>PUQB01000055.1:581660-659160 GCA_003024785.1 Selaginella tamariscina | reverse complement strand
TTGATTTGTTAATTGTATCTCTCGCACACACATGCACACTGCTGTATATATATATGTGTGTGTGTGTGTTATTTATCTATATGATTTTATTTGTTTCACACACGCATACACACGATATACATATACACACACATATATATATACCTATGTACATATTACATACATATATTATGTGTACCAGTATCTGTATAATTTTATTTATTTATCTATCTCTCGCACACACACGCACACTCCTGTATATACATATACATATACATAAATATACATATACATATATGTGTGTGTGTGTGTGTTATCTGTATAATTTAATTTATTTAGCACACATACGATATACATATACATATGTGTGTGTATATCAGTATAATTTTATCTAATTTGTCTATCTCTGGCACACACACGCACTCTCCTACATCCACATATACATATATATAAATATATGTGTGTGTAGCGGTGGGATTAATCCTGCCGCTATATGGTGAGATGTGTGTAGTGGCGGGATTAATCCCGCTGCTATATGGTTAGACCCTCGGCGGCGGGATTAATCCGCCGCTATATGGTTAGACCCTCGGCGGCGGGATTAATCCCGCCGCTATATGTTAGACCCTCAGCGGCGGGATTAATCCCGCCGCCCTTCAGGCAGGCTATTCGATTAGCCTCATGAGCGGGGATTAATCTCGTCGGACGCCAATGCCCTGCACGAAATCGGGCGGGATTTATCCCGCCGCCATTGGCCTGTCTGAAGGGCCTAGGCGGCGGGATTAATCCCGTTGGATTCCGCACAGGGCATTGGCGTCTGGCGGGATTAATCCCGCCGCGTACGCATGCCATGTGCGGAATCGGGCAGGATTTATCCCGCGCCAAAGGCCTGCCTGAAGGGCCTAGGCGGTGGGATTAATCCCGCCCGATTCTGTGCAGGGCATTGGCGTCCAGCGGGATTAATCCCGCCATCTAAGGCCCGAGTGAAGGCCTGGGGCGGGATTAATCCTGCTGCCCTGCGCGGAATCGGGCGGGATTAATCCCGCCCCTAAAGGCCTACCTGAAGGCCTAGGCGGGGATTAATCCCGCCCGATTCCGCGCAGGGAATTGGCGTTCGGCGGGATTAATCCTGCCACCTAGGGACCGAGTGAAGGGCCTGGGCGGCGGGATTAATCCCGCTGAGCCTTCAATGCCTATTAGGGATGAATCCTGCCACCCTTCCCTTTTTTCTTCATTGGTGAGTCGGACCAATCCCAAACATTTCTGTCTGAGACGTAAAAGGTTTACAACATACCAATGGAGAGAACTGGGAAGGGTGGCGAGATTTCATTTCACCATCCCTTACATGGTGGGTGAGATTAATCCCGCCCCTTCTGGAGTCACTAAAGGGGTTGTGCCAAAATAAATCCTGCCAATTCTCTCTGAGACTGAGAAGGGTGGCAGGATTAATCCGCACTCCCGTTCAAGGCCTCCAAAAAGAAGGTGGCGAGATTAATCCCACCCATTCTTTTTAGGAGGCATTGAGGGGGTAGCGAGATTAATCCCGCCGCACCTTCCATGTGATATATATATGTGTATTAGTATATATAAGTTACATATCTCATTTTATTTTACTTTTTTATCATCTTATCATAATATTTCGAGTAAAAGCTAGGAATCTATGTAAAACTGTCCAGAACTCACATTTGTGGTGGTTCTAAAATGAAATGTTATCTTTCTTTTGCACTAGCACAAGGTGAGCTTTGGACAGTTAATTCCGTCCACTTCTCTATGTGTATTATTTTTGTATATTCGGGTTTATACAAGTTTGTGTGCGTTTTTATATGATTTGTATTCATAGTGTATTATTTTACAGAAGGACGATTTAATTAAACAAGAAGATCGAGTCATTAGTATGGAGTTGTCGTCAAATTCTGGTAAGAATTAAAATAAAATTTGTTATACTCGGAAATGTGTTTGAACTAATCATTTTTGTATTCAGATGTGGAATTGAGGTGACATTGAAGACGAAAGCAGGAGAAGAGATGGGCAGGGGATTCTGGAATCAACTTGGCCATATTTCAAATTAAAGCGCATTGGAACAACCATGGTTGCTGTCAAACTAAACCTCTGTCACAATCGCATGGCCAAGCAAAATAATGAAAAGTGGATGTGCTATAAGCATCCGAAAGCATACTGTGAACCCAGATTGAACGATGCTTGACCACATATGCCTTATTCCATCCAATGTCATGTTCTCGGATCTAGAGGTCGCCAGTTATATAACATTAATTTCGGGTGGTTCTTGTCGACTTGTGGATAATGACGTTCACGTGTTTACTAATGATGTTGATCGTGGAGTTCTTCTTCAACTCAATGAAAGCCCATCTATGGAGGGGATCCAACTAGATGTCTACTTCGAAGATCTTCAGACTCATTGAGAGTAAGTTTTTCTCAGCAGAGATTACTTCACAATACAGAAAATCTACAAGTGGAGCAATCGTCCCTCTTCACATTGATGAAGAACACAGCGACATCATAAAGGAGATTGAGAGGGTGGCTTGGTCTCAGGTTCTTTACAGATCACGTTCAATTTTGCTTAGAAATTTCGGGAGCTGGAAGAGTGTGCCGAGAACATTAGAACAACATCAATCGGGATCACACATGTTGATTCGGATCGTTAGAAGAAAATCCTCGATCGTTTTGTCAGTTGCACCTGTGGCATCCCATGCTGCAATAAGCCACAAGGAAATGATGTTGGATGATAGGATTTAGGAGTGTAGGGTAAGTATTGCAGCGTCAACCCAAACTTCAATTACAGGCCACTCAATCAGGAACGTGTAGCTGAGCTCATGGAGAAGATGAAGGACGACAATTCTTACACCGTTCCACATAATGCTGTTTTGTGCGCATACTACGAGAGAAACAAAGGCGCTGACAAAGTGTGGATCACAACACCGGAACAAATGAGGAAGGTTCAGACGGAGAATAGAAAATCAGTTAAGTACTACATCATTAGTGGCCAGCACACAATAACGGCAGCCCAACGACTTCTCGACGAACACAACAAAGGAACGATGGCAACAAAACTTTCCGAGCATACCCGTGAGAAGCTGACGAAAAGATCGGCGTTTTTAGCGAAGCCGAATCTCACAATCGAGCAGTACCATAAGTTATCGGCGGAATGGGACGCTGCAGACACCAACCACTACAACAGCAAAATATGGGAGAAGTTCAAACACACGCGAGCCGTGTGGGAATCTCTTCAGCGACCACAAAGAGCTACCGCAGGAATACACAATCTGCGGACTACCGGGTAAGCAAATTGTTTGGGCGGGATTTATCTCGCCGGTATATTAATCTGTCTTTTTTTCAGAGAGTTGAAGAAATTGTAGCAGTTGATTTTGCCCAGGTGGGCGGGAAGGAAACATCCTTTTTGATGATGTTGATTTCTTGTCCCGAGGATAGGATCTTTGCGAAATGGTTGGGGATTATGGAATCCTTTGCAAAAGGAACACTGAAGAAGAAGCAGACAAGTGAAGAGAGAGTCTGCAAAGAAACCCAGTAAGACGCCGAAGGCTAAGTCTGTTCAATCTATAAAGGATGTAGACAACGATTTCAAGCTCACATGGTTGAAGCCTTTAAATGGAACAACGATGGAGGAGATGGAAGTCTTGGCTGATTTGGTGATTGATGGCAAATTACAGATTAACAACAGCAGCCCCACCTCTCCTTTTCATCTCAAGGCAATGGAGTTGAATCAAAAGGAGTGGTTGGGAATACACTGCCACAAACTGGGTTGGATTTCGGCTTCAACATACGAAGAGGTCAGCAAATATTTGCATGTGACAAACGATGATATGCTTGTCGAATGGGTGAATCAATCGAAGATCTTATTGCACGCCAAAAACATTGCGATGACGCCTTGGCAGTCCTTCAGCAGCGGAGAACCGAGTTGAACCTTATAAAGGAGGATGCTACGAATCACGACAAGCCCTACAGATGTTTGTTGTTGGATTCGGAGACTTTATGGGGTACCATCACTGCTTGTAGGAAACCGTTTCAATTGTTCGTGATGGATCGGCGGGTGTCAAAAAATCCTTCGACAGACAGGACACTAGAGGATTTGGTGGAGAAACTTAGCCGTGCAAGCATGTACAAAGAAGGTATTTATTATTGAATTCATACTTGCACTCTTGACTGATATCTACGTTTTCAGGTATTTATTTCTTGATTCTTGCTCATGTCACCGATACCTTTGCCTTGCCAAGAGGAATAAACATCGTTGGACAGGATTTTATATGAATGATGCTGATCCGAAGTGCATTGATTCGGTTGTTCACTTGGTTGTTAGGAATGCGCCAAACAGTTTCAAACTTCCAAATGACTGGCCAGGCATCTGTTTGCACTCCAACGGCCCTGAACCTCCATCCGATACACCGATAGCTGAGAGTGACGTATTCGGCAATGTACGTTATCCAAACATACAAGTCAAGCGGCACGGAGCATCGTCAACTTGATCAGGGGTCCTCACAGTGATGCGTGGGTTTTTGACTACTGCACTAGGGGGTCCGTCTTGAAGGAGTGTTACCTTCGGGATACATGTGTTTTGCCGTTGAAAAGGATAAGACCATGGTTGAGGACCTGAACAAGTGGATAGATAGGTTCTCAACTGACTACCCCAAAACCATAAGGAGTATTTGAGAAAGTTCCCTAATAATGCGATATCTGAAGACGAATCTGGTTCAATGTCGGAGTCTGAGGACGAACTTCAATCAGATATTAGACCGGAAGTTATCTCGAGGAGTACAGAACATTCACACACTCCATTACATGAAAGAAGATACGAAGATCATGAACCATCTCACAAGCGGCTTAGACCTTCTTCGCCTCACTCAGAAGGTAATAGCGAAGAAGAATTGTTAATGAGTTCTTAGAGTGACGAATAGTTGTAAATGAGTGTAACATAAGGCATTTTTGTATATTTCGTTTATATTTGTACAGAAAATAAATTCTCAAGGATTAATGAAGCTTTTAGTTCAAACATGGGTCACACATTAACAAGGTAAATAATATACCTTGATAATTTTAAGGTCAGCTAATATCATTTTGCAGATGTAATGAAATATTGAGAACATGGATTTTCAGCATTGCATGAGGTAAGAGAGGGGTTTGGCGACAATTTTTTGCCACATGTCAGAATGACAGAGTTCATGCAGGAAATGGATAATAATGCAGCTCAAAACATCGTTACCATGGGGGCCACTTCAGTTTTTTCATCATCATTTTTATTGGCTTCAGTTCCGAAATCAATTTCTTCAGCGCATGCAATATCTGAATCTTGTAAGGATGATGTACAATTAAATGATGAAGGGATAGGCAACGAGATAGTGTCAACATAAATGTGAAAGGGAGCAAACAAGTGATTTGCAAAGTATTCAAGAGGCAACGCTATCCATGTTACTCATGGCCATATTGTGTTGTTGGATGTCAATGGTGTTCTGCTTCATCGACAAAGGCCCGAGGATAGGAAAAAAGAAATCAAACAAGGAGATTTCATTCCTTGTCATGGTAAATTTCGATATGATATTATTTTTCGTCCAGGGTTGGATCGTCTCTTTCAAAAGCTTAAGGAGATGGGTGCGCTTGTGGGGATTTGGTCATGCATGCAGATTCATAACTTAACACCGCTGTTGAATTTGCTTAAGAAACATTGTAGTGTTGCAGAAGAGGTGATTCGTAAAGATTGGATTTTTGACCAGCGAATGTGTTATAAACCTCTCGAATTTCACAATATAAGAAAGGAAAGCAAGCCATACTTCTTCAAGAATGAAAGAATAATTGGGACTCATGGGGAGATCAGTCGCTTAAGGATAATGAAGAATGCACATATCTTAGTGGTAGACGACTCTCCTCAGAAGGCTATGCTCAACCAAAACATTGCTTGTATTCATCCAATCACTTTCGATCCATATTCTGATACGATATCATGGATGAGCTAGTGAACTACTTGGATACGTGCCTCAGAAAGAAGAATCTCGAAAATTTTTGTGAGCAGTATCCACCGTATCAAACATTTCCTAAGCTTTTCTTTCTCGTGATTTTGAATTTTATAAAATGAAGGATAGCAACCGGGCGCTTTATAATATTATTCTTAAGGAACGTCATTTTTAGATGAGCCTTTATGCAGACCTGGTCTTATTACATCTTATGTATTAACAAGGATGGCAACTCCCAATTGCATTCGTGAGAGTGTTAAGGTGGTGGCAACAACATCAAGATATTGACCAAAATGATTTGATTAATCCGGAGAGTGATGATTTAGACAAAATGAGAGATTTCTCTTATGGTTAGGAAGAAAGTATTTATAAATAAATTAACATGTTGATAAGGAAATGATTTCATTTGTAATTATGTTTGATAGTATTTCTTATTATTGTAAACTATTTTTAGAATAATATGAATATTCTAAGATATTTTAGGAATATTCCTTACTAAGTAAGGTTATTGAAGGATTAATTAATTAATTAATTAATATTTAAGGCTTAATTACATATTAATTAAATGATTAATTAATAATTAAAACTTAAGTATTAATTAGTAATTTATTTTATATTCCCATTTTCACGTATCATGCCCACTTTAGTTACAACGTGCATAATACATCATTTTTAAGATTAACCTATTTTTGTTGTACATCTTTTGTGTTACTCTAACTTCATATGTGTGCCCTACAGATTAGCCTTGCCACCTTAACGGCCTTAGGCATTAGCCTACTTGTGTATATCTTTTATGCCATATTTGTACGAGTACATCGTACTCGTAGGGATTAACTTATTTGTGTTGTGTTCAAAGCACATCTTTTGTACCACCTTATATGTGTACAATTAATTATTGATAGCCTATTGTGTATAAGCTTAAATATTAAAGTAGAGTTACATAGTGAGGTAGGCACATCTTTATCCCACCCCTTCAATGTGTGGGCTCAATGATTAAGGTAGACTTGAATTTAAGACCTTGTGATTCATAAAATTTAAATACTTATTTAATCTTTGTTACATCTAAACATTAAAATATTATAAATATAAAAATGCACACGCATGATCACTCCTATGGCCCGTGATACCTCAAAAACTATGTTAGACTAAAAGAGTGTATAACTATGTTTAACAAAGTATAAAACTTCTATCAAAATCAAACTCAAGACTATCCCTAAAACCATGGTTAAAGGCAATTCTAGAGGTACATGGTGTATACATGTATATAACACGATTTGGTTAGATAAGAATTAGCCCATTTACTTGGTATATGAGTTAAACAAGTTCATCCATAATGGGAATCAAACTTAAGTCATCTTCAATACTAAGTGTAAGAGTGTTAACTTTCATGTTCAACAACTAACTTTGTACTCTTTCAGCTCAAAGAGCATATGTAAGTTAACATACCTTTGTAGATGCTTTACATCCTTGAAATAATTCTTAAAAATGATGTAGAACTCAGTAAACTCAAACAACTCAATCGATGATTCTATATTTTAAGTGCCATATTTGGCATGCTTACATTGTATTCATTCCTTAAAGAACATACATAACAAATTAAATGTCACTTCAATAATTTCTAATTATTTATTTAGCTAAGCTAAAACTTAATTCCAAAATTAAGTTAAAAAACTTTAACTTTATAATTCTTTAGAGTTTCTTTAAACTTTAATAATGAATAATTATAATATTGTATTTATTCTTCCAACTTCAAAACTAATAACATAATCTTTAATAAATCCATATTCAAATATGCATTAAACATATCACTAACTTGAATCATTTAATTAAGATTACACACTTTTAATTAGCTTAAAAGTATTATCTTATCTTTTTGAATTAATTAGTGTTTGATATGTTTATCAAGTATCTTTAACTAATCATAATTCCATAAATCAATTCCATTATTTGATAATATTTGTTCTCGTGATCATTAACTAAACTTAATGTTTAAAGTTTAATAAACAAGTTGTTAAATACTTTTGCGTATTTAAGAGCCTTCACTAACTATTGGGAACACTCATTGAGAGAGGTGTGAATACTAAATACGATTCAATTAGATCTGGCTGATACAGGGTATTTATACTAAGTGTCTGTGCTAGGATTAGCACTCTTGGTACCAAGTAAATCATGGTGCCCAAATTAGCCAGCCCCAGATTAGCCAATGCCCATATGTGTATGAATCCTAATGCCACTTGGCACCTCCATGGCAGAGTATACGTGGCGTATATACATAGTATATACCATGGAACCTTACATCATTCCCCTCTCAAGACATGGCTTCTACCTATCAAGGTGGTCCTCCTCCTTGGACGAGTGTCCGTTGGTGGAACGGTAATAGCCGACAACATGAGCGACATGTTGTGACTCCCGAACCCCATCACGCCGCTTCAAGCGATACACCTGTGTTCCAACTGTTCTTCAACACTCCAAGGCCCGACCCATCGTGGTTGAAGCCCTGCTGCGTGTGTTTGATCCCCTAACCTTGGAAACTTGACGAGAACCAAATCTCCCACTTGGTATTGAGGTGGCATTCGATGTCGTTGATTGTAAGTCCGACGCTGATACTTTTGTGCACGAGCTAACTGTTCTCCACCTTGACATACAACAGAGGAAGGACTTGGTTCAAATGCTCCAACCACATACGCCCCCATATACCGTGCTTCGTGAGGAGTAATGCCAACTGCTGGTGGCAATACAGGTTCACGACCATACAAAGCTTTGAATGGGGAAATTCCCTGTTGACTTGTGAGGGGCTGAAACATAAGCAAATTGGAGATATGGAAGCCACATATCCCAATCCATAGGTCAGGGACGCACATACTTGGCAACATGACTTTGAAAGTCCTGTTCAACCGCTCCCCAAACCATCAGTCTCAAGATGATAAGCTGAGGCAAAAGATTGTCGGATCTGCAAACCGTCGCATCAACAAAGCTACTGCTTCTGCTGCTGGGCCTGGTCCTTGATCCAATAAATTCGTTCGGGGCAACCATGCCTCAACACCACTTGAGCTAGTAGGAACTTGATGATGGAAGTTGTTGTAGCATCTGGCAAAGCACACACTTCTACCCACCGAGTCAAGTAATCAGAGCACACAATGATGTATCGACGAACTGTGACACAGGGAATGGTCCCATGATGTCATACGCTACCAGCTCAAAGGGGCGAGAAACTCGAATTGGTTCCAGGTTGCTGCAGGAGAAGTGTGGACACGTTATGCCGTTGACACTCCGGACACGTATGAATGTACTCATGTAGGTCTTGTCGCAATCGGGGCCAATACAAGTGCTGTCGAATCCTCTCAAGGCATCGTTGGAATCCCATGTGTCCGGACATCGGGTTGTCATGAAAGAACTGCAACCAGGAGTTAATGTAAACTGGTGGTGCCACCACACGACACTCAGAACCGTCTCCAACAAAGACAAGCAAGTCATCCATCAGTCTGAAAGATCGTGCATATGTGCGAAAGTTAAGATCCTCGCAGGGTACCTCACTACTCAAGACTTCACGCACCTCCTGATCCATGGCTCCATCTTTTGAGCCTCCACAATGTCTTCCCGCCTCGGAAGTACGCGATCAGGAAGGGCATCCGGCAACAATGCTACAGGGGCTGCTACTACCAGGAGCTCGGATAACGCATCCACATCCGCCATGCTAGACCCTGGGCGATGAACAACCCGAAAACGATACCCTTGCAAAATTAACGCCCAACGCGCAAGTCGTCCCGTCACATTCCTCCTCTTCATGATTGAGTTGACAGCAGCATGATCAGTTTCCAAAATGTGTTGGAGCCATGTAGATATGCATGGAACTTTTGGAAGGCCCATACGGCTGCCAGACATTCCTTGTCCGTGGTGGAATAATTTTTCTCGCCTCAGTAAGGCTCCGACTTGCATAAGCGATTGGGTACCGCTGACCATTGGGAGTCTCCTGCAACAGATCGGCCCCCAACCCGACATCTGAAGCATCGGTCCGAAGAATAAAGGATTTGGCAAAGTCCGGATACCGCAACAAAGGTGGAGATCCTAGCAAATGCCTTAACATCCTCGAACGCCTTCTGACACTTCTTGGACCACCGAACTGAGTTCCTTGTTTTAACAATCCTCGCAATGGGGCTGTCAAATCTGAGAACCGCGGAACAAACCTCGCTAGGTATGTTGCCTTCCCAAGAAACGCTGCAACTCCGCCACTGACTCAGGAGCAGGAAATTCTCGTACAGCTAGGTCTTCTCGGGATCCGGTTTCACACCCTCTGCCGTGATGATGAATCCTAAGTATTTCAAGGAGGTACATCCGAACTTGCACTTCTGCTCTTTCAACTTCAGCCCGTATTGCACCAATCGCTGCAGGACCCGCTCTAACTGCTGAATGTCTCCTCCCACGTAGCAGAGTGAATAAGAAGGTCATCGATGTACGCACGTGCAAATTCTTCAAAGCCCTCCAATAGCTCATCCATCATCCGCTGGAAGGTTGCTGGGGCCCCGACCAACCCAAATGGCATGACTGTAAACTCGTACAAGCCGGATGGTGTTCGAAATGCTGTCTTTGCTGCATCTTCAGGAGCCATAGGGATCTGCCAATAGCCAGAAGCCATGTCAAGAATAGTGAAGTACCGGCTATTCCCCAATGCATCGACCAAATCATCCACCCTTGGTAGTGGATATGAATCTGGAACAGAAACATCGTTCAATGCCTGAAATCAATAGTGAACGTGTAGTCCCATCCGGCTTCGGAACTAGGTGTGGTTCTGCTGCCCATGGACTTCGAGACTTACGTATCACCTTCAACTCTAGCATCTCCCTCACACAACGATTCAAGATATCCTTCTCCTTTGGAGATCGTCGCCTGAGCCCCATTCTGATCGGGCGAGTTGTACAGTCGGGATGTGATGCCGAGTAGTCAACAGGGGATTTGCATCTCCTACAATGGTTTGAATAGGCTCGAATACCTCGCCAACAGCTCCTTGATGTCCTTAGCTCGTTGCTCTGGAGAAGGCTCTGCCTTAGGCGCCATCATGCCCTGCAATGTTGCCGCCATGCCATTCGGTGCATGTTCTGTAGCCTGCAATGGGGGTATCCTGGGATAGACAACGTGCCATTTCAAAATCACATCTTGCCTTGACCGCACGAAGCCAATTGACACCGAGGATGATGTCATGGACTTGGCTCGGCATCACCCGCAACGGAAGTAGATGATGGTATCCTCCTAACACCACAGGCACATGTGCAATTCGATGTGATCTAGCAAAAGACTGCTTATCAGCAAACACTACCTTCAAAGTGCTCAGCTGGTATTGTGTGCAAGTGCAAGGACTCCGCTACTGATCGATTGATAGAAGATATACTGGATCCGGAGTCCACCAGGACTGAAACAGGAGTTCCTTCTACCATGCCGGAGAACACAAACATAAACGCTCAGTGTCCAGTAACTCACTCGAGACCCCTATGCCCGACAAGCATGGAAGAACAAAGGTGCTTCGGGGAAGTGTCGACCATGCGCTGGAATCAAGTTCTTCAGAGGTGGTGCAATGTGCCTAGTGCATGGTCCTCTGACACCCCATGCACTATGCCTCGTTTTCCGGATGCGGAAGAGCTCCACTTCTTCTGCAATCTCGATGGCAGCTACTTGATGTCGATTTGCACATGCTCGTGCAACATGTCCCAACCTCGGCATTCATAGCACTGAATGTTCCGCCACGACCACCACGACCACGACCACGACCACGACCACGCCGATCAGCAGCTGGCCTGGGCCCCTCCTGCGGCCTAAGGACTGGTCCTCCATCTGAACAGCACCACACCTCCATCGGAAACAGGATCGGATGTTCCCAGGAATAGGTGCTGATACAGGATATACACGTTGTGCTGCCCCAATGAGTTCTCAAATCGTTGTGCAATCCGCAAGGCCTCCTCCACAGTCGAAGGACCAAAGCCCTCCACCAAGCCAGCCAAATCAGGGCGAAGAGCTGGCCATAACAAGCCCAAACGTACCCGTTCTGTCATGCTTGGATCTGCACGATTGACCAAGTTTCGAAACTTAATCCCGAATCGTTGGACAGTCTCTCCCGACACTTGCTTCAAGTCATGGAGCTCACGAAAAGCTGCAGCAGAATCCTCGGGCTTAAAAAGCTTGCTTGAAAGCTGGATAAGCCGAAAAGGCCCGCCCAACATCTATGCACGTTGTAACTAAAGTGGGCATGATACGTGAAATGGAATATAAAATAAATTACTAATTATACTTAAGTTTTAATTATTAATTAATCATTTAATTAATATTAATTAAGCCTTAAATATTAATTAATTAATTAATTAATCCTTCAATAACCTTACTTAGTAAGGAATTCCTAAAATACTTAGAATATTCATATTATTCTAAAAATAGTTTACAATAATGAAGAATACTATCAAACATAATTACAAATGAAATCATTTTCTTATCAACATGTTAATTTTTTTTATAAATACTTTCTTCTATCATACAAAGATCTTTTCATTTTGTCTAAATCATTCACTCTCCGGATTATCAAATCATTTTGGTCAATATCTTGATGTTGTTGCACCACTTAACACTCTCACGAATGCAATGGGAGTTGCCATCCTTGTTAATACTAAGATGTAATAAGACCAGGTCTGCATAAAGTCATCTAAAAACTGACGTTCCTTAAGAATAATATTATAAAGGCCCGGTTTTGCTATCCTTCATTTTATAAAATTCAATATCACGAGAAAGAAAAGCTTCAGGAATGTATGATACGGTGGATACTGCTGCAAAAATTTTCGAGATTCTTCTTTCTGAGGCACGTATCCAAGTAGTTCACTAGCTCATCCATGATATCGATATCAGAATATGGATCGAAAGTGATTGGATGAATACAAGCAATGTTTTGGTTGAGCATAGCCTTCTGAGGAGAGTCGTCTACTACTAAGATATGTGCATTCTTCGTTATCCTTAAGCGACTGATCTCCCCATGAGTCCCATTATTCTTTTCATTCTTTGAAGAAGTATGGCTTGCTTTCATTTCCTATATTGTGAAATTCGAGAGGTTTATAACACATTCGCTGGTCAAAAATCCAATCTTTACGAATCACCTCTTCTGCAACACTACAATGTTTCTTAAGTAAACTCAACAGCGTGTTAAGTTATGAATCGCATGCATGACCAAATCCCCACAAGCGCACCCATCTCCTTAACTTTTGAAAGAGACGATCCAACCCTGGACGAAAAAATAATATCATATCGAAATTTACCATGACAAGGAATGAAATCTCCTTGTTTGATTTCTGTTTTTCTATCCTCGGGCCTTTGTCGATGAAGCAGAACACCATTGACATCCACAACACAATATGCCATGAGTAACATGAGATAGCGTTGCCTCTTGAATACTTGCAAATCACTTGTTGCTCCCTTCACATTTATTCCGTTGCCACTATTTCGTTGCCTATCCCTTCATCATTTAATTGTACATCATCCTTACAAGATTCAGATATTGCATGCGCTGAGAAATGATTTCGGAATTGAAGCCAATAAAAATGATGATGCAAAAACTGAAGTGGCCCCATGGTAACGATGTTTTGAGCTGCATTATTATCCATTTCCTGCATGAACTCTGTCATTCTGACATGTGGCACAAAAATTGTCGCCAAACCTCTCTTACCTCATGGCAATGCTGAAAATCCATGTTCTCAATTATTTCATTACATCTGCAAAATGATAATTAGCTGACCTTAAATTATCAAGGTATATTATTTACCTTGTTAATGTGTGACCCATGTTTGAACTAAAAGCTTCATTAATCCTTGAGAATTTATTTTCTGTACAAATATAAACGAAATATACAAAAAATGCCTTATGTTACACCATTTACAACTATTCATCACTTTATCAATTCATTATCAATTCTTCTTCGCTATTACCTTCTGAATGAGGCGAAGAAGTCTAAGCCGCTTGTGAGATGGTTCAAGATCTTCTGCATCTTCTATTGATGTTCCATGGGTCCTGAGTGTGCGAATGTTCTGTACTCCTCGAGATAACTTCCGGTCTAATATCTGATGATGTTCGTTCTCAAGACTCCGAGATTGAACCAGATTCACCTTCAGAGCTATCGCACTTATCTGGAGGGAACTTTCTCAAATACGCCTTTATGGAATCGTTGGGGTACTCAGTTGAGACCCAATCTATCCACTTGTTCAGGTCCTCAACCATGGTCTTATCCTTTTCAACGCAAACACACATGTATGCCGAAGGTAACACTCCTTCAAGACGGACCCCCTAGTGCAGTAGTCAAAAACCCACGCATCACTGTGAGGACCCCTGATCAAGTTGACGATGCTCCGTGCCGCTTGACTTGTAATGTTTGGATAACGTACATTGCCGAATACGTCACTCATACCTATCGGTGTATCGGATGGAGGTTCAGGGCCGTTGGAGTGCAAACAGATGCCTGGCCAGTCATTTGGAAGCTTGAAATTGTTTGGCGCATTCCTAACAACCAAGTGAACAACAGTATCAATGCACTTGGGATTAGCATCGTTCATATAAAATCCTGTCCAACGATGTCTATCTTCTTGGCGAAGGCGAAGGCAAAAGTATCGGTGACATGAGCAAGAATCAAGAAATAAATACCTGAAAAAGTAGGATCAGTGAAGAGCGCAAGCATGAATTCAATAATAAATACCTTCTATGTATATGCTTGCACGGCTAAGTTTCTCCACCAGATCCTCTAGTCCCTATCTGTCGAAAGATTTTTTGACACCCGCCGATCCATCACGAACAATTGAAACGGTTTCCTACAAGCAGTGATGTTACCCCATAAAGTCTCCGAATCTAACAACAAACATCTGTAGGGCTTGTCGTGATTCGTAGCATCCTCCTTTATAAGGTTCAATTCGGTTCTTCGCTGCTGAAGGACTGCCATAAGAGAAGGCGTCATCCCAATGTTCTCCTTTTTTGGCGTTGGCGTGCAATAGATTCTTGCCTAGATTCCGATTGGTTCACCCATTCGACAAGCATATCATCGTTCGTCACATGCAAATATTTGCTAACCTCTTCATATGTTGAAGTCGAGGTCCAACCCAGTTTGTGGCAGTGTATTCCCAACACTCCTTGAAATGCCTGACCGTCTTCAACTCCATTGCCTTGAGATGAAAAGGAGAGGTTGGGCTGCTGTTATTGATTTGTAGTTTGCCATCGATCACCAAATCAGCCAAGACTTCCATCTCCTCCATCGTTGTTCCATTTAAAGGCTTCAACCATGTGAGCTTGAAATCGTTGTCTACATCCTTTGTAGATTGAACAGACTTAGCCTCGGCGTCTTACTGGGTTTCTTTGCAGACTTTTCTGAGGCTCCCCTTCACTTGTCTGCTTCTTCTTCAGTGTTCCTTTTGAAAAGGATTCCAAATCCCCAACCATTTGGCAAAGATCCTATCTTCGGGCAAGAAATCAACATCATCAGAAATGATGTTTCCTTCCCGCCCACCTGGGCAAAATCAACTGCTGCAATTTCTTCAACTCTCTGAGGAAAAAGACAGATTAATATACCGGCGAGATAAATCCCGCCCAAACAATTTGCTCACCCGGTATTCCGCAGTTGTGTATTCCCTGCGGTAGCTTCTTGTGGTCGCTGAAGAGATTCCCACACGGCTCGCGTGTGTTTAAACTTCTCCCATATTTTGCTGTTGTAGTGGTTGGTGTCGGCAGCGTCCCATTCCGCCGATAACTTATGGTACTGCTCGATTGTGAGATTCGGCTTAGCTAAAAATGCCGATCTTTTTTGTCAGCTTCTCACGGGTATGCTCGGAAAGTTTTGTTGCCATCGTTCCTTTGTTGTGTTCTTCGAGAAGTCGTTGGATGCCGTTATTGTGTGCTGGCCACTAATGATGTAGTACTTGATAGATCTTTTATTCTCCGTCTGAATCTTCATGAGTTGTTCTGGTGTGTGATCCAGACTTTTGTCAGCACCCTTCCTTCTTTCATAGTATGGACACAAAACAGCATTATGTGGAACGGTATAAGAATTGTCGTCCTTCATCTTCTCCATGAGCTCAGCTACACGTTCCTGGTTGAGTGGCCTGTAATTGAAGTTTGGTTGATGCTGCAATATTTAACCCTACAAGGATAAATCTTATCATCCAACATCATTTCCTTGTGACTTATTGCAGCATGAGATGCCACAGGTGCAGCTGACAAAACGATTGATGATTTTCTTTGCGATCCGAATCAACATGTGTGATCCCCGACTGCAGCTGTTCTAGTGTTCTCGGCACACTCTCCAGCTCCCGAAGCTTCCTAAGCAAATTGAACGTGATCTGTAGAGAACCTGAGACCGAGCCACCTCTCAATCTCCCTTATGATGTCGCTGTGTTCTTCTTCAATGTGAAGAGGGAAGATTGCTCCACTTGCTGATTTTCTGTATTGTGAAGCAATATCTCCTGACAATACACCTACTCGATGAGTCTGAAGATCTTCGAAGTAGACATCCAGATGGATCCCCTCCATAGATGGGCTTTCGTTGAGTTGAAGAAGAACTCCAAGGTCAACATCATTAGTGAACACGTGAACGTCATTATCCACAAGTCGACAAAACCACCCGAGATTAATGTTGTAACTGACGACCTCTGGATCCGAGAACGTGACATTGGATGGAACAAGGCATATCTGTCGAGCATCGTCCAATCTGGGTTCGCAGCCTGCTTTCGGGTGCTTGACTAGCGAATCTACTTTCCATTGTTTTGCTTGTCCATGAGATGTGACAGAGGTTAATTTGACAGCAACCATGGTTGCTCCAATGCGCTTCCCATTTATCTTAAAATATGGCCAAGTTGATTCCAGAATCCCCCTGCCCATCTCTTCTCCTGCTCTTGTCTTTAATGTCACCTCAATTCCACATCTGAATACAAAAATGATTAGTTCAAGTATCCGAGTATAACAGATTTTATTTTAATTCTTACCCAGAATTTGACGACGACTCCATACTAATGACTCGATCTCCTTGTTTGATCAAATCGTCCTTCTGCAAAATAATACACTATAAATATAAATTAATAAAAACGCACACACACTTGTATAAACCCGAATATACAAAAATAATACACAGAGAGAAGTAGACGTAATTAACTGTCCGAAGCTCACATTTGTGTTAGTGCAAAAGAAAGATAACATTTCGTTTTAGAACCACCACAAATGTGAGCTCTGGACAGTTTTACATAGATTCCTAGCTTTTACTCGAAATATTATGATAAGATGATAAAAGTAAATAAAATGAGATATGCAACTTATATATACTAATACACATATATATTCACATGGAAGGTGCGGCGGGATTAATCTCGCCACCCCTTCAATGCCTCCTGAAAGAGTGGGCGGGATTAATCTCGCCACCTTTCTGGAGGCCTTGAACGGGAGTGCGGAATTAATCTTGCCACCCTTCTCGGTCTCAGAGAGAACTGGGCAGGATTTATTTCTCACACCCCTTCAGTGACTCCAGAAAGGAGGCGGGATTAATCTCGCCCACCATGTAAGGGATGGTTAAATGAATTCCCACCCTTCCCAGTCCTCCATTGGTATGTTGTAAACCTTCTACGTCTAGACCAGAAACGTTTGGGATTGGTCCAACTCACCAATGGAGGAAAAAGGGAAGGGTGGCGAGATTCATTTCTCCAACAGGCATTGAAGACTCGGCGGGATTAATCCCGCCGCCCAGGGCCTTCACTCGTCCCTATGCGGCGGGATTAATCCCGCCGGACGCCAATTCCCTGCGCGGAATCGGGCGGGATTAATCCGCCGCCTAGGCACTTCAGGCAGGCCAATGGCGGCGGGATAATCCCGCCCGATTTCGCACAGGGCATTGGCGTCGGCGGGATTAATCCCGCCTCCCAGGCCCTTCACTCGGGCCTTAGTCGGCGGGATTAATCCCGCCGAACGCCAATGCCCTGTGCGAAATCTTGCGGGATTAATCCCGCCGCCTAGGCCCTTCAGGCAGGCCAATGGCGGCGGGATAAATCCCGCCCGATTCCGCGCAGGGCATGCGTACGCGGCGGGATTAATCCCGCCCACCATGTAAGGGATGGTGAAATTAATCCCACCACCCTTCTCGGTTCCCTCCATTGGTATTTTGTAAACCTTCTCCGTCTCAGACAGAGTTAGTCGGGATTGATTCAACATACCAATGGGGTAATGAAGGTTCGGAGATTAATCTCGCCACCGGGTAATGAAGGTTCGGAGGCTAATCCCGCCGCCCTCTCGTAAATCATGCGCTCACACATATATATTGGCTGCGGCATTTTTGAACAGGGATGGGTGGGGGCGGGATTAATCCCGCCGCCCAGGGAATTCACGCAGGACATGAACGGCGGGATTAATCCCGCCGCCCTCCGCGAAGGGCATGAGCGTGGGGCCGGATAAATCCCGCCGTTCATGTCCTGCGTGAATTCCCTGGGCGGCGGGATTAATCCCGCCGCTCTACGACAAACCGAAGAGCGGCGGGATTAATCCTGCCGCCCATTCCCTGTAAATGCCCTGCGCGGAATCCGGCGGGATTAATCCCGCCCATTAGAACCTTCACACAGGCCATTGCCGGCGAGATAAATCCCGCCGCATTCCGCGCAGGGCATGGATGAGCGGCGGGATTAATCCCGCCGCCGAGGCCCCTCACGCAGGCTATGGGCGGCGGGATTAATCCCGCCGCTCTTCGGTTTGTCGTAGAGCGGCGGGATTAATCCCGCCGCCCATAGCCTGCGTGAAGGGCCTCGGCGGCGGGATTAATCCCGCCGCTCACCCATGCCTGAAGGGCCTCGGCGGCGGGATTAATCCCGCCGCCATGGCCCCAACTATATAGCGGCGGGATTAATCCCGCCGCTCGAGGGGCTTAGCGAGATAAAAACACACACATATATATGTGTGTGTGTGTATATATGTATGTATGTATGTATGTATAGGAGTGTACGTGTGTGTGCAAGAGATAGATAAATAAATAAACTTATACAGTACTGGTACACCTAATATATGTGTGTACATAGGTATATATATGTGTGTATATGTATATCGTGTGTATGCGTGTGAGCGAAACAAATAAAATCATACAGATAAACAAACACACACACACACATATATATATACACAGGAGTGTGCGTGTGTGTGCAAAAGATAAAACTAATAAATAAATAAAATTATACAGATAAACACACACATATATATGTGTGTATATAGATATATAATCTATAGAGAAAGAGAGAGAGTCTGTGAATATATAAGCATATATATAAACTAGTGTTGTATGTATGTATATATGTATATAGGTATATATATATGTGTATATGTATATTGTGTGTATGCGTGTGTGAGCGAAACAAATAAAATCATACAGATAAACAAACACACACACACACACACATATACATACACAGGAGTGTGCGTGTGTGTGCGAGAGATAAAACTAATAAATAAATAAAATTATACAGATAAACACACACATATATATATGTGTGTATATTATGAATATATAAGCATATATATAAACTAGTGTTGTATACTATTTGTTAATATGCATTGATTATATATATATATATATATATATATATATAATATATATCTGTGTGTGTGTGTGTGTGTGTGTAAAGCAGTGCGCGTGTGTGTGGGAGAGATAGATCAATAAAAAAAAATTTACAGATACTGGTACACATATATATATATATATATATATCTGTGTGTGTGTGTGTGTGTGTGTGTGTGTGTGTGTGTAAAGCAAGATCAATAAAAAAAATTTACAGATACTGGTACACATAATATATGTATGTATATATGTATATAGGTATATATATATATATGTGTATATGTATATCGTGTGTATGCGTGTGTGAGCGAAACAAATAAATCATACAGACACATATACATACACAGGAGTGTGCGTGTGTGTGCGAGAGATAAAACTAAAAAAAAAATTATACGCACACTCCTATACATATATACATACATACACACACACACACACACAGATCTCACCTGTGTGCACAGCCGCCGCCGCCGATTTCACAGCCGCCGCCTCTTGAAACCCTAAGAATATACCTAAACCCTAAAGGAATTAAATATATATATCAACCCTAATAGAATATTCCTTCTGAGAATATACTTAAACCCTAAAAAGAATAAAATATAGATTCGCCCTAAACGAATATTCTTTCATTATATTATTAGCGCGTGCGTGTGTGGGTGTATCACATACACCTCAAAAATATAAATCATGCAGGGATTTAACATGTGTGTGTCCATGAGAGTGTTAAAGTTTCATGTGTACACATTGCATATATTAATACACATAATATATACATACACACGTGTATACACACAGACATACACACATATTACATGGGTTTAGGGTTTAGGGTTTAGGGTTTTGGATTTAGGATGGATCATGCATGGTGTGTATGTATGAGAGAAGAGAGAGTGTTGAAAAATTATTTTTGTACACATTGCATATATTAGTACACATATATACTTACACATATTATACACAGATATACATACATAGTATATGAGAGAAGAGAGACAGTACATATTAATATGGATCATGCATGGTGTGTATTATACACACAGACATACATACATATTAGTACATAATATTAGAGAGACCGAGTACATATTATAGATCATGCATGGTGTGTATGTTTGAGAGAAGAGAGACAGTACATATTAACATGGATCATGCATGGTGTGTATGTATGAGAGAAGACAGAAAGTACACATATATACATACAGAGTACACATATATACATGCACACGTGTATACACACAGACATACATACATATTACATGAGTAAATTCATTGTGTTACATATTAGGGTTTAGGGTTTAGGGTTTAGGGTTTAGGGTTTAGGGTTTGCTCCCAACAAGCTTAATATAAATATTACACATGTAAATTCAATGTGTTACATATACACAGATTGAGTACATATATCATACATGCGTTGAACATGATGTTTTCAATAAAGAAGCAACATATTTCTTCAGTTTGGTTTAGGGTTGTGCATGTGTGTGCATATGTGTTTTTGTAAGTTCTTGTAATGCGTGTGTAAATTTATGATTGTGTTTATATATGTGTGCAAAACAAACATCGAATAATTAAGAAAATAAAATTAATAAACACACTAGGAACATATTTTAAATTATACATAATAATATATGATTTTATCTAATATATAGCCATATATAGTTTTAATAATATATATTAATTTAATATTGATAAAAAGGTTTAACATTGAAATATTCTTGAAATAATAAGAAATTAATTGAGAAAATCCCATTAATATATACAAATGTAAATTAAGTACTCAAATAATTAACTAAATTAATTATCATAATCATGTTTAATATTGGAATATTCTTGGAATAATAAGAAAATAATAAAGAATATCCCATTAATATAAAGAAGATTAATTACTCAAGTAATTAAGGAAATGATATTAATATATATATTATTAAAACTATATATGACTATATATTAGATAAAATGATGTATTATTATGTATAATTTAAAATATGTTCATAGTGTGTATTAATTTAATATTGATAATAAGGTTTAACACATGAATATTCTTGAAATAATAACAAATTAATTGAGAAAATCCCATTAATATATACAAATGTAGAATAATTACTGCAATAATTAAGAACAAGACTAATTTAATTATGATAATCAGGTTTAATATTAGAATATTCTTCAAATATTAATAAAATATTAAAGAATATCCCATTGATACTAGGAAATGAAAACTAAATACTCGAGTAATTAAGAAAATAATAATAATAAACAGACTATGAATATATTTTAAATGATACATAATAATATATCAATTTATTTATTGTATAAGTATATATTTATATATATATATAATATAAATATACTTGAATACTAAGAATGTAGAATATAGTCTAAAATTTCGTAATATTAAACAGCTTGAATCACTTGAATAACATTAAATGCAATTTTAAAATACTCATTGGAACTGGAGAGTATATATGTCAGAGTGTCGGATATTTGTGTCAACTCATCTTAAATTTTATTTTCTGTTCTTTTTAAAAATTTGAATTTC
Organism: Selaginella tamariscina; assembly: GCA_003024785.1. Taxonomy (NCBI): domain Eukaryota; kingdom Viridiplantae; phylum Streptophyta; class Lycopodiopsida; order Selaginellales; family Selaginellaceae; genus Selaginella; species Selaginella tamariscina. Next base: position 637,085 of record PUQB01000055.1, on the reverse strand, counting down.
TGACATATGTATTGTCGGTCTGACATATAAATTTGAAAATGCATTTAATTTCCCACTCAAATTCAGATCTGGTTCTTTCTCCGGCAAGGGTTTCTTCATTTCTGTATTTTTCACTCTTTAGATCTTCTTTTTTCTTCATAGTGATCATCTCAGGAGCGAGATTAAATTGGGTGCTATTCTTTATAGGAAAGCACGGCGCCTTCAGTGCTGTTTACAAGTAAGTATTATAAACAAATTTAAAAATACTTATTAAGATTCACTCTCTTACATTCTCTCTTAAAATTACAATTTAGGGGTTTAGAAATGCATTAGGATTATAATATATTCCGTTAGGGATTTATCACGTTTAAATATCCTTTTAACTTAATATTCTAGGTTAACCGGGGCGGCGGGATTAATCCGGCCATTTCTTTTTCGCCTCTTTGAAGAAGTGGCGGGATTAATCCCGCCACCATCTCCCGGGCAATGCTTCTCCGCCACTGAAAAAGAGTGGCGGGATTAATCCCGTCGATAACCTTCTCAACTGATGAAGAGTTACCAGAATTTATTAGAAAGAGTTGTCGGCGGGATTAATCCCGCCAACCATTTTAGGAGGCAGGGAAGGGGTGGCGGGATTAATCTCGCCACCACTTCACTGTTTTAAAGATTTGGGGACAGGATTTATCCCGAGATCTCTTTGAAATCATAGTTTTGGAGAGAGTTATGTGCGGATTTAATCCCGCCACCCATTCCCCGTCGTAAGAATTGTGGGCGGGATTAATCCCGCCTTGGACTCCCTCCGACAAGGAAGAGCCGGCGGGATTAATCCCGCCGCCTCTTCCTCCGACGAGGAAGGGAGTCCGGCGGGATTAATCCCGCCGACTCTCTCCGGCGAGGATGAGTCGGCGGGATTAATCCCGCCGGACTCCCTTCCTCGTCGGAGAGAGTCGGCGGGATTAATCCCGNGATTATCCCGCCGGACTCCCTTCCTCGTCGGAGAGAGTCGGCGGGATTAATCCCGCCGGACTCCCCCCGAGGAGGAAGAGGCGGCGGGATTAATCCCGGCTCTTCCTTGTCGGAGGGAGTCCAAGGCGGGATTAATCCCGCCGACTCTCTCCGAAGGGGTTGAGTCGGCGGCGGGATTAATCCCGCCGGACTCCCTTCCTCGTCGGAGAGAGTCGGCGGGATTAATCCCGCCGGACTCCCCCCGAGGAGGAAGAGGCGGCGGGATTAATCCCGCCGGCTCTTCCTTGTCGGAGGGAGTCCAAGGCGGGATTAATCCCGCCGACTCTCTCCGAAGGGGTTGAGTCGGCGGCGGGATTAATCCACCGTTCCTCGTCGGAGGGATTCGTGGGCGGATTAATCCCGCCCATCAGTTGTATTAATCAAACATGAGATATTATCTCTAAACATAATTATGTATTATTGCATATGCATATTATTAAGTAACCGTAATTCAGATTTCTTAAAAATATTGCATAAACAGATATCATAAATAATACAATTATTTATGTGCAGGACAATATGTTTAATACTGGAGATAAAGTATGTCTTCTTCGGAACAACGAGATAGTTGGCACTGGAACTGTGGAAGTTCGAGATAATAATGCATCATGTCACAATATTTCCAAGGATCTTGTGTGTACGTATGGGTGAACACCATTTTCAAGCATGTTGAGGTTCTGGGAATGGAATTTGAGGAGGGTTCTCCTGTATTGTGGAATTTGGATGAAGTCAAGGCTGACACAAAATATGCAGAGTCACAAACAAATAGTAGCACGAGTTTACCAGATGATGGCTTGCCTGCTGTGATGGATGAGGTGATTCTCTTTCTTCGTGAGATTGAAGTCGGAAGAGGCATCATCACAGCTATAAATCCAATGGAAGCAGTGTCAGAAGAGAAACTAGGGTCCGACTTCGTGGGTGTAGTTGTGACAGAGGTTTCACCTAATGGCACATTGTATCCTGGATCCCTCGTGAGGTGGCGAACATCTGAATTAAGACGGCAAGATGGTTCAACATATTCTGGGTTGGATTTCAATAATAACAACCCGGAAGAACAACTCATATTTGAAGAGGTTCCTTGCATTGGTCCTATTGTAAGAAAAAGGCGATTCATGGGTTGTAGATCTTCCCCTGCAAGTTTCAGCAAGAGGGTAAAGATGGATCCTACATCTTCCGAAAGTGTTACGAGCATTTCCACGATTGACTGTTGCAAGAAGAAGTGTTGTCAGATGGCAGACCGGAATGAAATTACCCAATGTAGACATGTCTTTCGTATGCTCACCCAAAAGCAAAGGCATGAGTTTGTATATGCTGCACTAACTGGGTGTATTGATGGAATGGCCTCGGACACAGGTTATCAGAGTACATCCATGGTATTTAATAAGGTGGCCATCTGCTTCAAAGCTTGGTACAGTATATACGGGATCCCAAAGACCACGTTCTACCGTCGGAGGGATGAGTGGCTAGATGGAGCGCGAACCTCAGTTCATGGGAACACTGCTTGGTCAAAACCCGCTCTCACATCATGGCAGCCATAGAGATACTCAAGGCTTTTGTGGAAGCAAATGCAGACAGGATGCCTCACAAATGCCGAACCACAAATGCAGGGGTCAGGGAAAATCTCAAGGTTTTACCTTCAATCTACACTCAATTGAAACTGTGTGAACATGTGAACAAGTGCCTCAGTTTGATGGGGCTCCAAGCAATCTGCACTGGTACCTTCAACAACATATGGAATACTCATTTTAAGGATGTGGAGATTGCAAAACACTCTAGCTTTTCTAAGTGTGACACTTGTACATCATTGAAGGCTGCAGAGGCTTGTGCAAAAACCTTGGTGGAGATCACTACCATTCAAAGGAAGATGGAGGCCCACATGATTGCACAACAAACTTGTCGGTCTCAGTACTATGCACACCGCATGCTTTCTGTGTCACGCCCATCAGAGTACCTGTGCTTGATCCATGACAAGATGGATCATTCAAAGACCAGCATTCCAAAGCTCTTTGCAACACCAAAGTGCCTTGGAAATGTCATGAAACTTCCGATTTCTTGACAGGTGTGCTAACACATGGACACGGTTGTGAGTCATATGGACACTTTTCACTTCCACATTGGTCTAGCGACTCCAATTTCACTATTGGGTCGTTAGCCATGTGTTTCAGAAACCTTGAAGCCCACTCACAGACAAGTCCTATCAGTGATCTCAAAGTGAAGAAACAACACCTTCAACCTTTACATAATGCTCTCATGAACACGTCTGCACTTGAGGCTACTTGGGAATATGAGAGGCATTGTCAGCAACCTGCACAAAAAACAGATGGCCCTGTTGAGAGTTCAGGTTCAGTGGAGGGATCTAGCTCAAATAGTGTACATGTGTCCTCAACATCAAATAAGCTTCCTCGTCATTTGCTTTTACAGATGGATAATTGTGCAGGCGAGAACAAAAATAGGTAAATCATTTTACTTAAGGGTTTCTCAAGCTCATACTTACTTTTATTTTCTAGATATGTGCTAGCATACTTGTCAATGCTTGTTGCCAAAGGTGTGTTTGAAACAATCACGCTCAGTTTCCTTATGGTTGGTCACACTCATGAAGATATTGATGCGTTCTTCAGCAAGGTCTCCAACTCTACAAAAAGGACAAGTGCACTTACCTTACCGCATATGATGAATCTTTTTGAAAATTGCATCTCCAAAAAAAGTTGTGCTTTGCTTGTGACTGAGGTGCCAGACTTCAAAAAATTTCTCAAGGAGTATATAAAAGAAGGGAGTGATTCTTTAGTTGGTCACCTTGTGCCGCTACAATTCTTTTTCTCCATACGAGATGGTATACCTATTATGCAGTACAAGTTACGGCCATCAGAGCAGGAGTGGTTACCGAAAGAGGGCTTAATGCTCTTCAAAAGTGGAGAGGATGGAAAGCCACTTCTCCCAGAAGGACAACCAGACCCTATTCCATTGAGTGCCCAGCTCAAGGAACAAGAGGTTATTATTGATGGCATCAAAAAATATGTGGCATGGGTTTCAAAAATCGATGCAAAGAATTCTGATAAGGCAACTGGTTACTCAGAACTATATAAGCATGTGGTCAACTATTGGGAGACTGTTGTTCGAGAGTTGGAAGGGCCTACTGTCACAAGTACAGAATTGCAACACCCTTTCTGGCCTAAAACAAGGTGGCGAGAGGAGATTGAAATGACATCACTGAGCACAGACGACATAGAAGCCAGTAGTGATGTGGGAAGTGCAAACCCCACACTTTGTTGGACAAAGGAACCAAAAACCTAAAGCATACTTGATTGCTGCAAAGGATCTTCAAAACTAATGATGGTTCTCATTACTCCAGATGCGTCATTAATCAGCCTATTTGGATGGGTCAAATTATCGACACACCTGAAGTAATCACAAAAAATAGTATTGTTAAGGTTGCATGGTTCAAACCACAAAAAAGGCGACACGAGAAGGAGAGCGAAAGATATAATGGATGCCTAGAGAAAACATGGTCTCCCAATCAAAAAGACCAGCATGTTTTATAAATGTTAAATCCATTCGATATGGGTGGATGTCAAGAAGCGTTGATAAAGTCACGATTAACAAAACTGCAAGGGAATGTATGTTTTCTGAAGCTTAAAGCAATTACAAAATTATAAAATATCATATATTTAATATTCATAATTATTATAAACTCTTTAATAATAGTACCAAATTGTATACTTAACTATATAAATTTAAAAAATGATATGGAAGATTGACTATATTATTATAGGATTTTATATATATATTATTACTACTACAAATTTTTAATTAATAATGTTATATTTAAATATTAATATTTTAATAACAACATCAATATTTATATAATGTACCTCTTATGCTCTTCCTTAATTGTTATATTAGGCAATATATTATATAATTTAATACATTCTACTTTTATAATGTTATTAATTTTTGTTCAATGAATGCTATAATTTATTAAAGGGTAGAATACAAAATAGAATATTCTAAAGAATATTCTCTTTTCAAACATATATTCTAAAGAATATTCCTTTAATATTAGAAAATGCTAATTAAATAGCTAAAATTGCTAATTATTAGGAAATGGGACTATAGCCATGCCCATTTTAGTTACAACTTGCATAATGGTTCGAGTAAATTGATGTGAAACACATTCTGTATTGCTCCCAACTTTTGAGGAAGATTTAATCGATAAGCCACCTTTCCTATTTGCTATACCACCTTATCGAACCTATGTAATGCAATAAAAACTTTTTCGAAGGAGTAATTGGAATCTTTAGTTTTTTGGTACTTAACAATACTATATCCTCAAATCTCCGTAATATTTTACATCCCGTCTATGCTTATCGTACTACTAACAATATCTTTCTTGTGCTATAGTCATTGCTTGATGAGCAGCATCCCATGCACAATGCAATTGCTTCGTAAACTCTGCTACAGAGGGAAATTGAATGGTCTCGTCTCTCTGCAACACCATACTATGAGAAATACCACCCTTATTCCCAATCAATACCTTTATCGAGTTGTAGTGTGCATCGAGTTATTATAACATATCTCAGTCATATCTAAGACCCCATCTTGTACTAGAAAATGCACTTGCTTGATATATTCTCAAAATACTGATGATATAACAAGGGTAGTTCTTGTTTAAATCAGGGGTTGGAAGACTAAGCTAGACTTAGTTGTCTTGAATATGATAGGGTTGAACTTTGTGCTGGGCTTAGATTGGTTTCACAAGCATGTGGTTGAGATTAGGGATCAGGTGACAATTGAATTATACTCAAAACAAAAAAGGGTGGTAAGAAAGCAACGATCAAGATGAAGATGCTAACTAACAAGGATTGAAATCCTATGTTCCTTACCTTGACATAATTACATAAAGCAGTTAAACATAAAGAACATGTATTTCTTGCAATAGTGTTAAATACCAGTGAAGGTAAGATAGAATATGGTTAAAAACCTGTTCCCAATCCTATTTTAGAAGTCTTAAACATCTTTAAAGACATATTGTTAAAAGACTTACCACCTGAGCTACCATTGCGTCGAGGTATGAATCACAAAATAAAGATTTTGCTAGGTTCTTCTTCTCTGGCAAGGGCTGCTTATCAGTTGAATCCTTAAGAGTTGGTGAAACTGAAGAGACAGTTGACAAAGTTGGTTAGCTGAGTATTTGGCCTAACTGATTGTTGTATGGTGCACCGATCTTGTTTGTAATAAAAAAAAAAAATGGTATGATGCAAATGTGTGTGAATTATTAAGCACTGAATGTAATAATAAAAAATAAGTATTTTCTTCTGCAAATGAATGACTTATTTAATAGGTTATTAAAAGCCAAGTATTTTCAAGAATAGACTTAAGATTCGGGTACCATCATATTGAGTAGCAGAAGATGACATTAAGAAGACTACTTTTCAAACACATTATGGATCATTCGAGTTTCTAATCATGTCGTTCGAATTGTGTAATGATTCGACAACTTTTTGCACAGTGATGAATGACGTGTTTAGAGACTATCTAAACGAGTTCATGGTGGTGTATATTGATGACATTGAGGAACATATAAAGCACTTGAAAAAGGTGTTTCACATATTGAGGAAAAACCAATTGTATGCTAAAGAAAGTAAGTGTGCATTTGGTCAAACTAAGATAGATTTCTTGGAATACTTGGTCTCATGTGGGAAAGTTACCATGGATCCGAAGAAAGTGCAAGCCATTACCAAGTGGCTGATTTTGAAAGACATGCATGCAGTTAGAGCATTTTTTGGATTAACAGGTATATCGAAGGTTCATAAAAAATTATTCAAAGATTACAGCTCCATTAACCAATGTCACAAAAACATTCTTTACTCTAGAGTGCTAGTGAGTGTTTGTCAGACTCAAAGAAACTATCTCTATTGAGCATGTGTTGCGGTTGTCATTTTTTGAAGATCCATTTGAGATTTAATGTGATGCATCAGACTTTGCAATTGGTGGTGTACTATAACAAAAAAGACATTTGATGTTCTTTATTTCAAAAAAGTTGGATGCAATACAAGTTTGATGGCCTACTAACGAAAAAAAATATATATTATTGCTTCTTTAAGGTATTGGCGTCATTATCTTTTAAGTTATGACACAATGGTTTGAACGGATAATGTAACTCTGAGGTACTTCGAAATGATAGATAAATTTTAAGGTTATCTTTAAAATAAAGATATAAAAAAATATATTGATCTTTATTTTATTCATTTTTATTACATTCAAATTCAATTAATGAGCTAAACTAGTTGATATAAAATTATATGTTGCTCCCGTGTCGATCATCGTTTGGATTTGGTCCCCTTGTAATTTTTTTATTATATATAGCAAAAGGTCAGTTTTATCTTGAATAAAAAGTAGATTGTGTTAGACACAACAATACCTCTTCTGATTCTTCTTTTGAATCTTTAAATGTTTCATGTTCAACAACTTTCTCTTCTATCATCACCTTAAAATGACTCAACTATTGTGATGGTGCCCAACATTCTTTAACAAAATGATCAAACTTATTGCAATTATAACATTTCGGAGCTCCGCAGTGGATTGTGGAGGAGCAGGCTTTGGGGTTAGACCCTTAACCTACTAAGGCAATGGTAAGGCTAACGGTTTTTGAGATTCGTTGGGCCTTGCTGACATGTCCAGAAACTTTGAACTGCCAACAAAGGGATTCGCATCGTTTCTTGAACTTTCTCCACTTGAAAGTTGGGGGTCATCGCCTTTATTGTATAAATCCTCCAATGACATGCCATAAGCAACCTTCTAAGCTACCTCCTGGCAATTCCAATAATTTGTTGGTTTGTACTTTAGGATTTCCCTTCGAGTCTTTTCATTCAAGCTAGTTATAAAACAACTTCGAGCTTCATCATGCTCATATTTGGGACCAAATGCCTTACACTCTCGAACTAGTAAACATAGTCCATCGGGTTTTCCCGAGGCCCCTGTTTACAAGTTACCAAATCAGCACGCAATCGTGACCCAAGATCATCTAGCATATACTGTTTTTTGATCTTCATTTTCATGCAACTCCAATTGTTCCGATGTCCATGTTCACCTTCAACGATACACCACTATTTTTAGCTTCCCATTTGAGAAACTACTTAATACACAAAACTTTTCCTGCCTTTTTCATAAAAGCGGCCTCAAAGTAACTTTTAATATCATACAACCAGTCATCCAGGCTTAATTGGCTTGAACTTACTAGAACCACCTCTATCTTTGTCTGCCAAAGAATTTGATTCAAAGGAACCTAATTTTGAATCATGCTTCTCTTTTTTTTCCATGTATTTGGTTGTGAAACATATAGTACTACGCAGCCATTGGAATCCGAATGACAACATTATTGATTCGATCATTCAACCTAAAACATCCCCTTGAGGGCATTCATCATTATTTCTTACCAACCAAATCATGATTTAACCCTAGGGGTTCAACCTCATTTTGAGCCTTTGCAATAACCCTCTTTGCCTTAAGCTTTGGTTACTTTCTCTTGCTGATCATATTAAATCCTAGCTTCAACACTCAAAGAATATGCTAGGAATATACTTGACACGGAGTTGGAAACACCCTACGCAGGTTATACACCCACATACATAAGCTTTATCCAACATAAGACTTTTGATCATACATGAAATCTCATGTCGACTTGCTGAGCAAGTGTTCTTTGATGATTAATAACTCACATGATCAAATTCTATGTGCAAAATTCAGACCTATCAATCGAAAGTGATAGAGTAATTCAAAAATTTACAGTTATTTAAACATTGAAACACTATATGACTTTAGGCAATCCTACTGATCGTAGAGAACTTATTTACTGTTAGAGTTTTTACCTAGTGTTACAAAAGTGGCTTGTCATATGCCAACCTTAGAAATGAAATCTAGTAAAGTAATCCATGTTAAAAACCTGTCTCTTATGAACTCACACCCCCAATTGGCCAAGTTCACAATCAATGCTCACCTCGTGAGTTAGGATGCATTGGCTAGCCAAGCTATAAGTATCATTCCTAGCTTGGCATGGATGAAACAGCCAGAGCAAGGCCTCATCCACTATTTTTACTGAACTATTTATTTAAGAATTGCTAGTGGGTTAATAGATCAAAGAATTGACTAACTCCTTGGACGTGACGTACTCAGTCACAAGGGCAAAATACTGTCAATAATAAGGGTAGGTTAATCTGAAGGTGGGACATACCCTTGTCATGTGGAAGTTGAGGCAACACAAGCTTAGCTTGCACATGTAGGAGAATAACGAGCTCTCTTTTAAACCTAAGAATTCTCACTACATACACTCTACCTTATTTATGTGATAGAGCCCCCTCTCGTTTCCTATATGTGTAGTGGGCTAGCACGAAATGCCAGCCCCTTTGTTAATTAGATTAGTTTATTCTAACCTAACTCTTACCCTTAAACCCTACCCAAGGGGGGAAGGTTTTAGGTAATGGGGTTAGAGTAACCCTAGGGTTAGGTCAACCCTAGGGGTGTTCCTAACCCTTTTTGACTTGAGACTCACCAAGACACCTAATCAGGTACATCAAATTGAGTAGTTTCGCCTAATTTCTTGTAAATGCTTAATGACACTCAGTCTGACCATCATTAAATATCCAAGTGCACTATGCATGCCTGTTTCTTCTGCACTTAAGGTTTGTCAACATAATTCAATAGGTAACAACAGTCAACTTCCAAGTAAAAGTAAAGGTCATAGTAAAAAACTATGACATCATCAATACAAGAAGAGAAATGTCTAATTGAAGAAGTTGCTCATGTAAGTGAATTTGCTGTAATCATGACTATTGATTTTGCTTGCACCTTAGTGATGGTTAAGAATAAGCACTGCTGCATGACTGTCAAGAGGGATGTAAAAAAGTGCAACTAGGCTTAAAGATAAAGGTTTCAATCGAAGCAAGGGGAACTTTCAAGATGCCTTTGGTCCAAGGAGCAGTGCAACAAATGATTAAGGCATTGTATGTACCAAACATGAGGAAGAACTTGTTAGAGTTTTAACATGAAAGGCCAACATGTGACAACACATGGCTGCCAATGTCATCACCCTATATGAACAACACTTAAGTCTTCCAAGATGACCCCAAGAGTCTAACTCAGATGCCTAATTAGGCTGAAGACTTAAAGCCCTACCCTAAATCCCCTAGAATGACTATCTCCTAAACCCTAGAGAATAACTTGAGTAGACTATAGGATCCTATCCCAGTAGACCTAGACATGCTTATGCCCTAACCCCACAAAGGAGACGTGTCTCACACATACCCTTGTGATAGAGTTAAGGCATCGTCACTTACTCCTTGAGGAATCACCCTCATCTAGGAGTAAAACCCCTTTAGGGTGACAAGGGTACCATGAACCACGACTAACCCTTGGGGTTTGAGTGGCCAAGTCATAAACTAGATTTAGGGCTAGTTTAGTGAGGACACGAGTGTTCTGTTAAGCAAACTTCCCAAGGTAGGTTTGGATAACTTTAAATACATGACTTGTGAATGCCTGATGAAAGGGCTCATGTTAACAAGCTTAGGTTGTTGAACCCTTGGATTATAAGGAGAACACCCTTTAGCCAAGTGTGCCAAAAGCACACCTAATTACGAGACCTAACCTCTCTTAAGCAAATGCCTAAGGTTTACACCCTAGAGTGAGCACAAGCATGCATATTTACTAGAGTATCCAACCCTTGGCGACAATCCCAAAGGGTGTGCCTTGAGAATTGTACCATGAGTCGTCTAGCCTAGTGTCAAATCTTCATGTGATAATCTCCCATGATGTGGGCTATTATGCCATAGCCCCTTAAATTTAAGAGTTACACCAAGTACCACAAATTTGGCTCTTAAGTACCTCAGTGAAACCTCAAGAACTGGTAACAAGAACCTATCAACCAAGATTTCACGCCCACAGTTGAACAAAGACACATATGTGCCTTGCTTAGATGTGAGTGTTACACTTAGCTTGACATAGAGAAGGAGGCTATAGACATGCCTCAACCTTTAACCCTTGGAATGTGCATTCCGACAAGATCTTCTAGTCATGAATTTATCAATGTTAAGGGTAGGCTACCCCGAAGGTGAGATGTACTTCTATTGTTTAGAAGTTAAGGTGGCATAACAAAGGGTTGTGCCTTAGCGACACAAGTTAAAGCTTACACCGGCATAAGAATAATGAACTCAATCATGAACCCAAGAACTCTCCTACTACAAACTCTACCTTATTTATGTAATAGAGCCCCCCCCCCCCTCCCCTATATGTGTAAGTGGACCCTTATTTAAATTAGATGAGCTTATGTTTAACCTAACTCCTACCCCTAAACCCTACCCAAGGGGCTGGGCATTTTAGGGCGTGGGTTAGGGCAAACCTAGGGTAGGTCAACTCTATGGGTGTTCCTAATCCTATTTAACATGTCAAACTCATCTGCATTAACTAATAAGCCTAACTGGGACTTTAAAATCAAGGGAGAGTTTTTTAAAAGGTAAGTGTTACCTTCGCTTAGAGTTTCTCGCGATATCTAGAGACAACCGACTGGACTACCCCTAAACACCTAAGTGCACTAAGCAGGGCTATTTCTCACTACATCTAGGGTTCATCACATAATCCAGTAGGTAACAACAATCAACCTTTAAAGTAAAGAGTTGAGTCATAATAAAAACTATGACAAACTTCTTGTCAATTGCAAGAGTTCTTGATGCAAGATTAATAGCTATCTCACCATCTTTGTGAGTTGTGTATGCTTGGAAAACATACAAGAAAGTAATGTAAAACACATGCTCAAGATCTCCTAGAGTTGGTGCAATCAAATCTATGTGGACCAACAACAAAATTGGTTCAAAGTACCTCATCATGTTCATATGTGTTTTCCTTAAGAAAAAGAGTCAAGCTTTGGAAGTTTTTGTCACGTACAAAGCAATAGTAAAGAACCAGCTTGGATGTAGAATCAAGAAGTTACACACTGATGGAGGTGAATAGTACATCAACAACCTCTTTGAGGGCATTTTTTGCGTAACAAGAATATCATAGCATTTGACTACATGCCACACCCTTAAACAGAACAGAGAGGATGAGCATAAGAACATGACTTTGTGTGAAGTAGCCAAGAGTCTTCTGGTGGAAGGATTCATGAACAAGAAATTTTAAGAGGATGTTGTTGCTACTGCAATTCATGTACAACCAACTATAGATGTTCCCAATGTTACTTTAAATGAGATATGGACTCGTAAGAAGACTAATGTCTCTCATCTTCATATTTTTTGTTGTGTTGTGCATGTGCAAGTGCTCAAAAAGCTCATATATAAGCTTGACGATAAAAGTGAACAAAAAGGCTACAACTATTGTGACAATGTTTCCAACAAGTTGTAAATGAACGTCAATGTTGTGTTTGACAAATCTTCTATTCCATGGCTTGAGCAAGACAATACCTTCATTGATAACCAATGCCTTATTGTTAATCCCATTCTCTTGCCAAGTGTTGTAGATGGGACGATCTAAGATGGCACCATGCCTAAAGGGCTCTACAGCAAGAAGTGGTGCAAGGGAAGAATCAAAGTGATGCATTAGATGTTGTGACAACCTAGGATGTGTTGTAACCCACTCGTGAAGTCATGGAAGTCCTTGCTATTAGTGTGTAGTTTCTGAATGCCCCAGTTTTTGCTATTGCACCTACATAAGCATTAATCAAAACCAATGAACATAACCAAAATGGGAAAATGTTATTGTTCAACACTAGGGCTTAGCCACCAAGCTATTTGAGCCACTTCTTTCTTGTACTCATGCTTCAAGCCAAAAGGTGATTGACAATGCAACAATAGGACTATATGGCGACTTGGACAATTGTTATCTTGTCACAGTAGATGAGGTGGTGACAAGTGAAGATGCACTCATTGGATCCGAGAAAGAAAAGTGGCACATGTAGCTGGAAGTCCATGAGCAAGAATCATGTCTAGGAGCTTGTGGATCTTCTAGTAGGACGAATTGTGGTGGATTGCAAGTGGGTGTTCAAGCGTAAAAAGTGTGCTCATGGTGCTTTGGACAAGTGCAAAGCCATGTTGGTGGCTTGAGGGTTCACACAAAAGATGGACATTAACTACAACAAGACATTCTCACTAGTGGTGCACATGGATAGCTTGAGGATGATTTTAGTGCTTGTAACTCATGAGGATTGACACATTTATCAGCTTGATGTGCAGATAACGTTTTTGAACAAGGATTTGTAGGAAAAGATCTACATGCGGTAGTGACTAGGATTTGTTCCAAGAGGAGCAAAGTACAAGGTTTGTCGTTTGAAGAAAGTTATCTACAGCTTGAAGCAAGCCAACATGGCTTAGTTCATGAAGTTTGATTCCATTGCGAAGTAGCAAGGATTTGTGTAACTTGTTATTGGTAGGGGATAACAAGGTCACGATTGTAGCCACAAAGCATTTCCTTCACAACCAGTTCAAGATGACATATTTGGGAGAAGTTCATTTTTTGCTTGGTATAAAGATTGACTATGATCATGAATGACAAGTTTTTCACATCAATTAAAAAAGTACACTAGACATGTGCTCTCATGTGTTGGAATGAACAATTGCAAGCTAATAAAGTTTTAATGGAGTCAAACTTGAAGCTCTTTCAAGCAGTGACTCTATTCAACAGAAAAAAGTCTTCCACGATTAATCAGAATTAATTAAAATTAATTTTTTTGCTTATTATAATTCAGCTAACAAAGAATATTCCACTGTCTCTTCTGTCAAACTCATTTTTACCTTTTCAGATTTTTTTACATTTTTCTAGTACAATGAAAGTGAAGCTTGTGAGTGAGACTGTGAGAATGGTAGACACTGACATCGATGTGAGGCAGTATTGTGTATTCAGGAACAATGCTTACTACTGCAAGTATTGTGATCATTGCTATGGTCAACATTTTAGGCCTCAGCAAGTAATCAAACACATCCTGAAAACTCACCCATCTCTTAAAAAGAGATGTAAAGCTTTAGGAGTTGAAAGGAAGCTTGTTGTAGTGGTTTTAGCACCAAAGAAATATAACTCTTACATAGATGAGAAAAGGGGGAAATGGATTGCATGGTAAGAGGCATTGACCCGTTCTAAAGTTTCAAGAGCTGGACAAGAAAGTAGCAAAACCTGAAGCTCAACCTAAAGCTCCACAGGAGCAACCTGAACAAAACCCGGGGTTGAGACGGTCCACAAGGCCATCCAAAAAATGTAGGCTTTCCTGAACATGTTTGTAATTTCATTTGTAATTTAAATTATTAGAAATTAATCACTTACTCCAGAATATCCAATTATCCTTTATAGAATATAAAAAGAATCTAATATAGTACATAATTTTATAGTAATTACTTGGTAATATGAAAGCAAATTTGCTTTCAGACTATTGTTCGGCCACAAATTTAATTACAATTGAATTCGCTGATTTTAAGAGAAACTTAAATTGAGTATTATGAATTTTTCCTTACCTTACAAGCAACTAGTTGGAAGTTTGATGTACTTGATGGTGTACACACATCGTGACATATGTTATGTTGTGATCACTCTTAATCACTTCAACAACAAGTACACATAGAAGCATTGAATGATGGCCAAACAAGTTCTAAATTATCTCATGGGTATTATTCTTTTAGGTTTTAAATACTCACCAAGGAGGAGTTTTCAAGGTTTTTCTAATGCCAATTTAGGCAATAATCAAAAGTTCATGATTACTATACTACCTTCTCCATGGTGGCACCTTTGGCTGGAAAGCAAGGTTCAATTGTCTTCATATGTGTGAACAACTATAGTGCTATGAAATTTGATGAGCAAACCTTAAGTCCATCCACATTTCTCTTATACGAGGTAACAGCTCAAACAAAGTTTGATTAAGTTGAAGTACATACTTACTAGAGAGATGCTAACAAACCTTCACAAAAGCATTGCTTCCAGTTTGTTTTCTTCAGCACCATATAACATTTGAGTCATCAAAGCTCAATGACTTGTTGATGAATAGTGCTGCCATTTTGGAGGCTTGGGGCCCAGGAGGCCTAGGCTCGAATATTCTAGAATATTCTTTCTGGTCGACAATATTGGCCTCAGTCGACAAAAATAAATTTCTAGTAAAACTGTTGTATTTCTACCTTATTCTTTTTTATATTAGCTTAATTTATTACTCAATACACATTAGCTAAAGTTTCTTCTTCATCTTAAGTAAAGCTGCAGTTCTCGAACCACCAGCTAGGCTTGGACGTGGAGGTGTTTGAGTAGGTATTTCCTCTGGTCTAATGTTTTCTGCGAGCTTGTTTGTTGCCAACCTAGAGAGTTCGAAACTCTTCTCGGTTCCTATAATATTCCTTCCGAGCTCAACGGCAGCTAACAACAATGATCCGGTTCCGGAACCAATATCCCAGACTAGGTTGCCAGGTCTACTGAGACGCTTGATTAAAAGCTGCATGAGTCGAACACTCTTCGGTTGAATCATCATCCTGCACAAACTTCCATTAGGATAAACAAAGCAAAGTACTTCCTTACCAAGCCTCCTGAAAATGGTCGGCAGTATCGACGAGGATCGTGTTCGTCAACGCCAGAGGGTTTGGCCTCTTCGACTTCTTCTCAGAACTTTGCAGCACCAAGAGAACCAACAAGTTATCCTGCCACATAGACCAAGTTAAACTTGAACATGAATAGCTAGCTTACCTTAATTTTGTCATGGTATCCCCAGCCTCATGCACGGTAGACGCTATAAGTCCTTGCAACCTCCATGTTGATTACCGCAGCTGCCTGAATCACCGCCGAAACAGAAGGAGAACTCACGAAGACGACCATGAAACCACTCGCTGCCGAGTGCATTCCACTGAACTGCAAGGCCTCCTCAAACTTCACTAGATCTAACTACACAATGTCCTTGTTGATGCTAGCACCTCCATATACAAGCTCATTGGGCAAGTCGAGGATGATGAGGTTGAAGCCGTATTCACCTACCACTTCCTAGAACACCGTTTGTGACTCAACAGTATGTAGTTTGTCAACCTGTTGTTGGAGCTTGGTGTACACCTCTATCTGGGAAGCACCCGGCTCGAAGAAAAACCTGCTCATCTCCTCCATATCGCACACAGCCAGGTTGTAGGATCCACGAGATGCAGCTAGTGTCGGGATGAAGGTCATCAGGTCGTCCTTGATGTCCAAACCAGCTACAAGTGGCTGCACCTCAATGAGTGTAAAGTCGATTGCCAGCAGAGGTGCTATAAAGAGCTTGGTCCCGCTCCCGATCCCTTTGCAGGTGTAGATGTCTTCCGCACTGTCTTCTTCATCTTGCTCTTCTTGATAGCCTCTACTTCGTCCGACTCCCAAACAATCGCTGGAAGATTATTGCCATGCACGTCAAACAATGAGCTCTCCCAAGCTGGTGGCTGTTGCGACAGACAATCGAGCCAAAATGGAACATGCTCACGTTCGAATGGTGTTAGAGCTCCTCTGCTCTTCGACCACATGTGAGGCTCGCCATTTTCTTCGCTAGTATGAACTTGTAACACAAAGTTAGTTAGTAGCAATGTTGGAATGAAAGCTTACCTCATATCATCCGACGCGCAGACTCCTCACGCTCCAGAAACTCATTTGACTTCATCGAATAAGTGAACCGTACAGTCATGGAAGGGTTGAAAGACCAGGCACTTGCTCCGAGTTTGCATCTCGTCAAACCAGCTCATGAAGTTGACATCCGTTCCAACTTCTTCACCATCCTCTTGCAGTCCCTTAAGGATCTGAATGGCTTCCTCGTGCACAACCTTCCAATATAAGTCCAAGGTGAACCACTTGATCCACTCTTTGTCCTACATGCCTAGTAGCTCAAGTGTCTGTTGTTCTGCCTTGGATTCGAGACGAGTGAGCTTGTTCAAGTATTGGAGTCACAGCATGTTTGAAATCTTCGCCTTTGACATTGTGTACAGCTTCTCAATGCCCATCCAGCGACACTACTTATGAGAGATGTTCGTCACCTTCTGGAACACTCCTCCCCCAACTCTGGGTCTATGATAGAGAGCAACTTGTGCATCCGCTTGTCATGCTTCTTGTACACTAGCTGCTTCAGGTTCAGTTCAAGCTGTGGATTGCCTTTAGCATTGGTGACTGCTCTGTCGAGATCATCGTCGATCTCGTTATGCACATATAATAAGTTAAAAACTTCTTTCCTATCAATCAAACCAAAGGTTACCTTGAAAAGGATCTTTGCAGATCAGGTTTGGAAGAGGATGCCAAGCCGTCTTTCCTGTTGCACTCTCCTTCCACTTCCGCACAAGACGATCAACCTCCGTGAGTGACTCGAGGATTTTCTGAGTTCCTTCAGTACTAGTGCAGACCGCCTTTACAACAGGAGAATATGTGGTAGCGTTGTTTCCACAGATGTTGCTGAAGATCTGTTCATTGAAACTATAAGTCTAACCCTTAATGAAAAGAAAAAAAAACTCACATGTTTATCGATTGGAACATCAAACCAGTTGAAGATTGTCGAGGTTCTCTATGAATGAAACTCGATCGAACGAATAGCCCATCGCTGTTGTCCTCTGCATCCTCCCGGTAGAGCTTCTAAAGCCTGTAGCCTATGGTTCCCGTCCCAGCAGCTGAACTTCCTTTAAGAGCCTTGAAGCCCATTGTTTGTACTCCGGCTGAGTAAGAGCTTGCTCGAAAGACCGGTGCTGCTCGTACTGAAGTGTCCTTCGACAGCTTGATAGCTCCTCAGCAGTGAGTGGATCTCGATGGACAGAATGAACAAGGCCGTGTTGCGTAGATAACCAGCCTTCTTCAATGATGACACCAGCCTGTCCAAGTCCCCTGGGTTCACTCGTCGAACCACCTCGTTCGAATGCATTCTACAGATTGGCACATCAGGAGGATCACCCAAGTCCCTTGATAGTAATTTTGTCGAGCAGGTTCGCTGAGCTCTCCAAATGCAGGCTGGACGGTATGCTGTATAACTCCTTCAACTCCTTATCGCTCTTGCCTTCTTGCCTTTTGGATCAGCTTTCCCACGGCCTCTCTTTTTGCTGACTGCCTCCTCCAAGTTGTCCTTGCTAGCTTCAACTGCCTTTGTCATCTACACTTGCTTGTTCAGGACTATAACCTCAGCAAATGAAGGAGGCAACTGCGATGAGTTCTCCAGGAAATTTGTGATGGTTGATGGAGGCTGCTCCTACTCAACTGGTACTACTTGAGACTGAGTCACTGGAGGATCCTCCTTTGCTACATTAGATGGTTCTCCTCTCTTTCCTTGCTTGTGCTTCGATATCCTCTTCTCTTCCCGTGGCTCTTCATCAAGTGCATCTCTTGTAGACGTTTTGAAGCTCTCACCATTTTATAAACTCTGGAAAGCAAACACACAAGTCAATTGATTCGGAGACAAAAGGAAAAATAAAAACCAAAGATGACTAACCTTGTGGTTGCCGACTCAAGCTAGATGGTGCCAACCCTCTTAGTTGGCACAGAAAAGTAGATGAGCAAAACATGTCGATTAAGACAGGTTGGTGCTGACCCTCTCAGACGGCATTGAAGAGATGATGTAAGAAGTATGCCGACTGAGCCAGGATGGTGCCGTCCCTCTCAAACGGCACAAATGGGAAGACCCTTTAACTCTGAAAAAAAAAAAAAAAAACATTGTGATATGGATACTTGAGCCGCAAATCAAAAAAATAAAGAAATTGAACAAACCTTGTGGCTGCCGACTAAGCAGGAAGGTGCCGTCTCTCTTAGTCGGCACAAATGGGAAGACCCTTTAACTCTGGAAAAAAAAAAACACATTGTGATATGGATAGTTGAGCAAATCATAAAATAAAAAAATTTTGTGGCTGCAACTGAGCCAGGATGGTGCCGTCTCTCTCACATGGCACAAATGGGAAGACCCTTCAACTCTGGCATAAAAAAAAAACACATTGTGATATGGATATTTGAGCCACAAATTAAAGAAAAAGAAATTGCACAAACCTTGTGGCCGCCAACTGAGCAAGATGGTGTCGACAATCTAAATCGGCACAGAAATCTGATTGGTTTACTTGGGCACTGCACGAATCGACTCGAAATGGATGGCGCCACTCCTCTCATGCCCCTTGGAGGAGATTTCAGATATCAGATCTGAGATAGAAAAAACCTAGCCGCAATGGAAATAGTAAACCCTATCTACCAAAAACCCTAGCCGCAATGAAAACAGTGGACCCTACGGAATAAATGTGACATTAATATTTAGGTTAATATTAAAATATGTGAATAATTAGTAAAGGTGAAGATATTTCAAATTATAAAAGGTAATAATTAAATTAAATCGGTGATATTAGAGATGACAGCATTAAGAACACTGTGAGCTGGGCAACATAGAATTAATTATATATATAAGTGTGTTCACTTTATTATCAACGATTATAATTTTTTTTGGCAAATGAGAGTGTGTTTAATCTTTTGCTTTGCTTTCCTAAACCACCGAGCTTTCTCCTTGCGTTGTCATGGCCAGAGTTACCTATAAAGGCATTGACAAAGATTTCCCAGTCGATGAAGATGGAAATGCTTTTATGTTTGAACATGATCTTCACTTTGCTTTCAACATTCCTTGTTGGTTCAGTATATATGTGGTTTCAATTGATGTCAGTTTCTGCGAGTTCTGGAGAAGATGTGGAGTTGTTACCAGAAGGCAATGCATAAAACCAGTTTATCTTACACATTGTGCTCGGCAAAGGCCCATTGTTCAGGTTGCGAACAAAGGAGCGTGAAGAATCCATGCTGGTGTGTCTTCTAAGAGCAGACAAATGTAGGATAGGGAAGGATCTCATTGGTTCGTCTGAATTTAAACAAGTCTCTGAACTACCGAGATATACAATGGAAATGTCATTTACGAACTTCCTCCAAAGAAAGAAAGCACAGAGAAGTACTTGGGGATGAATCGCAAGGATGGCTGCTACCATTGGACACACCCGAGCACAACACACTGGCATGTTCCAGTGCGAGTCAGTGAAGTTCATGTGTCGGACATCTCAAATGCATCAATCCTACCTGCCCCTACTTGGCTTTTGAGAAGAAAGCAAATGAATGTCACTTCAAGGGTGCTGTGGAGGAGGCAAAGACAACTGAGTCAGGCAAAGTAAAAGGCATGAAATGTAAGCATTGCGGAGAGGAGCCATTGCTAGTGCACACTTGTCCAGCTTATGTGTACTACATTCTGTCAGCTTCAAACGTTCAGCGTGCCAGATCTAGTGTCAGCAACGTGGTAAAGAGCAGTCCGCGAACCAATTAACGAGTGATTGAGTTTCAAGCTACACATGAGCTCATCTTTGAAGAACTTTTTAAGGAAGAAGGAGAAGTCTTATACACTAGTTTACTCTTAAAACTTGAACCTCTAACAAACCATCGAAGGTATTTTTCTTTAAATCCCTACACACTGACGTGACCTTTCCTTTAGGACTCAGGATTGGATTACACAATCAAGACAGAAGGAGACACACTTTAGAGAGGGTTACGAGGGTCTTCTGGAGCTGAAGACAAAGTTGCCAATACCTTTCATTCACGTCATACATGTTCAAGGGATGGAACTGCATGGTGTTGAGGAGCAGCCTTTGATCTTCAAATGACAGTTGAGGGACCAGGTTCAGGAGTTGACTACATCAAAAGGTGTCAAAGTGGAGGAGACCTTCATGATCAATGACTCTTCATAACACTTTCTAATCTTTGTTATCTAATGCTTTCTTACAGTGTTAAATCCATGGTCACTATAGCTTATGCAGACATGTGCCGCAAAGATAATGTTGCAGTGCTGAAGTTCTTGAACACAATGCTAGAAGTTTGTAAGAAACAGGGTTTGGAGAATGTCAACTTTGCTGGTTTCACGTCGGATGAGGCTGGAGCGATATGGATAACCTTGTGCCAAGTATTCAAAAATGGAAAAAAGATGAAAGGGAGGAAAGAAGCTATCTATTTCACTTTATGCAATCCGTGCGTCAGGTGACAAAGAAATGGATCGCAGAAGAACATTGCAAAGAACACATGAAGCTTGCTCGTGCCTAGCCTATAGCATTGAATGAACAATCTAAGAAAGAACAACTAGCAATTCTCGAGTCTTTTTGGGAAGGACGAGCGTCAAACATTCGTGCTTTGAAGACATGGTTGTCTTGGTGGATCAGGCATGAGGACCACATCTCCATGGCGAAACTGGGAGACAAGGACTCACGAGCATTCCAACTACAAACAATGCTGAAGTGATTCACGCGAGAGCAAGAAGAGCAAGATTGGCCAAAAGAGTACCACTGCTGGAGGCGACAATGTTAGACCTCATCGATGCAGTTATGCAGAGTGCGAAGGTGAAAGCGGCAATAGAAGAGAGGTATACAGGGTCAGGTCCTTCGAAGGAAACTCTGTTGAAACGAGTGTAACGCAAACTCTCTGAGGGGAAAAGTGTATCTTCATCAACAATTATCAATCTAGTGGAAGACGAGGAACACTTGACCAACCCGAAGTTCACGAGTACCACTAATGTTTGAGTGCAAACTGTTAGGAGAACAGTCACAGGAATAGAACAGTCTGATGCTCAACGTTCACACAGACATGATGTAGAGTACACAGAGCGGGTGGTCCAAAACAACAAGAGAAAGAGGTTAAGGTTTGAAGAGGTTTTGGAGAGAGAGATTGCACAAACAGAGTGGGACATCAGATGAATCAAAGCATCCAGTAAGGTTAAGTGAATGCGAATGAACACTTGTCTTTCTGGGAGACTTGTCACATTGTTCTCTAGTGTGTGCGCTTGTTGAAGTTGTGCCAGCACCAGGATTCTACGGAAAACAAATGTACAGTGATGCCTTGGGGAATGATGAGTATGTACAACAAATGATGTGGTTCTGCCCAAAAGATTCAGAGTGTTTCATGCGGCCAAACAGCAAAATTCTTCAGTCAAGAATTCCAACACCACTAACGGTTTGGCTTGTGCTTAAGGAAACGAAGCTGACAACTGAGGAGGTCAGAGAACTACAAGATGCAGGCTTTGTTCTAGAAGGTTTACAGGGGACGACAGGAAGAGTAAATGAGCGTCAAAAGGACAAAACACCATCACCACCACGTGGAGCTGGATCTACAACAATTCCACCTTTCGAAGGACGCATGGTCTGGACTCCAACAAAAATGTCTAAGGAACAAGAGAAGAATCTCCACAAGGCCAAGACGTTTTTTAGGTCGAGTGAGAAATGTTGAAATGACAGTTACAGGACGGAAGGAGGCTTTCGTTGTGTCGCCAGGAAATGACTCTGCAAAGGTGACTATTAATACTTATCCTACATGCAGTTGTTTACCTTTCAGAAGAGCAAAAGTTGGAGCTCATGTGTACACATGTACTTCGTCTATAGCCATGTGCTTGGCTTGAACCCGGACGTCACATATTTTCTACAAAGGTGATCGCACAGTGAGATGGAGGTTCACCGTTTGTTAGTGAATTGCAGCAAAGTTCATGACCCACCGGTGCTACAAGGATAAATGGTTTACATAAAAATGCTTTGTTTGAATAGTAATTTATTGAGCTTTTTTATAAAGTATTCAAAAAAATTTCTAAAAATTTAAATGATTTATTTTGGCCGGCAAATATTAAGCCAGTGGCATATTAAAAAACTTATATCAAAAAATATTTTTGAGAATATTCTAGAATATGCTAGAATATACCTAAAATATCCGTGAATATACTAGAATAATACGAAGCCTCATGAGCCGGAGCCTCCTTTTCGCCGAGACCCTTGACGAAAGAGGTCAACAAATTGGTTAGGCAGTTTAGCACTAGTCATAGCCTTTGTTAAATAAGTTGTTCCTTCTGTCTATTGTTTATTTACATTAAATATCTTGGTAGCAAAATTAATTATTGATGTACCTTAAACATATTGAATAAACGTATGATTTGCTGATTTGAAGCAAAATTTCTCCATGTAAAAATATGTAGCAAAGATTTCAGTGCCATTAGATTCTTAATTCAAACAATCAGCTCTTCAGAAACTGCCACCTCACACTGCACATATACTAATATTGACACATCAGCACAGAATATTCCTTGTTAGAAAACAGAGTATCAGATTTTAGGGCTCTTACGCAGGGTTTGTTTTGCTCTGCTTTGGCCATGTAAGATCTCATTTTTGTATATGTGAGAGAGTTGCTGATTGCAATTTTCAGGAGAGCGTCAGGCAATCGTTCTGCGACACCTGTGCGTGAAGATCTTAAACGCGATGAAGCATCGTTACAAGAAATTATTAATATTAAGGTAATATGATATATGATTTATATTTGTAACATTAGATATATTCATAGTTTAAAATGTTTTCAGCTTATTGAGAGCGGTGAGAAGGAGAAACTGAAGGAACTTCTTCGTGAGAGACTCATTGAGTGTGGCTGGAAAGACGAATTGAAGGCACAATGCAGGTATATTGTGCGTATACACACACATCAATCGATTTATGTATGTGCATTACACATGTATATACATGTGTATGAGTAATGTTTTAACCACTTGCTGCTCGTATCTTGTTGTGTGTGTGTGTGTGTTTTGTGTGCCGTGCATTATAACTTACATATAAGAGTGCTTTTTTTTTGTGTGTGTATACATATGCATGTTACACATATATATTGTGTGTATATACACATATACATGAATGTATGTGCATTACACATGTATATACATAAGAATGATTAATGTTTTAACCATTTGCTACTCGTATTCTTGTGTGTGTGTCCCGTGCATTAGAACTTGCATATAAGAGTGTTTTTTTTTTTTTTTGTGTGTGTGAATGTATATACACATATGCATGTTATACATGAATCAATTTATGTATGTGCATTACACATGTATATACATGTGTATGAGTAATGTTTTAACCATTTGCTACTCGTATCTTGTGTGTGTGTGTGTGTGTGTGTGCATTAGAACTTTCATATAAGAGTGCTTTTTTTGTGTGTGTGTATACACATGCATGTTACACAAATATTTTTGTGTGTATATACACATATGCATGTTATAAATGAATTGATTTATGTATGTGCATTACACATGTATATACATGTGTATGACATTTGCTACTCGTATCTTGTGTGTGTATGTGTGTGCCGTGCATTAGAACTTGCATATGAAAGTTTTTTTTACTCTTATTATGCATAATAACATCTATTAACTTAGTAACCTCTTAAGCTCTTTACTCTTTTATATTTGTTAATATTAAGAGTGCTACAAGACATCTTATATATTAACGAGTGTTAATACAGGGCGATCACGAGGAAGAAAGGGAGATCAAACATAACAGTGGACGAGCTCGTTCGCAACATAACACCAAAAGGACGAGGTAAGAACCCCAAAACTTATTACTAGGTGACAAACATTTGAGTTTTTCTTCCACAGCTATGGTTCCCGATGACGTCAAGGCTGAACTCTTACAAAGAATTCGCACGTTTCTCTTGTCTGCACAGCTGTGAATATATATATGTATCTTACGCACTTATATACATATCTATGGTATACATATCAAAGAAACTTATACATGAAGCATCATATATATACATAGATATGTATATTATGCAGTTACAGACTACATAGAAAGCACATGAACACACACACACACACACATATTACACGTTTCCATCTTTTGTGTATCTGTGTTTAAAAGTTCCACACAACAAGTGTTGTTTATTCCTCGATAGTGTCTCAGTTTTATGTGTTGGAATACATGTCATTGGTGTGTGTTTAGAGAGAGAGAGAGAGAGAGAGAGAGAGTACATAACAAGACTCTCATTCGGTGACTCTCATTCGGTATGTATGTGTGGTACATAAATTCCTTTTTACAAATATTAATTGTTTATATATTCTTTTATACACATGCATCATGTTTATATATGTATATATTTTTATTTTTATTTTCTTTGCCATAAGTAATTAATTTTTAAATATTATTCTAATAAAATTAAAAGTGAGATTCTTTCATTTAGAATTATTTTATCTCATTATATTCTTTTTCTAATTATATAGGGACGATTTAGATAATCTTATAACTATTAGTACATATGCAATCAAAAGAGTGTATACATAGTTTAATTTGAAATATTGTATTAAATATATTATATTGTATATTTTAAATTATTAAATTAAAAAAAAATTAACAATGATATTTTCAATCTTTTCTGTTAATTTAAATATTAAAATTAAAATTTATAGACTTACATTTAAATCTGTAATGAATCATGTATGTGTTACTTAAACCGTGTGGTCTTGTGTTATTATGTTGCTATCACTATTTTACACAATTGTAAATAAATTTAATTTGAGTTAGAACTTATTTGATTTTGCTAGTTATTCATAAACTATTGTATTTTATTTATAAACCACATCAAGACATATTTAAACTGTAAAATAAAGATTTGTTAAAATATATAAATATTTATTTTAGAACCTAAACTTATCTTATATTTTTGAAAAAAACAACTTAAAACTCAGCTGGAGACTCTATGAAAGTAGCATTACAATTAAACATCGATATTTAAATTAAATATAGTTGCATAGGTCAACTAACATAAAATAAGACGAACTTAATTATCACTTAGTAGTATGTAGGTGTCCCTCATACACATACACATTGATTACGCCGGTGTATACGTGAACAGTTGTTACACATCACACAATTATACATAATAATATAATAGAAATGCATTTGCGAGATTAGCAAAAAGAAGCGACACACAATCAATTAACTCTTGATTATTAGTCAATGATCAGAAATAAACCCGACTGCTTAAACTAATCGCTTGATGACGATTTGAGAACAACAAGATAAATAGGAGAAGTACCAGGTGGAAGCTGAAGATGAACAGGATACAGCTTGTTCGTATTCACGGGATGCCTTATGCAAACGTCGATCTTCTCGTCCATTAAGTCAATCTCCTTCCTCAATTTTCTCGTAAGCTTCTCCGGGTTCCGTCCCCTGAAGAACACGTAATGCCAGTCCGAACTCTCTTTCACCTCGGACTCCGCCTCGGCTACCATGTAAAACACCACACGTCCATCGTATAATGGTGGCATCTTAGGAAGTAACGACACCTGCAGAAGAACGCGTGTGCGTGTGCGTGTGTGTGTGAGAGAGATGTGTACCTGGAGTTTTGGCGGAAAAAAATCGGTAACTTCGACTCTAAAGAGACACCAATCAGGACAGAAGCTATCATGTGTAACCGAGCCACGCCACGGAGGCAAACTTGTGTTTGCATGCAGGTAATTCCCAGAATAACCTCTCAACTTAATAGTTGTCATCGATCACTATCAGCTCCCACTCTATGGATGGATCCAGCTTCGAAGGTCTCGTTTGCAATACCTTCCATGAAGAAGTTTAAGACTGTATACATATGTGCATGTGTATATAATGTGTATATATACCTTCTTCCCATCTGTACCTCCGAGCAAACAGGGAATGTCCGTTGCAGTAAGATAACAATCGTAGCAGCTCTTCAATCTTAAAACCTGCCCATTATCAACATGCTCCACTCTCCAGAGAGTTGTATCACTACTGCCATCTCTGTCTTGAGACACACTAACAAAATCATCTTCTGCAGATAAGTATTTCCCATGAAATCCTTGAAGCCGGACTGCCTTCTTCACACTCTGCTCCATAGGCAATTAACTTATTACATGAATAGCTTAATATTTATATGAAGCGTTGGATTTCTACACTTAAAACTACACCTAACCGTATGACACCATAAACCTAAACACTGTACACGTGGCGGTTTAATCTTAAACTCTCGGTACTACAACCGTCGATTCCTAACCGTAGGAGACACTTAGCCTACCATGTGCAGTTACCAATTATAGGCCTCCACGTGGCTTCTTAACCGAAAGAAGCAGTACCTACTCCCTGCAGTTTCATACCAGTTAACCAGTTAACTTAAGTCTGCATGTACACAAACAGATGATGAATGTGCGTTGGCACATATATATGTTATTGTGTATATATAATGTACCTAGATTGTAACCACTGTTGAACAAGTTCAACGTTGTTGCTCATATCTTCAACAGTATTACTGGGCAAGGCATGTACAATGTCAGGTTTGTAACTCTCTTTGGCTTCCTCTAATAGCACTCGGAAAATCTCACTGTTCTGAAGCTTAGGTCCTGAATAGCATTAGATAAGTACATATCTCTCTCTACATACACACGAGCGCACCTGGAAGTGAGGCGGTCGTCAGGTAAAGGATTGAATTGTTTGTTTGAAGAACAATAACTGCATCAAACCAGCGCTTTGGGAAGAATTCACAGCTGTGGTAATCCACTATTTTACCGCCTTCTCGCATCATGTCTTCAAGCTCATCCAGTAGCTATCAAAACACAGAAAAATACATTAGTATATTATACACTATACACTTATATACAGTCTATTATTGCATATACAAGCATGGTATATAAGGACAGAGATGATTATTCTCTTACAATTATTTTTAGTTTTGGAAACGTTTTAAAGCATAATGTAATCGTGTATAATGTATTAAAACATGCATAACCAATATATATTATATTTATTTACATATTTAAAATAAACTACAACTTTATACACGTATTAATTTCTTTGTCTACAGACTTACCAAATCTTCATCAAGGATATGGCATTCCAGGTTTTCATCCCATCCATCATAGAACTTCTTCTCTTTGATCAAATTGCCTACATCAATGTGCTGCAGCCCGGTTGCATCCGCCAGCAGAGTAGCAAACGAAGTCTTTCCTGTCCCCGGTGTACCTACGATCAATGTGTCATCTCTCTCCCCCTTTCTCTCTCTCTCGGCCTACCTGTAATCAAGATGTTCCGCTTCCGCGCCGCCATAGCCGAGCTCAAAACCCTAACAAAATCCTATGACATAGCCCTAAAAACAGAGATAATTTGTTTAAAGTAAATCATGTTTTATAATAGTCAATTCCGAAAACAATCTCAATTTCACACTTTTATACGTGGCTTCATCTGAATCGCTCGTGAAGTATTAACCTTTTTAGAAAGAGATATGACGTGGCTTTACCTTTTTCAGCACATTTATATAGACTCGTTCGTTCCCTAATAACCCTAAACGTAAGGATGTGGGGTGCTTGCAACAGGAGCGTGGTATTTGGTAACACAGTAGGCAAGGACGGATGTTGGGATACATGCCTTCTCCAAACAATCTCTGCACAGCATGTGGTTGTCATAGAAACTTTCATATACTGCTCACTGACGATGGTGACTTCGAGGAAGAAACTATGGATATCGAACAACCATCAACTCAAGATTATCGATCTAGCAGCAGAAACCATAGTTCAGATCAATCTCCCAATGGTCCAAACCGTGGTAAGGATCAAATAACCTGCAGTAACCATAGTAATATACCGACAAAGGAAGTTCCGAAATCATGGATATCAATCAACCATCAGATCAATCTCCCAATAGTTCAAGCCGTGGTAAGGATGAAAGAGAATGCGTTTATCATGGTACCCATGAAACTCGTGAGGATGGTTCAACAGAATTAGCAACTTTGATTAACTTAAGAAGATTGGTTAAGCAAGCTTATAAACTGGGAGTTTTAGCCGACGGTAAGAAGAGGAAAAGGGTTAATGATACAGGTGAGAACCCTAATACCAGCCCAAAGAGGGTAAATGAAAACCCTAATACCAGCCCAAAGAGGGTAATGAAAACCCTAATACCAGCCAAAGACGGAGAATGAGGATATTCCGGAGAAACTAAGAGAACTCTTGAATGGTTCGTGGGGGAGTCAGATTATAAGCTGGTTAAACATAACGGGGCATGGTGCCTATGGTGTGGGACGTGCAATTTATATGTGAGGTCGGATGCCAAGAAAGAAACTTTATATGGTGCTAGGAGGCATTTTAAGACTCCAAAGCATGTCGCCCGCAAACAGTCTCAGTCAACTTAATTACTGTATTATTGAATGAAAAATAATAATATATTAATGTTTAATTAAAAAGAGTCGTGTATGAGAGACAGAATCACATATATATATATCACACACATGTTTATATATAAAAATGTTTATTTAAGTAGACGAAGACTTATCGCTCACTCCTCAACAGGAACTTCCTCGGACTTGTTCTCGGTCTCCGGCTTGTCCTCGGACTCGGACGTCTTGCTCCAACAACCTGCCCGACCTTAACATACTTGCCCTTGAACTTGTACTCCCAGTCGGACAATGCCTCAATTCGTACGGACTCAAGCCTTCTGTGTTCCCGTTTAAGTCTTCCGGCTCAAATGACATCTTTGCAAGTGCTCGGCTCGCATCCTTGCCTGCAAACAGTGCATATGGTCCTCCTGGCCCGTAGAACATCCTAAAAAATTACACCATTAAAAGCTCTCTCTCTCTCACACAGCATATGTGACTTTATACTTTATATAACACACACACACACATATATAAGACCATAAAAGCACACAACAGAGCTCGTTTCTTTTAAAACCCTTACTAGAGTGTTCTAAACTGATTTTAGCTTAGCTACATGTATACGGATGACTTTTGCCTCGTTCTATACCGAAGGGCATACAGGCAATTCACAACGGTGAGAGAGAGAGTGAGATCTAAAATGGGTTTCTCTTACAATTGGAGAGACCCACATACCTGGAGACGGAGACATCATAGATTTCTCCCTTGATAGCCATGAGCAAGGGTTTGGACTCGTCCTGTCCGTCATACGCAAGGAGCTCCTCTTTGTGACATCCCCCAGCTGCACAGGAGGAGGAGGCGGCCTGTACACGGCGGGAGGGGAGGAGGAGCAAACCATGAACTAATTAAGAAGCCACAGAGCGTACCGAGCGCCAATACTGTGAAGAATGCCACAGGCGATAAGCCTGTGTATACCGGAATCGCCGCCAACAGATCGTTTACCACGCTCATCTTCCTCCGCTCCCTGCTACGACTGGTTTAGGTCTGGATGATTAAGGGCATAAGGGCTGACTGTTTGTTCGGTTAAGGGCGAATTGGTGTAAAGGGCAGTCAGTCTTTAAGGGCCGGCTATATCACCAACTCCACATGCCAGATTTTTCGAACCATGGAAATTTTATGTATTGATTTTATTACATCATATAGTATAATTTAACAGACATTATATTATAGGTGAGAATTTTATTTCAATGAAAACACACAACTTTTATGTGTTTTATTCTCATCATTTATACATTTAAAAGATTAAACTATTATAAACAAATAAATCATGAATATGTATTTAAGTTTATTTAAAATTTAAATTTCTTAGCTATATATGCATGCAAATTTAGAAATATATATGTTATTAATTATTTACACACGTAAATTTCTATACAACAACCAGCGCGCCTGAGGTTGGTCGATCTCCTGAAGCTTGAAAGTCGAGAGGTTCTCGTTGACCTGGGATTGCTGCTGCAGCTTGAACACTTACTGTCCAATCTGTGCAGCTCGCTTCTTATGGTGTTGGTGCCCCTGCCTCAAGATTGCACACCTGATGTGGTCGTTAGCTACTTATGGTGATGCTGCATTGTGGGCAGGGTTTGCTCCTTAAGGATGGTGATCTTCTCCGGCCTTCTGCAGATGTTCCACTTGTGCTTGTACCGTTGCTCGAACGGTCTCCTGCTCTTCCCTTAGCCTGGCGGCTTCCTAGGTTGCTACAGCCAGTCTCGGTGCTCTGTGCGGTGCTGCCTGGGCTGAGGTGCAGAGTTGCTGGTTGGCCTCCCGCAACTCTTCTGCTCGCGCGGTTGCTGTTCCTTGTCACGTTGCCTCTCGGCTCTTCGCAGGGCGGTCATCTCTGGGTCGTATTCTGCTACCAGCCGGGTGTGCTTTGTCTTCCAATATCCAAGGTGACCAAATACTCGCACCCCTTCTTGACCCGTGAGTAAGACGTTCACGGCCCTCAAGGGAATCCAGTTCACAGAGGGAGGAGTCTGCGTGTTTCTCTACTGTCGGGGTTCGCTTCTGAGTTCTCTTGGGTTGGGTGAGCTAGCTGCTTGTTTGCTGCTGGCGAGCTCCGGTGACTCCCCTGATGCCACAAGTCCCTCCGAGTTTGAATGTCCCATGTCGCTCCTCTCTTTGCAACCTATGGGGAGCTGACTCCACCGAGGTAGGGGACACTATTTGTAGCCTGTCATATGGATCTCTACCTAGGGCTGCATTGATCACCATTTGGATTAGGGGAGCGACTGTTACCCGGTCATTCCCCCGTCAGGCTTCCTGCTAAGACTATTGAGGAATGAGACGTTCACCCATTTAACTAGGGTTCCGGTCTCGGTGTGTCGGCCGGCAAGCATTTACGGCTCGTTGTGTGACTCGGGCATATTCCTTTGCCCAGAACAGATACGTTAGAGACCCTTCTTCCAGAATGTTGAGATATGCGGAGAGGCACAAAACTGTTTGACTAAGCAAAGTTTTTGCAATTTTAGCATACCATAACTAAAAGAAATTTTTGCTTTATTTAATCTTTGTTGATGACTTTTTAATATTGTCTGAAAAATATTGAACTTACCCTCAAGTTCATCATTTTATTATAATTAACAATGAAAAATAATTATTTTACTAATTATCAACAACTTATGAATCTAGTGCCATCTTCAAGAACATTGAATTCAAGGTAAATGCCGCTCCTTAAAAAATAATATGCATCATATATCACTTTGTTTTCTTCTTTAAACTATGTTTCTTCAATAAAAATCTTTCACCATCTAATAATCATTTCTTCATGATTAACAAGTAGATAATAATAAAAATTTCTTAAGAACTCTCATCGAATACAAATACCTTGTAATGTGAAATATATAGTCACTCTAAACTTAATACACGTTGTAACTAAAATGGCCATAATATAGGGAAATGAGAATAAAAAATAAATATTAATTAATATTAATTTTTAATTTTTAATTAATTATTTAATAAAATATATTTAAATATTTCTTAAACATATATTATTTTAAAGAATATTTCTTAATATTAAAAAATGCTAATTAAATATTTAAAATTACTAATATTATCAAAAAATGAAACTATAAACATGCATCTTACCATAAATTATTTTAACCATTTAATGCATACCATAAACATGTAAACATGTAAGTAAAACGAGTATATGCTTGTTTAAGCTCCTTTAAACCATATAATGCAAACATTTTAGGTTTCTTAATATTATATGATCATAAACCTCTAAGTTTTGAAATTTATTCAATATTTCCAAGGAGTAAATTTAATATACATACATGCATCAATCGTGTATTATATATGGAAATTCTTCATACATCGATTTTCTCGTTCACACAATATGTGACATTATTAAATAATGTTTTGAACTTTATAACATATTTAAGATGTACGAACGTTGTAACTAAAATGGAATGTCTATAGTTCATTTTTTAATAATTAATAATTTTAATTATTTAATTAATATTTTTTAATATAAAAAATAATTTTAAATAATATATGTTTAAAGAAAGAATATTTTTTAAAATATATATTTAAAATATTAATAATTAAATTAATTATTTTTTTATATCATGTATAATTCCCATTTTACTTACAATGTTCATTTGTTCCGAAACCCATTCACTAGATTCTTTCATGTCTTCACTATCAACAACACAGAAGAACTTTAATAAAGGTCTTCCATTCGCTTACTCTACCGCAGTAGTTACATGTACAACAACAAACATTTTACTACGTAAACTTCTTCTTCAGTAACATATTCCCAAACCCAATCATTTCTCTTAATTTATTACAATGTTAAATTCTAAGATTAATAAGAATTGAATGCATATATTCATTCGGAGCGTTTGGAATACTAACTAAAACTTTGGGTTTTTATTAACATGAATATTTAAAATATTCCTTTTTAAGGTAAACCATGTTTGTAATATCGATTATCTTTTCGTTTGCAAGGTTGTGTACGCTGCCAATAGTGGAGGTAATTGCGACAACGATTGCAGCAAGAATGCAAAACTACATAAGGAAATGTAGTGTGTGTGAGAGAGAGAAAAAGAGATAAATGGCGGTAGGGATCTGAGATACTCACCATGTTTCCAGGTTAACCTTCGCGGTTTCTTATGCTTTTGCCATAATATACATGGTATCTGTCAAATAATACAAAAATAATTACAGCATATTATATACATATAGATAAATTATATAGTAAAAATTATACTCATTGTACCAAATATGATGTTGGTATATATGCAATTCCTCCAACTGCTCCTTCAGCCCAAGATGCAAAGTATGGTGATGTTATTGTTGCTACGGCCGTTGTTGAAACTACATTAAAGAATTAAGTCAGTACCAATGCACATACATATGTGCTCGTGTGTGTGTGTGTGTGTTGTGTGTGTGTTATACAACCTACACCTACCAACATATAAAGATCTCACTACGAGCCGAACTGTAAAAGTGGTGGACATGTTCCAGCTTTCGTTCAAATAATGTTCTACAAAGTTGAAGAGTGGAAAATAATTTTTATACTTATTATTGAAAATAATAATTATATAGTAATC
Organism: Selaginella tamariscina; assembly: GCA_003024785.1. Classification (NCBI taxonomy): domain Eukaryota; kingdom Viridiplantae; phylum Streptophyta; class Lycopodiopsida; order Selaginellales; family Selaginellaceae; genus Selaginella; species Selaginella tamariscina. Next base: position 603,609 of record PUQB01000055.1, on the reverse strand, counting down.
TAACTAATAAAGTACCTGATAGCCACTACACATGTGAAGAACAAGCATAACGTTTGCAGTCTTGATCAGTGCAGTCGGCTTATGCAATGCAAGAAGTAAATGGCAATCCTTGAAGTTTTTAATGCAATCTCTAGGCAAATTAAAGCCAGTGCCCAGAGACTGCAACAGGAATATAACAAAATGCTATTATCGCATACGCGACCAATGTTCCTTTCCACATAGTAATCTTCGATGGTCTCTGCACTGTGCTTGGAATTGTCGCCTGTATCTCAACTGCAATGTTTTGCCCTGCAGTGCATGTGAAAACCAGCTGACCAAGCGCTGCAAAAGCCCTAAAACGCGTTGGGCTTTTCAACATTAAACCTGGTTTGCTCATAAATTGGTTTGTGAAAAGCAACCATTGCTATCCATGCAATTGTAGAGTACCTGCATTAACGACTTTCATAAGTGTGAGAGAGAGTGTGGTTACAAACCCTAAAGGTCGAGTGACATTCATTTTCACACACATGTATATACTTACGCAATTGCAGTTGTTGCTCCAATGAAGGATACAAAACCAAGTGAGGAGAAGTTTGGAAGTTGCGAAAGTAACAACTGAACTCCACCAAAGCCTATAGTCCATGGCCATGTAACAGAGTGCGGTGAAAAGATTTTCTTTAGTGACGCTGCTGCAGTGATTACATATACAATGTCTACGATGATTATGAGAATAAACTGGAATGGTACAACCAGCCAGAATCCAAGGTTCTTTCCCAGCATATCTTGGCCAAGTTCACAGTATCGATCGAACCGACGGTAATTGCCCTGGGTGCGGATCTCATGCATTTCAATCATTTGAGAGTAACATATCAAGCTGAACAGTAAAAAACATACCAATGCAATAATTCCAGATTGCCTGAAAGAAAAAACTGTTATTATCCGATATCTGTTTGTGTGGCATTCATGAGTATAATTACAACAATGTTTGTAGGTTAAGCTATAATATAATTATCCACAGTTTTATTCATTCTCTGATACTATTTTGTTTGCGCGCGTGAGAGAGAGTGAGTGAGAGAGAGAGAGAGAAAGAAAGAGTGAGTGAGAGAGAGAGAGAGAGAAAGAAAGAGTGAGTGTGTGAGTGAGTGAGTGTAGACAATGCAAACATGTGCATATGTATATACAGACGGTTCATGGTCACAGATACATACACACACACGTATGTAATTAAAAGCTAATAATCTACTTGAATTTACAAATGTGGGAATATCTGTAATTTGCCAGGCTATGATTGTGCACACACATGTGAATGCTCTTGGAGACTAATACTATGTATTTCCGCGACCATTATGTACATATAAATACATACATATGCACTTCAAGTATATACTGGTTAAAGACATGGATCAATTTCATATATTCTTCCTTTTTACCAGGTCAAGCTGGACACACACTCTCAAGATTGAGGATACCGGCTCCTATTGTTGCAGTGACAATATGCACAGTTGGATACCAAAAAGAGTTGGAAGACATCAACAAATCCCATTTTTTAAATAGATAAATAGAAAATATAGAAATATAGAAAAGTTTATAGAAAAAAAACTTATTTTTTTAATATTTGCAATAAATATTAACCAAGAGGCTTATATTTTACATGAAGCTATGTATACAGGAGCCGGTGTCCTCAGTCTCTGACACCGGCTCTACAGTGAGATGTTTAATAATAATGAAATATATATATATATATATATATATATATACACACGCGCGCGCGTGCTTATGTGCATAAATAATTCGGGTCGTTTTGCACCAGCCTTTAACTTGAAAAAAAAATTAAGGTTTTGAATTTGTACCAACCTTTTAAGAATTGTGTTAAGGGCAATAGATTGGCATAAATCAAAATATTAAGAACAATGAATTCAAATATTATCTTAATATAATATACTTTTTAAATCTACATTTAAGTTAAGATTATTAACTTAATTATTTTTATAATGAACTTAACATATTTACATTTAATTGAACATTATTATGTCAAGTTGTAATAAATATTTTTAAATAATTTTCAATTTGTAATAAATATTTTAACCACTTTAAAACATATTTATAGTATTCATAATCTAAATAATATGTGCTTAATTTTTTTATTAACATTTAAAGTGATTTTAGTTATTATAAAAAATATAAAATATGTTGAGATGTTTATGCAATACATATTGGATTTTATACTCATATAATTATATATTTGTATATAATATAGTATATAGGTACATACTATAAATAATTAAATTTTATATATTTGAATATGTTTAAATAAGTAAAAACTTCATGAAAATATTATATATACATATACATATATATTAATTATGTGTGTGTATACATGTATTTGCATTCCATATTTTTATTTATTTAATAATAAAATGCAGATTATATCCATTTATGTACACACATAGGTACATACACACATAAACATAAGAAATTAGGGTAGAATGAGAATATACTTTCAAAAAATTCATTTGTATTATTTTTAAAATTTTAAATATATTATAAATATAAAAATATAAAAATATATTTTTCACATATAAATATACCACATTGAGCATGAAAAATATATATTTTTATTTTATTTTAGAAAGGTTTGTGAAAAAAGGTGGTTGAGCTAACATACATGGCTAAGGGACCCCTCCTTAAGTTTTCTTTATAATTTTATATTGTCCCTTTAAAATAAATTAAGTTAAGAGATTATTATGCATTAATTGCCTTACCCTTCAAATTTTTTAAATAAGTAGTTTCTTAAGTTAAGGGCTATTGCAAATTCAATGCTCTTAACAATTAAAAAAATTAAGTAAATGGTTACTCAACTTAGGACAAATAAGAATTCATTTTCCTTTACTTAACCCCACTTAGCGAAATGACCCTCAATGTCATTAATAAAATGTGTGATCCATTAATTCCATCTTGATTATATAACAAACTCATGAAGTGATGTATAAAGGTAGGTAATAAATGAAGTTATTAATTTTTTTTAATCTACTTATGTTTTTATTATCATTATCCAACGAGACTTATTCCATAACCAGTTTCTATCACTTTTTTGATTTGGAATTGAAATTTGATTTTAATGGCTAACCCATTTGGTTTCCAAAAACATAAGGTAAATAAGGTAAGGTTGAGACAGTGTGAAGTTAAACGCTCAATGTTTTTTCTTGCATAGTCAATTTAGTCATAATGTACTCTTATTTTGACCAAGCATCTTTCTTGTTATATTTCATGCATCTTCCTTATCATCTTCCCAATTCAAAATCAAGTCCATATTTTTCCCATTCTTATCACCTTTCTAATTCAAAATCAATTCCACTTTCTTCTTTAACCCCACTATTTATGAGTCAAATCCAATAACCTTATCATTTATGAGTCAAGTCCACCTTCCTTTATAACCTCATAACCTCACCATTTATGGGTCAACTCCATCTTCTTATCATTATTTTGATGGAACTCCTTAGTTATGTATTCTTTATGTTATTAAAGAACCAAAACCTAATGATTTAAAAAAGGTAATAAATAATTAAGTCACCTCCTTATGAATACACCTTATTATAATTTATTAATTAACAGACTCTTAACTTAATTGTTATTCTTAATCTATGAATTTATGGATGGGTGTTAATAACACACGGTATCAAAGGAAAAACACTTAGGAACTTGTATGTTAAGTTTTAATGGCTGTGATGATAATGCATTGTTATTAATGGTTAAACACATGGGGAAAAAAAAGATTTTTTCACTAACTAATTTTTATATTTTATCATAATAATGTAGCCAAAACTCTTATTTAAAAGAAAAAAATTAAAAAAGAAAAGGCTTGAAGGCAACTTTTTGATTTAATCCTATAGTCCTATGTGGCATCCATATATAGTTTTAATATATGCTTTAGAATATATACTCTGTTACTCATAAGAACTTGGAGGAGAGATTAAGTGTTGTTGTTGCGACATTGTCACTGTCGGATCATGAGGTTGTGTTCAAGATATGAATTGGTTCGTGTCTCAAGAGCAAGAAGGCTTATTCAGACTTGAGTGAGGCATTTGAGAGTTGGTGTGGGAAGCTGCAACATACTTAGCAAGATAAGGAGCTTGATTAAGGCATATAGCTTTTGTGTATGACACAAATGTATATTTGCTACTTTTATAAGAATATATAACCTTTGAGTTTAGGATAGTGTGTGAACAAGAGGCATGTGTGTTAAATCATTAAAAGAATATTCTATATTACGATCCCATCCTAAATTATTGTGTTGTACAATTCTAAATGATTATGAATATGAGTATAACATATAACATAAGCACTGTGAATCTCAACAATAATAAAATGATAATATAGTAATATAGCTATGCCCTAAATTGATCTTGTTGTGGTATGTGATAGCCACATTAACAATGTATAAATGATAATAAGAACAATAGTATGATAATATAGCTATACTTTATATTTATCATGTTGTGTATGATATCCGCATTAATAGTGTACAATTAATATCCTAATATTATTATGTTGTGATAATGGGTGATAAAACTAATACAAGAGTAAATATGGTTTGGTATGAAAGTGTCATACACAAATATATGTTTACTTAGTAGAATTATGGATCTTAGTGAAATAGTAATAACAAGATGAAGAGAAATAATATAATAATAGTAATAAAAAATATGTAATATAAGAACAAGGACATAGAATTAACATGTAATATTATCATATAGACTTAAACATAAGAAAATAGAATCAACACATAATATTATTAAATAATGAAAAATAAAGAAATGAAATCAACATGTAATACTATTCGTATAGAATAAAAAATAAAGACACATATTACTATTGAATTACGTCTAGTGAATTAAATAAAGAAACTATGATGATGAATAGTAATAATAAATGGTAATATAAATATGAAATTCTTACACTACGAAATCATCTATATAAATTAATGAATGTTCTCAAATCTCTTAGCTTACTACATTCTCTCAATCACCCTTCAAACAAAAATGGGAATCTATATGATCCCAATCCTTAACAATTGATATTTTAATAAATATATATATATATATACTATATTTTTTTATAAATTTTTTAACCTCAGAATACATGGATTTTCTTACAATTTTACCAATTATAACGCTTTCAACATTTTTTGGCATCTATCTATCCATATCAAATGGATTGACCATCTTTTATAAGAAAGTTGTATGTGTTTTATTCATTAAAAAACAATTAACTTAATTTCATTTAATACAAATGGGTTAGAAAAGTTACTCAAAGTATTGGGTGCCCACTTTTAACATGTATGATGCAGGCCACTCTTTTCAACTAAGAGATTATGTTTTATTTAAACATTCATTATATATTTGAGTCTCGACATCTTTGTGTAACCTTCTTCATGGTTGAAACTATACAACTTTGACTTCATTATTTTTTATGATTACTCGTAATTGGTTACACGTATTCTTTTCTAACATGCATGATTGCGGAAGGAACTAATGAATGTGGGTTTTTGAGAAAAAAACACATGCAAAATATTTGGTAGTTGTGAAGAGACTAACCATTAAAATTACTACATTTATGGCATCCAATAAGACACTTAATTGATTTACATTATTTAGTAGGGTTTCGAATTTGACAAAACGGGAAGTGCACTTACCTTGCAACATATAATGGAGCTTTTTAAAAGCTGCATCTCTAAAGAAAGTTGTGATGTCTTTGTGACTGAGCTGGCAAACTTCAAAGAGTTTTTAAAGGGGTATATCAAATATGGAAGCAATTCCCTATTGATCATCTCGTGCCTCTACAATTCTTCTTCTTTGAAAAAGATGGTATATTTATTATGCAATGCAAGTTATGACTATTAAAACATGAATGGTCACCTAAAGTGGGCATAATGCTCTTCAAAAGTGGAGACGATAGAAAGCCACTTCTTCTATAAGAATAACCATATTCTATTTCATTATGTGCCCAACTCAAAAAAATAGGAACTCACTATTGATGGTATTAAATATTATGTGATATGGGTTCAAAAGTCGATGCTGCTGAAGAATCCTAATAAGGTCACCATCTATTAGGAACTATATAAGTGGACTATTGGGAGATTGTTGTTTGGGAATTAGAAGGGCATATTATCATGCATACAAATTTACAACACTTTTTCTAGCCTAAAACAAGGTGGCGAGAAGATATTGAAACCACATCAATAAGTGCAAACAATGCAAAAGCCAACAGCAATGTGAAAGTGCAAACTCCACACTTTTGTTAAATAATAAAACAAGAAGCCTAAACACTAAACCATGATTTGACTACTGCAAGAATCCACACAAAAAATAAAAAAACCCATGTTGAAGTGTGGCTTTTTCTTGTGGTGAATGGGGATTGTAGTTTTTGTAGTGGTTTGTAGTGTGGCGTTTGGTATATGGTGTTGAGTATGTTGTTAACTCTATAGCTTTGTTTATGGTTTAAATGTGCATCTTTCAATACAATGGTTTATGTTGTGGTTAATGAGCATGGGTTTTTTTTTTATTATATTGCAAGTGAGCATGGCAACCCACTAAAGAGCTACTTCGTTTGCACAATTCGTTTGGTTGCTAGACACTGCCCTCGTTGCACCAAGAGATGCATCTAATGTAGATTTGTACTTTCTGTTGTTTCAGCAACTTGTGCATTTATTAAACATCGTCATCCTCTACACTCTGATGAGCCAATGTGGTCGGCAATGTGTTCTGTGTATATGTCAACAAAGTGGCTTTTGTGTGGTTTTCAATAGCATTAGATGAAAGATGTACAAGTCTTGATCTCTGATAACTCCTTTAGATTGGACAGCTCCTAAAACAAGGTCGATTGCTAGGTCACATGTGATGAATGACATATGCTTGTAAAAACTAGAACTAGAAAACATTTTCCCCTATGGATATTGAGATACACACCATTTCATATAGGCACTTGAAAGGTCATGGCATAGTGTTTCTTGTTGCCATTGCTATTGATTTTTGCCCTCTTCTTGTGCCATCAATACCAAGACCTTGTTACTTATGCACCATTGCATCATTTGCAATAGCAAGTGTAACAATCCATCGCCCGCATACAAGGCCTACAAAGGCTTAGGCTGCAAGTGTCACTTTTTGGCCTTATGGTGTTGTCAAATAAATGAACTCGATCCACTTGCAATAGTAATTAAACCATGCCACAAATGGCAAAATTTACCGAATAAACTAAGAATTGCAAAACCCAAATGTCTAGTCTTTGTGTCTCCTACATTATTTGCTTGCCCCTAATGTTTCCTAATTGGACTTAATGTGGGACTCTCGATTCAAAATTGTATTCACTTGGATAATTTGTCCATCATAAAAGATCTTAAAGTCCAAATTTGATGAAATGAACACAAACCTTCTTACATATAACATATCGTAAAAATTTATACTAGTGTTGTGCATTGCATGCATTACATATAACATTGCACCTTTACTCCATGGCACCTCTATTTTAGCTTTCTAAACGCTTGTTATTTTTTTAGGAGTGGATATGAAAAGACAAATTTATTTCAAAGTCCATACACTTCTAATGGCTAACAACTTTGAAAGAACATTATCTTAAACATGCCCTACTCATAGCACTAGAAAATGTTTACTAGAGAATGTCTTTTATACTTGCATGATAAACACATACATAAATTCAAATGCACCTGAGCATTTTGCAAACCCGCATCTTAAACTCTAATGTAGCAATTACATATGAGTTTATTATATAAATTTAGATTTACATAGTATATAAATTTACATTATTATTAATATTAATTTAAAGTTATAATCATATTAATACATTAATTTTATCACATTAAATATATATATATTTTACTTTATAAATAATAAACTGATTTAATCACTAAATGTTAAGAATAATAAAGTGATAATAGAACCCTAAATTAAAAACCATAACATTACACAAGTCCAGTACATATATATTATTATATTTAGGTGTGTGTATGCTACGTTGTGTGCGCGTGCCTGTGTGTTTTTTATAAGTTATTATGTATATAAATATTTATAGCAATCTCTCTCGATGCACGGCAGATGTGCACTCAAGGGCATAAGGATGGCCGAATCTCATTTCCAAAGCAAATCTTATACACATATAAAATACATATGTGCATGCATCATATTACCCAAGAGTTTGTATATGCAAACATGTTCTTGTGTTAGTTATGTTATACATATGTACTGTTACAACCCGATACAAGATACAGAATTCCGGATACAGGATACAGATGCAGGATTTCGGATACAGGATATGTTACAGGATATGTGCAGGATATTCCTACAGGATATCCTATAGGATTCCTATAGGATATACAGGATATGCCTAGAGGATAAGGGACACTATTCTTAGCTCATGACTAGATTAGACTCATGACCTAGATTAGCTTGGAGTTGTGAGCATAAAAGCTCCGACCTAATTGTTGTACAATCAGTTACTATCAACACCAGTCTTACTACGATATTCTTGTCTTCTTGTCTTGTCTTGTTCTTGTCTTCTTGTCTCTCTGTCCTCCTGTCCTGTCTTGCTCCTGGATCCTGTCCTGTTCCTTCTTGTTCCTGGATCCTGTCCTGCGCTTCCTGTCTTGCTCCCGGATCCTATCCTGATCCTGTCTGCTCCTGGATCCGTCCTGTTCCTGTCTTTCCTAGTTCCTGTCCTGCCTCGGTCCTGTTCCTGAGTCAAGCCTTCCTTTCTTGGAATCCTACTCTTCCTGGTTCCTGGATCGTGGCTTGACAGTTTGATAGTAACTGCTTTCATAGCTCTCCGTTTCCAGCTACTTTTTTTTCTTGATTCTTTTCCTTCTTTTCCTTTTTCTTTCATAGATCATGGCTGATTTTGAGCACTTTCAACGCGAGCACCAAATGTTGCTTCATGAGCTGGCCACTTTGCGCCAAGTGGTCACCGATCTGCAAGGTTCCACCAATGCGGCACATGCAGCTGCTGATGCATCCTCCAAGGCTGCTGCAGGCTCTCTCTCAGGCATCGGTGGTTCCTCTTCATCGAACTTTTCTTCGGAGCCGAAGATCAGCATGCCAGAAAGTTCAGTGGCAATCGTGCCGATTTCCAAGGTTTCCTGAATCAGATCCGGCTCTTGATCCGCATGCAACCACGCCGCTACTCGACTGATGCACAAAAGGTTGGCCTTTTGGCATCCTTACTAAGTGGATCTCCACGGGCTTGGGTTGCCCCTTGCTGGAGCGTGACGACCCATTGATGGAAGACTTTGAAGGTTTCGTGGCTGCCTTTGAAGCCTGCTTTGGAGATCCTGATAAGTACCGTTCTGCATGCACGAAGTTACGGAAGCTCACTCAAGGATCCGACCAGCTTCCGTTATGCATCCGAATTTCAGCAACTTTGCACGAACATTCCATGGGACGAGACTGCATTGATCGAACACTTCCGTTTTGGGTTGAGGGATGACGTGAAGGACCTTCTCCTTACGTTACCGGATGCCAAACATTAGCGGAGATCATGCAACAAGCTGTTCGTTGCGACAACCGTTTGTTCGAGCGTCGTCAGGAAAGATTCCGTCAGCAGTTCCTGCAAACCAATCCTGCAGCTGTGGTACATGTTCCTGCACCACCTTCTGGAGTAGTTCCTATGGAGGTTGAGAAATCCAAGCGTGGCTCTTTCGCTGCTGAGAGAAGCACGTCGCGAGTGAGAACCTATGCTTGTATTGTGGTAGCAGGACACAAGGTGGCAATGTCCTATTAAAGCCAGGAAGTTCAAGACGCGTGAAGTTGAAGCTGAAGTTCAGTCGGAAAACTTCAATGTCCACTTCGTCTAGGAGCCGCGAAGTTGGACGTAGGTGCAGGCTCCATTGGTGCTGCTCATACCATTCCATCACTCAAGTTTCCTGTACACATTCATCTTAATAATCGAGAGCTCAAGGAGTTTGCCCTGTTAGACACTGGTGCAAATGCATGCTTCATGGATGACACTTTTGCAACTCAACATGGCATTTCGGTGGTGAAGTTGAAGCGTGCAGTTCCTGTAGAGGTGGCCGATGGCGTTTGATTGCTTCTGGCGCAGTTACCCATGCTACCGAACCTCTCTCTTGCAGTCATGGCACATTCAACTGTTCAATTTCCTTCAACTTGATCAAGACTCGGTCGACTCCCATCATTTTGGCATGCCATGGTTCGTTGTTGCAAATCCGCAGATCGACTGGAGGTCTAGGACGCTCACGTTTTCCTCTCCACAGAGGATCAATCCTGTACCTTCCTGCGTGCAGGATACATCCTTAGTATCTGAGGCAGTACAAGCTACAGGATTGACCGTGCCTGTTCCTGTACCAGTGTTGAAGACTCCTCTCGACAGGATTCACCTCATGTCAGTTCCTCAGCACATCCGCAGGTTCTCTCCACTCCTGTAAGTTTGCGGATTCCTGTACAGGGTTCTTCCAATCCTGTATCAGTGTCGAAGGTTCCTCCTCAACAGGATCCACCTCCTGTTGGTTCGTCAGCACACTCACAGGCTTCCCTCACTCCTGTGCAACCACGGACTTCTGTACAGGATTCTTCCAATCCTGTACACTCGTCAACATCCACACAGGTTTCTCCCAATCCTGCCTCCTTTTGTTACTCTGCTTCTGTTCCACCCCCCAAGATCCTTCCTCTTTTTCAGTCACAGCTCCCTCCTTCTCCTCTCCGAGTTCTTACCACATGATCTTGCTCCTTTCCACCTTTTTGCCTTTCAAGTAACTCCTACGTCCTCTTCTACCTTTCCTGTGTCTGACTCTCCTTTTTTCAATCTCCTTCTCCTACTCCTTTCCTTCTCCTCCTTCTTCCCTACCATCCAAGTATCACCTTTAAGGACGTTTTTGACAAGCACAAGGCTACAGTTCTTCCTGTTCACAGGTCCTATTGATCTTGGAAGGAAAGACTCCACCGTTCGGACCGATTTATGCATTGTCACCCACAGAGTTGGAGGTTCTTCGTCAGTACATCGAGGACAACTTGGCATCCGGCTTCATTCGTCACTCAAAGTCCCCTGCAGGAGCCTATCTTCTTTGTCAAGAAGAAGGATGGGAGTTTACGTTTGGTTGTGGACTACAGGGGTTTGAATCAAGTCACCATTCGGAATCGGTACCCGTTGCCATTGATCCCGGAACTTCTCGATCGGCTGCGAGGAGCAAAGGTGTTCACGAAGATCGACTTACGAGGGGCCTACAACCTTGTACGGATTCGTCCAGGCGATGAGTGGAAGACTGCCTTTCGTACAAGGTATGGACACTTCGAGTACACGGTGATGCCTTCGGCCTTACCAATGCCCCAGCCGTGTTCCAACACATGGTGAACGACATCTTTCGTGACTTCTTGGACCAGTTTGTGGTGATCTACCTCGACGACATTTTGATTTTCTCCAAGGACCAGGCGGCACATGACAAGCATGTACGATTAGTTCTACAGCGGCTTCGCGAGCATGGCCTGTATGCGAAGTTGGAGAAGTGTTTTTTCGATAGGGATTCTGTGGAGTTCTTGGGCTACATCGTCTCTCCTGCTGGCGTTTCCATGGACATGCACAAGGTGAAGACCATCGTGGAGTGGGAGAGGCCCAAGTCTGTACGAGATGTACAATGTTTCCTTGGCTTTGCAAACTTCTACAGGCGGTTCATACAGGACTTCTCCAAGCGTGTACTTCCACTCACGGAACTCACCAAGCGCACAGGGTTTTCTCTTGGTCCGACAAGGCGGAACATGCATTCACAACACTCAAGGACCTTCACGACAGCTCCGATTTTAGCACATCCTGATCCTTCTCGTCCTTTCTTCGTTGAAGCAGATGCCTCGGATTTTGCAGTAGGATCCGTCCTATCACAAGTTGGAGAAGACAAGTTGCTTCATCCTGTAGCTTTTCACTCTCGTAAGTTCCTTTCGGCGGAGATCAATTACGAGATTCATGACAAGGAACTCAAGGCCATTGTGGATTCGTTCGAGGAGTGGCGGCATTTCCTGGAAGGTGCTGCGCATCCTGTACAAGTTCTTACGGATCACAAGAACCTGGAGTATTTTCAAACGGCTCGAGTTCTCAGTCGGCGACAGGCTAGGTGGGCAGAGTTCCTATCACGTTTTGATTTCGTCATCGTCTACAGGCCCGGTTTTCGGAATGGCAAGGCGGACGCATTGTCTAGGCGCTCTTACCTTGCACCGCCCGGGCGATCCTGCATATGACTGTCAAAGCAAGTGTTGTTGGGTCCTGATCGATTCCGGCTTGCGGCACTACAGGTTCATCAGGCTCCAGCAAATTCAACACTCCTACAGGACATCCGTTCGCAGTTGGCTACAGACGACTTGGCAAAGAATGTGTTCTCACACATTCATCCTGACATTGCAAGTTCCTCTTCCTCCAGTTCCCGTTCCAGACTACAAGTTGTTGCCATACAGGATGGACTCCTGTACCGGGAAGGTCTCCTGTACGTTCCTGTTGGTATTTGCAGGACTCGTGTGGTACAGGATTGTCATGATACCCCGGCTACAGGACATTTTGGTGTGGCCAAGACAGTGAGTTGGTGACTCGCAACTATTGGTGGCCTGGGTTGCGAGGTTTTGTGGAAAGGTTTGTACGGAGTTGTGACACTTGTAACAGGTCGAAGATGCCTCATCATGCACCCTCTGGTCTTCTTCGTCCTCTTCCTGTTCCTTCTGCTCCTTGGAGATCCATTTCTATGGATTTCCTCACAGATCTTCCTCCTTCTCGTGGATTCGATGCAGTTCTTGTGGTGGTTGACCGTTTCACCAAGCAGGCTCATTTCCTACCCTGCAACAAGACAGCTACAGGTCAGACAACTGCTGAGTTGGTGATCCGTGAAGTGTTCCGACATCATGGTCTTCCTGAGAGCATTGTTTCCGATCGAGGTCCACAATTCATGTCCAAGTTTTGGCGAGAGCTTCTTCGGAGTCTACAGGTTAAAGCGGATCTTTCTTCAGGATATCACCCGCAAACTGATGGGCAGTCAGAACGCACAATTCAGACCTTGGAAATATCTTCGTTGCTTCATCAGTTACCAACAGGACAACTGGTTGGACCTTCTTCCTATGGCGGAGTTTGCCTACAACAACTCCATTCACGCATCTACAGGCCAGACACCTTTCTTTGCTCTTACAGGCCACCATCCACGTTTTGACTTTGCTCCTGCTTCTCCTTCTTCCGCTCCTGCAGTACAGGATCGTCTCCAGCATCTTCGTCAGGTACAGGATGATCTCCGGGTTCATCTTCAGCAGGCACAGGAACGATACAAGCATCATGCTGATGCTCACCGTCAGCCGGCACCTGCATACAAGATTGGTGATCTCGTGTGGCTTCTTCGTCGACACATTCGCACCAACAGGCCTTCTTCTAAGTTGGATTTTCAACGATTGGGCCCTTACAGGATGTGGCGGAGGTAATCCTGTAGCTTTCCGACTCGAGTTACCATCTACGGTGAAACTTCATCCTGTGTTTCACACCTCCTTGTTGGAGCCGTATCATCCTTCTTCTCTTCCTGGTCGTGCTTCTTCTCCTCCCCCTCCTGTGGTCATTGCTGGTGAACCTGAGTACGAAGTTGCAGCCATCCTTGATTCTCGTCTTCATCCGCCAACTTCAATACTTGGTGGATTGGACCTGCATCCAACTTACTCCATGCTTCTTCCAAAGTTGCTGCCTTCCATCGGCATTATCCTGCTAAACCAGGTCCTAAGACTCGTGGAACTCGTCCTTAGGGAGGAGGTGCTGTCACAACCCGATACAGGATACAGGATTCCGGATACAGGATACAGATGCAGGATTTCGGATACAGGATACGGGTTACAGGATATGCCTATAGGATATACCTACAGGATATTCCTATAGGATATGCTACAGGATATGCCTAGAGGATAAGGGACACTATTCTTAGCTCATGACTAGATTAGACTCATGACCTAGATTACTTGGAGTTGTGAGCATAAAAGCTCCGACCTAATTGTTGTACAATCAGTTACTATCAACACCAGTCTTACTACGATTATTCTTGTTTTGTCTTGTTTTGTCTTGCTCCTTGTTTCTGTTCTCTCCTTGTCTCGCTCTTGGATCCTATCCTGATCCTGTCTTGCTCCTGGATCCGTCCTGTTCCTATCTTATTCCTGGATCCTGTCATGCGCTTTCCTGTCTTGCTCCCGGATCTTATCCTGATTATGTCCTGCTTCTGGATCCGTCCTGTTCCTGTCTTATTCCTAGTTCCTGTCCTGCACTCGGTCCTGTTCCTGAGTCAAGCCTCCCTGTTCTTAGAATCCTACTCTCTTCTTGGTTCCTAGATCGTGGCTTGACATGTACATATTTGTGTTTATATATTATCACGCTTCCCTCTAAATGGGAGTGTACAAGCAAAGGAATAGATTGTACACCCACATATATACCATGTGCATGATGAATTTTTTAGCTTATTATATTAATTATATACATATGTGTGTGTGTATTTTCTTCTGTAAAGGGGAACGTGAGCAGTATGTTTCTGGTTCTAGCATACAAGGGATTCACCATGGTACACACACATACGAACAATAGACTAGGTATTGTTATGATATGTCCTTAGATAGCTATAACATATGATGTATACACACACTGTTAGGAACATAGTTAGACATTGGTAGAATTTCTTGTTATTTCATGGGCAATATAATGGAAAAATATCAAAAATAATATATATTGTGAAAAATCGAGAGTGGGAAGGATATATCGAAGTACGAATTACTAACGTAATACCGCAATACGGGTCATCACCGCAATACGATACCAGTGGAGTACGGCATTTTTGGATAAGGATAAAAAGGAGTTACAGTAATTGAATTGATAAGGTTGGGAAGCAGTTGTGATAATTGCTAGTACAGGACCTAGAGTATGAGTATAAATAAATCAAATTAGGACTAAAAGGGCATCCCGAGTATACTGTTATTTTGTACCATGTGCCGTACGCGGACATAATATAAGTTTTCTTTCTCTCTCAATACGTCTATCTCTTAATTGTATTTCTGTTATGTAGTATACTAATCTTCTTCTCAGTACTGTGACGGGATCTATAGTACTGCTGCCTGCTATACACCTTGTCATCTTTACCCTTTTCCCGACTTTCTGATGACTGATCTTTTCTCTATCTTATTCTGGTAGACCCTTAATACGGGCTTGACGTACCTATGTGCAGTGGGTAGGATTTTACATTTCAACACACACACACATATATTTATATATATGTGCATACATACATTTGGGAAAAGAGAGAATATGTGTGTATATATTATCATTAACATAAAATTGTACCAAACCTATGATTAGCGTTAGCCTCCTATATTTATGTGTGGTCACATAATATATACATACACGTGTATATATATTATGATTAGCATCCTTTTTTTTATATATATATTACAGATAGATGTTATGTACTATGCATGTTGATCATCTAATATGGTAGGAATAGAATAATATATGTACTATAAAACTTATATATATATGTGTGTAGGTGTGTGTGTGTGTGTATACATTGATACTCAAGGAAGTGCATATTATTTATATGAACATATTGATTAGGTATGAAGTGGTTGAGTTTGCCGATTGGGTTTGATGTCGAGGGGAAGCTCGTGTACCAACGGAGAGGTAGCATACGTGTTTCCAAATCAAAGTGGACGGACAAATTGAGATGGGTTGTTATTGTACGATGCACTCATCTATGTATTGGATCATCTCCATGTGTGTTGTGTATAAAATGTTTTATTCATTTATTTTGGGTTTTGAATCTCTCTCTCACACACACACATATACATACACGCACTCACACACTAATTACAGAAGAATAATACGATTGGACTTGTACATGTGCATTTGTGTACATATACACTCAAATTATGTGTACATGCACATTTGTATGTGCTTATATATATACATTTGTATCTATATATATGTCTATCTATATTTATGTGTATATATGTAGATATGTTTGTATGTATGTATATATATCTGCTTATATCCATGTATAGATGTTAGTCTATATATATGGTTATATTTATTATGTATTTATATCTATATATGGATATATATATACATACATACATCATATATATGTACGCAGGTATACACCAATGCTATTAATATGAATAGATAGACGAGAGTCCTGTTTATAGAAGATATTTTGATCAGAATGGATAAGAGGAACTTGGAAAGGAAGGAATAACCTTGATAAATACTTAAGTATATGTTAATATGATCATTTGATTATATATTAATAATTGTATACATAATCAATTCATCAAATTAAGTATTAGTAATTTAAGATATATATGTACGTAAGTTATATTTAATGATTATACTTAAATTTGTGATCATTCTTTTAGACAATGAGTACTCTTTTAAATGAACTTGGAGAATTGGGATTTAAAAAGAAATGATGAAGCTGGCTGACTTGTTATTCAATAATTTTCTAATGATATTGCTGTAGCTCAAGGCTTGATGCAAAATTATAAATGAAATTTATCAAGGACTTACTAGTTGAAGCCAATCATAATTTTATAGTTGCACTATTGCATGTTCTGAATATGTCTGTTTTTAGAGATTTATTAAAATTAAAAAGGATACTTGGGATTCACTTTGGATTTGTTCATAGAATGTGAAAATTTAAAAATCTTAAAATATAGAAACAAAGAAAAACTACACAAACATATTGGGTAGTCATGAGGAGACTAACCATTCCTGACATTTAGTTTTTTAATGAATATGTGTCATTGTTCTTTTTTCAATGTTTCTGCAGAAATTTTCTAAAAAAAAATCACATTCATAATGCAAATAAACTACACATTTTAAACACAAACATACTCATTACAAACCTACATAATGAAATTCATTGTTACTTATATCATAAAGCACATGTTAGAACACTCGAAAAGCCATTAAAATGATCATTTGTTATGCCGTATCAAAAATAATAAGTGTGCACATTTGAATTGATGAAACACTTACCTAGTCAAAACTCGTTCTCATAGAACTAGGATCATTCTTTGTCCCTGGTATTTTGACATAGCCAGGACCAACATTCTTTCTATAACATTGATTAATATTAATATCAATGTGATAGTAGAATATGGTTTTAGAGATGCCATAGATACATGGATTAACTTTTTTGGCTTAAACCATAGGATTTACTATTCATGAATAATAAACCCTAATTTATAATATAAAATATATATTATTAATAATTTTATAATGAATAAATTAAAAAAAATATTTATAAAATTAAAGATATAAGGTATTTAATTTAATTTAAAATCATTATATAAACTAGTTGAAATTTATTAATTGAAAACCATCATAATTTTTTTTGTGATTTAAATCATAGTTTAATTAAAATTGTCAATTCTTGTATAGATATTGTACCAAAATTTGAAGTATATTGCCACCTTATTGAATATTATCGATGTGCGTTGATGACTGGTGTCTATGTTGAATACCATTGATTTATGCTGATGACCTATGTCCATGGTTACCCCATCAATGCACCTAATTAATGCAACATATACAAACTCATGCCTTTCTTTTAGGTGAACTTATAGTAGTCATGCATGTATTGTGTAATTTCATTCATGTCTACCATCTAACAACACTTCGTCTTGTAATAATTAATCATAAAGATGTTGACAACGATCACCGAGAATGTGGGATTCATCTTCATGTAACTTGTTGAGGTGGATCTATAGTTAATAAATCTCCTTTTGCTTATTATATTCCCAATGTAAAGTTCTTCAAACCCAATCCCAAAAAACTTCAATGTGCTTGTAGGTGTTGTCCACCTAAACATATATGTAAGATCCTTGGTGCATGTTGTGACATGATGAATTACCATATTGAATTTCTAGAGTTTTTGTGCCAACTAAACTTCTAGTTTTGGAGAAGTTGTACTTCATCTCCAGTGTTGAACATATTGATCTGAATAAAGAGCCTAGTGTCACTCATGATATTCCTTTATGCAATAAAATATCAATGAAGCTGTTGGAATAACAAACTAAATGGCATGCATGAGATACTAGTGGAATCATAAACCTTGCGGAACAAATCTCGTAATTAATAGTTAAATCCTAAATCAATTTAGGGTTTTAGGTGCATAGGGCACAATGAAATTAGCATGAGGAGTGAGGAATATAGTGAGGTGCTATTTTTTTTGGGGTGGGGGCGCTATGTGTGTTTCTTATGGGGTGGAGGCATTGTGTGTGCTGTTATTGGGGTGAGGCGGCGAGTGTAGAATCAATTGAGGGCTAGCTAAAATCAATTCATGGCAAATTAACACACGGTACAATGCGAGAAAAATTCATTAAGGTTGTCTCATGGGCTTAACATCGAAGGGTTGAATGCTTTAACGAATAAGCATGCTTGTGCTCACATTAAGGTGTTAAGCCTTGGGCATCGCTCAAGGAAGGCTAAGTTTTATAACTATTTGTGCTATTGGCACACTTGATTAAGGAGTGTTCTTTTTTGGATCTAAAGGTTGAACAACCTAAGCTCATTAGCAAGAGCCTTTTCGTGAAGCACTTATGAAGCCGTGTACTTAAAGTTATCCAAACCTGGCTTTAAGGAGTTTGTTTAATAAAAACATTTGTGGTCACTTATGGCACACACTTATGTTTTCACTAAGTACTAACCCTTAAGACTAAGGTATGACTTGGCCACTCAAATTAAGCCCCTTGATGCCCTAAAGGGGTCATACTCCCGGATGAAGATGATTCCTCAAGGGGTAAGTCATGATGCCTTATCTTTATCATGAGGGTATATACAAGGCATGTTTCCTCATTGGGGTTAGGTTATGAACTTGTCTAGGTCTTTTTAAGATCCTAAAGTCTACTAGTCATTTTAGGGGACTTAAGGTGGGATCTCAAGTCTCATTCCTATTTAAATATATAAGTTAGATCCTTAGAATTGTTTTAAAAGACTTAGCATTGCAAACACAAGGTGTTTACATCAGATGGCCATTTGATAATCACATGTTAGCCATTTGAGTTAAAACTTTACAATTGTAATGTCCCATGTATGTAAATAATTGTTTGGTAGAATTAATCCCATCGAGCCTCCAAAGGAAATTGTGTGCCCCCATTATAAACTATCTTTTACAACAAAGGGAGCTGTCTAATGAAGTTACAACCTACTTATGAACCCAAGTTACAACATACTTATGGTAACAAACACACGGATTTTATCATTTAATTTTGTGATTCACCCTAAACGATGATGACTTATCGAGGCTATGAACAAGATACGAAGGCAAAGAAAACTTGTGTAATAAACTGAAATATACATTTTCTAAAGGATTTATTTATGATGTTAAAATATATTTAATAAACATTGAATATAATTACTTAAAGATTAGTTTAATAATTAGCACCCAATTATGTATGAATTAATTAAATAATTAGCTAATAATAAATGCTTAATAATTAGTTAGTAATTTATTTTATATTCCATGTCATGGCCATTATTGTTTGAAGGTGGTTATGACTTATTATAATTGAATGCATTATGGTATTTAGAATAATTAAGCTTGATGAATCTTGATTGACATTAAAAGAATAAATTAAATGCACCATTTTAATTAATGGAGAACTTGAATTGTTAATGGCAAGATAATAAAGTATTTGAGATTAATGCATCTCAAACAAATTTATTTAGATAAAATAATTCCAAAGAGTAAGAGGTAATGAAGATATTATAAAAAGTTAAACATTAATCAAAATAAAAATGTTACATTGTAATGTTTTCATTACAAACATGCAAGTAACTATGTGGTTTATTATCCACATGAATCTAATAAGGTATATGTTATAACATCTATAATACTTTAACTAGAAACTCTTATTAAATATAAAAAAATAAATTACAATTAACTATTTGTGTTGGTATTTTGGTGTTGTAAATGATTCTTATTATTTTAATTTTGAGCATGTGGTTATAATATGATAAAAAAAAGCACAAATAGTTATCTTTATAATATTTTGTATTAATAGCATCATAGAGTGAAATTGAAATCTTCTTTGTCAATATACTTTTGATTTTAATAAATAAATAACTAGGACTCGTATATTTTAAATAGAACAATAATTAAGACTAAAGCTATGAAATATTCTTTATGAATACACTTTTTTCATATAAATAGATAGAGCTACATATTTCTTAAATGAAATAACAACCAATAAAAAAAATAAAATAATTGAGAGCACGTTTTGTTTATATGATTATAAGGTAGTGTTAAACAATGCAAGTTAAATATAATTTAATTATTCATTATTACATCTCATTAGATTTACTTAATCAACCGTGACATCGATTATGATTAACAGATTTTCTTAAAATTAACCAGTTTAACCTTGTGAGTTTGGGTCTAATTTGATTAAGAAATGATTTTGTAATGGTTTTTGTTTTGCATTTTGTAATTTGTAAATTAGAATAGAGTAATGGTCGATTGGGCCTACATTTTTTTTATTAAATTATATATAAAGGAAATAAAATTCAAAAAGTTAAATATCTTATATAATCATCTCACATGTGTGTTATTTATAAGTTATAGGGTTTGTACGTCCGTTAACGTAAACGGATAAGAATTTTTAAATCCAACCAATCTCATTCGTTCGATCCGTGAAGGTAAATGTACATTAACATTTTATATATTTAAATCTAAGCACATGCTTAGGTAATGTCAAGACCTTGATTTTAAAAAAAATATATTAAACTGGAAATTTCATAATGTATCAGGATGAATTATGAAATTGCGAGTTTGAATAGTTTATGTTTTTGTTTTATAAATATACTTTGAATAAATGTTTTATTCACATAGGAGGGAAATATGAATCTCCTCTTACTGTCAACAACATGAGTAATGATAACCTCAGATGATATGCTTTATTTTTAATAGTATTAAACTTCTTTATTTGATATTAATTATATATGAATCCCATTTAAAAAATATAGTTCATTAGATAATTATTCAATCGCCACAATTTTATCACTAAAGTTTACATTCTTAAGTAAAGTCTTTCTTCAAAAGAATCTGCACAGAAAGCAACCCATATATATACATTATAAATGCATATTTTGTAATTTTAAAAAAGAAACTAATAATTATTTTTAACATGCAATATATATGTACACTTATATATATATAAAAAGAAAATCCAACAGAGGTGTAAGATAACTTAATACATTCCTTCCATCACACATTTAGAAAGTTACAAATATATATAACATATATATACACAGAATATATGATTGAATTTATCAAGATAACTAGTCTTAAAGCATTACGTAATAACATAAGACTGTTTACTATATTAATTCGTATGTTTTTAGAGAGCTTGAATAATAATTTTAAAAAATGTATAAAGTATACTTAAATTTTAAAATAGTATGACAATATATATTTTTAACGATTGTTCTTTAAATTCTAAAATAAATATTAAATTACGAGTACGTTTAGTTTAATTATTATTTATTACAAATGTGTTTGTTGTGATGGGACATCACTACTACAATAGTAGTAGTACTATTACTATTGTAGTAGTAGTACTACTACTATTAGGCAGCTTAAAGACGCTATATATAGAGAATGATAGATAAATGTATGTATAATTTTCATCTTTTCATTAAATTAAAATGAAATAGCATTTATAAGGCTGCAGGAGCCTTTTCAAGTCTTCAGGCTTGCAAAAACCATTCAGGAACCAAACTCGCTGCATGCGGACGCAAATAATTGTACGAGTTCTTTATAGTTGCCTCTGCAACACCAGCAACTCGCGATATATCTGTCCACAGTTCCAACAAATATATACTTGTGTATATATATATATATACACACATATTGCATGCGTATGTAACATTTGATGAATGTACAATATAACACAACACACACATATTG
>PUQB01000055.1:191566-580170 GCA_003024785.1 Selaginella tamariscina | reverse complement strand
CCCCCTCTCGCCGCACTCCCGGCACACAGTCTTCTGTTTGGAGCTCTCATCTGTAAAAGGCGTCTCAAAGAAGGAAGCCGCACTCCATACACACCGTATCTCCTGCCGCATGATCTACAACTATGTCCCCCTCTCGCTGGCAATCTGGACACACACTGTTCTGCAGCCGGCACACAGTCAGCTTCATTTTCACGTCTCCCGATGAAGAGCTTTCGATTCCCTGTGTCCTCTACACAAAGATTGTTGATGCGTTAGAATGAAACGGAGACTTTCCACATCTTACCTACTTTGCTCCTCTGCAACAAGGATTTCCGACTCTCTGCGAGATTATCGATGAATTAGCAAGAAAAAAAAAAGGGGAATTTTAATATCTGACCTTATCACTCCTCGCTGCTCCTCATCGATGATCTTCCAATGAACAAATGCACGATTTTGAGCTGCATGTGTCCTGTACACAAGATTATCGAGGAATTAGGGAGAAATGAAGAGATTTGCGACTTCGTACCTGATGAAATTGATTGTGTGTGGCAAAGATTATCGATTTGCAGACAACACTGTTGTTCTATGGTTTGATTCTGTGAGAAATGGGAGGATTTCATACAGAATTCAAGATTTTTTTTTTATTCCTCACCTGATCTTACTCCTAGATTGAGACGCAATTGCTCAGTGGCGTTGCTCCCTTCTTTTTCTCACTAAGGGTAAAGCTGAAACTAGGTCTGTGGCCATGGCATTTATATATGCTAATTTGTAGCCGGAATATTCCCAGCTTACATTACCTCATATTAACACAAATTACTATATATATACACACACATCCAATGTGCATGTGTGCGCGTTTAAGTGCACACCTATTGAAAATTAACCATTTGGCTGGTTCGTAATTTCTCACTATATACATCTCTCACCACCCTGTCAAGTGTATACAATGGCAGTGCAGCTGAATCCAGGTAGGAGTGGGAGCGGCTCTATGTTCTTGCCAGTTTGATTTGTCTAGAGCGATTTGCAGCTCCACTGTTTCTACTGCCACAATTGTTGCGTCTGCTGCTGCCTGTGAGTTCTTACGAACGTTTAGTGATTCCAACATGGTACGTGACTCCTCGATCCATGCTTGATCTACCTGAAGTATACATACACAATTAAGTAGCTCATATAACACCTATGCACGCAACACACATACACACAATCCCATATATCGTATGTTTTGCATATCCAACATATAAACTAGATGTATAACATGAGGTATTCACTTCACACTTTCAATTTTCTCTTGTACTTCTGATGAGCACTTTTTTATTCTATTTTGGAATAGTTAATATTAATTAGCAATATGATGTTTTATAACATGAGATATTCATTCCATATTTATACTTTTGTCTTGTACCTTTAATCAAGTTTGACAGAATATATATGTTTTGTATATTGTTTAACAACAGTTTGTTTGTGTATTACAAATTAATATGTTGAATTTATAATATGTCACAAGGCTAATATACTTCATTAATATCTTTAATTTAAAAAACAATGATTTTCTAAATTTTCTTTTCACAAAATTCACGATCCTTCCCCATCCCTCCCCACTTCTCCTTCCTTTAAATCTTTATATGGCTCCTCTTCATTCTCAAAATTTTCCTCTTACACACAATCTCATTCACCCATGAATCTTTTTTGGTCTAATTTGCATTTGGGATTACAACCAACCAAGCGGGTGGAAATGAATATTTTCACAAACTTGATTGCGTTGCCTTGGACTTCAAATTGTAAAACTCTTTAAAAGGCATAATATATAACCTTTAACAAATATATAAACGTATATGCATGTGCATAACTCCATTGAATAATTTTACAACTAGTTCATTTATGTATTGTAATCCACACACATTGTAGTACCAGTGTGTGTGGAGAGTTTGGACAATGTGTGTGGAGAGTGTAGCACATCCACACATAAAACCTTAAACCTCAAACCTAAATTGTTTGAGTAAACACAAATTTGTTTCTTCGATAGGTATATGTGGAGTTCTTGGGCTACATCGTCTCTCCTTCTGGCGTTTCCATGGACATGCACAAGGTGTAGCATCATTATTCATATACAACCATTGTCCACAAACACTTACACTTCTAACGCCATTGCCCACACACAATTGTGGCTACACAATGTCCACACACACACATATTAAGAACATAATAATATATTGATGATACTATATACATTTTGTTTTTTATATTCCAAAACACTGGTTGCTACAAGTAAACGGGCAGTGGCATTACAAGTGTGACATCCTGTGTGTGTCTGCATATGGAGAATTACACTACAAGAGTGTGTGTGTGAGCAATGGTGCAACAAGTGCATGTGTGTATAGAGAGTAGCGCTAAAAGTGTGTGGATAATGGAGCTACAAACCCTAAACCCTAGATCGAACCCTCATCTAGAAAGTCCCTAAACCTAAATCTATAAATCCTAAATTAATTTAGGGTTTTAGTGTAGCAGCTCATAGGGTACAGTGAAACGGAATGAGGAATGAGGAATGTGGTGAGGTGCTATTTGTTTTTGGGTGAGGCAACGAGTGTAGAAGCTGGTTAAAATCAATCCATGGCAAACTAGTGCTCAAATTGACTAATATAGTATGGCAGGATTTATCCCACTAATACATAGTCTTGATCCATTTAGTGCCAGATTAGACTTATACATTTCTGGATTTATCCCATTGAATGGGCAATAATAACTCATCCATCCACATTAGCGGGATTTATCCCGTTGTATGAACAATAATAATAACAAATCTATCTACATTAGTGGGATTTATCCCCTTGTATAGACAATAATAATACATCAGCGGGATTTGTCATGCTAATGTTAATTTTTTACTTTATATGATCTTACATCGTTACTATGCTTTATAGACATGAGATCATGATAATAGATTTTTAACTTGGCGGAATTTATCCCTCCACGTTTTAGTACCCTCTCCATCAATAGGCCATGTTATTGCCTTTAAATGATTCTTTGAAGGATTGATCTTGCAAAACCATCTATGTCTTCCCCAAGCAAGCAACCAAGCTTGCTAACTCGACTACCTAACTAATCCATTTACATTAGCAGGATTCACTTTCATGATTGACAAGGTGTTTGCAACAACATATTGTTGAATGCATAATTGTCACATCGACACATGTCAATTGATTAAAACTAGCATCTTCTCACTTTCTCCAAATAAAATTCGACAACTTTAAATAATTAAAGGGAACATATTTAAAGATTTGCTGGTGAACCTCAACAATTGCTAACAACACATGTGAAATGAAAAAACACCAACCATGATGCAAACCTACATAATATTTTTCTGACCTATCGAACTTTGTTACTTCAACCACTTCACCTCGTCACTAAGAAGTTGCATAGTTGCTTGACCATCTCTTTCAACTCCTATTGGTGCTAGATATGCCTTTCAAGATCCTCATGTAGTCCATCCGCTCTTTCCACCAACTGCCTTATTTGATGGTCATGTTCCTCGACCTCCTTGCACAACTTGGAGATCTTCTCTTTTTGCTAACTAATTTACTCGAGCTTCTCCTAAATCTTTTGTCTTTAGTCCTGAATAACATCTGTAAAAACATGTTGCCAATGCCACATTTTCATTTATTTTCACCTGAAAACTCTCGATTAACTCATTGAGGATCTCATTCATGAATGAGATCCTCAATCATGAAATGGGAAGTAAATGTCCCATCTTGTCTATTGTGCTTTGGTTGTTTAAGAAAATTATAATGAAGTTTGAATCAACATATGTTTTCATGTGCAACACTTTATCCTCTTACATATAAACATATTCTTTTCAAGATACAAAA
The DNA here is from genome assembly GCA_003024785.1 of Selaginella tamariscina. Lineage (NCBI taxonomy): Eukaryota > Viridiplantae > Streptophyta > Lycopodiopsida > Selaginellales > Selaginellaceae > Selaginella > Selaginella tamariscina. Next base: position 576,328 of record PUQB01000055.1, on the reverse strand, counting down.
ACCCTCTCTAGGAATTAGAAGGCTTTGTACTCCATAGAACATATGAAAATCCTCTTTAGGAATTATGTTTACAAACCTTTGCACGTTTGGTCATTAAACCTAGATATGCTAGCAATTCCTTGTGTGACTTGATTTTTAAACGCATGCACTCAACCTATTGTTTGATGATGCACACCATGCTGCCTTTGCAGAACATGTTAATCGGGTTTAACGTTGGACTTTTAGGCATGTGTCTCAAAACTAGAATAATAATTACTTGCCTTATGCCCAAATAAACAACCATGTTTGTTAATAATGAAAATAAAAATTATAATTAGACATATTATTTCACTTCCGTTCTAAAACTAGAAAAATAATTTGCCCTTTGCCCAAACAAATAAATCATGTTTATTAATACTTCAAACGAAACTTGTATACACCAAAAGCTAGAAAATACTTACTTCTCTTCTGTGTTGAACACATAGTTGTCCGCTTTGGATGCCTCCTTTTCCATGTCGGACAAATAGTTATCTACCGTGGATGCCTCCTCTTCCTTGTTGGACACATAGTTGTCCGCCAGACCTAGAGGAGGTGCCTTCCAACCGTCCCTTACATGCGCTTGAGTTATAACTCTACAAATCTCATCTTTACATGCTCCTTCAAAATCTAATCACCACATGGTTGAGGACCATCACTAAAATTGATTCCAATGGGGAAATCACCGTCATACCGATGTCATAGGGTTGACTATTTTTATGGGTGTCCACGCTTTTGATTTTCCAAGCTCCATATTTCTTTTTTTATCGGGAATGTAATCGACAAGAAGCCTTCATTGCAAACTGCCTCCACTCATTGTTAAGTAGCATCATCAATAATTCAAATTCCCACAGTGGCACCCATGGCTGTTTTTGCTAGTGCCTTCCCATGGCTTTTGTTCTTGTTATTGCTTAGTTATGCTTGGCGCCTGAAGAACCTCAATTGCAAAATAAAATGCATAGCCCTCTCATGAACCATATATCAACAAGTTGTTCAATCGGTTTGCCGCTGCATAATGTACATCATAATTACTTTCATGCACGTGCCTCAAAACCAGATTAGTGTACTTGCCTTATGCCAAAATAAACAGACCATGTTCATTAATATTTGAAATGAAAATAAAACACCATACATATTAGTCCACGTTGTTGTTCGCAGATGACACCACACCTAGATGGGAAGACGCCACTGCTGCGCGGATGTCTCTGTTCACTATCGAGCAAGAGAGTATGTAGTCAAAGAGGGTTGTAGTGTCCCATGCATGCAAATCGTTGTTTGGTAGAATTTAGGATATGCAACTTTATATGATCTTGCATCGTTACTATGTTTTATAAACATGAGATCATGATAACAAATTATTAACTTGGGGGATTTATCCTGCCACGTTTTAGTACTTTTTCGTCAAGAGCAACCAACTAGCTTGCTAACTCGACTACCTAACTAATCCATTTACATTAGCAGGATTCACTTTCACAGTTGACAAGGTGTTTGCAACAACGTACTGTTGAATGCATAATTGTTAGAACTAATGGCGACACATATGTCAATTGAATAAAACTAGCATCTTCTCACTTTCTCCTTACAAAATTTGACAACTTCAAATAATTAAAGAGAACATATTTAAAGATTTTCTGGTGAACCTCAACACATGTGAAATGAAAAAACACCAACCACAATGCAAATGTACATAATATTTTTCTGATAATTGCTTTTGAACTTTATTACTTCAACTACTTCACCTTGTCATAAGAAATCGCATAGTTGCTAGACCATCTCTTTCAACTCTTGTTGGTGTTTGGATATGTTTTTTAAAATTCTCATGTGGTCCATCCGCTCTTTCCACCAACTGTTTATTTGATGGTCATGTTCCTTGACCTCCTTGTGCAACTTGGAGATCTTACTAGTTAATTTACTCTGCTATTTCTAGTCCTGAATGACATTTATAAGGCACGTTGTCGATGCTTCATTTTTATTTATTTTTACTTGGAGACTCTCAATTAACTCATTGAGGATCTTATGAAATGGAAAATAAATGTCCCATTTTGTTTTTATGATTTGGTTGTTTAAACATCACAAAAATTATGAAAAAAAAAATTATAATGAAGTTTGAATCAATATATATTTTCCCTTTGCAACACTTTACCCTCTTCCATATAATCTCATTCTTTTCAAAATACAAAAACCCTCTTTAGGAATTAGAAGGATTTGTACTCCATAGAACATATGAAAATCCTCTTTAAGAATTCAAAGATATAGATATACAAGAAATACAAATGTGCAATTGAAGTTTCTCAACATGGTGATGTGAAGTTTGGAAGTTGTCAAAGTAACAACTGAAATCCACCAAAGCCTATAGTCCATGGCCATGTAATAGAGTTCATTGAAAAAATTCTCACTAGTGAATGTTGAGAAACCAGCCTTGAGTCTAGTTGGACTCAGATAAAAATTGTATATAGTATATATAGAAAAAAAAAAAAATAGTTTATAGGGATTTTAGCTGCTCATCCCAAGAATGAGATCCATTTTTTTCTAACATGGTATCAGAGCCGAAGAAGATCCCTGTGGGGCAACCAGCGAGCACAGCCAGAGCAACATCCAAGTGACGTCTTTCTTCGGGTTGCTTCTCGAGTTCAAGAACGTAACCGTCACAGCAGCTGCGGGTGTGGAGTGCTTTTTTTTTCAAAAACGGCTGGTCTGTGATTCTGGACGCAATGTCTACCAAAGGCTCTTACAATTCCAATCTTCGATGGTGTTGACTTTGAAAATTGGGTGCATGAAATCTCTTTCGTGATGATGAGAGACAACAGTTTTCGAGTTGCTGATGGCTCGGAGAAGAAGCCTGCAGTGGATCCCCAGGATTGGGAACTGCAAAATGACAAGGCCTTGTCAGTGATGGGCATTGGCCTTGGACGTTTACATCATCATCATCTGGATTTGATGAAAACGGCTGCAGAGAACTGGACAGAAGTTGCAAATGTTTTCGGCAATCAAGCGCATGGGAATAGCTCAGTCGTCTCATTGAAAGGCAGATTTTTCAAACTCCAATTTGGACCTTCAGAGCCGGCCTCTCAGTTCTTGGGGAGAATGAAGTCGTTGATCACTCAGCTTTTAGCTCTTGAGAGAAGGTTTCAGATGTAGACAAGATTACAGTGTTGCTTGGAGCATTGGTTCGCCCAGATCATGAGCAACTACGAACCACGTTGAAGAACACATCAAACTTGACGTTTGCAACACTGCAATCAGCTGTGATCAATCATGATCCTGAAACTCCAGGTGAGGAGCATGCCAGTGGCAGTAGAGAATCGTCCAGTTTGGATGCACCTCATGCTCTTTACATGGTGGGTAAGCAGGAGAAAAAGAAGTCCAGTTCCACTCCCTAGTTTGGGAAGAGTGGTGGGAGTAGTGCTTCTGGTTCAGGGACATCAAAGGCCAGTAGCAAGAGTTTTCCTCCAAGCAAGATCGGGCCTTGTAACTGGTGCAAGGAGATGGGGCATTTGAAGAAGAATTGCCCAGACATGGCTGCGGGAAAACCACGTGCAAGTGAGAGGAAGATGCTCCAAGGTTGGCGCTGGTGACTCGCTCCTGCAAGCAATTTTCGCTTCAAGCTCAGCTTGTCTTGTGGCTAGATAGCTTGCGCAACTGGCCACTACACACTAGTTCTCTCCGCGTTCAAAACTTTTCGAGCTCTCTCTGAGCAAGATGGTGTGATTTCTGGAGACAGTCGAAGTTCACCAATGGAGATTGCTGGAGTCGGCACAGTGGAAATTCGCTTGGCTAGTGGCAAGGTGGTTGAGGTCCATAACATGTTCTACATTCCTCTCCTGAGCCATACTCTGTTCTCAATGGGCAAGATTGTAGATGCCGGTCTGTGAGGAGTTGTGGATGAAACAGGCATTACATACACAGACAAGAAAGGAGTTCATTTGGCTAGAGGCCTTAGATATGCTAGCTTGTATAAGCTTGATGTCGAGCTTGTAGTTCAGCAGGAACAAGCTTTCTTAGCCAAATGAGGCAGCATTCAACTCTGGCACATGCGACTTGGACATGCTCATGAAGTTCATCAAGGCAGTAGCTCAAGATCAGGCTCATCTTGAGGAGCTACACGTTGTGGGAGAGAGTCTCTAGTTTTGTGAGGCTTGTTCATTTGTCGTCAGCATCGACTGCCATTCCCCAGTTCGGGCATCTGCAATAAAACGACTCGACTACTGGAGTTGGTGCATTTTGATGTCTGCGGGCCCATGCATGTTCAGTCTCTGAGCAAGAAGAGGTACTTTGTGACGTTTATAGATGATTATACACATTACATAGTCCTCAAGTTGTGCATTCGAAGTCAGAGGTTCTTGAAAGTTTTAGGACTTTCAAGAATGCAGCAGAGAACATGTGGAGCGGGCTGAGGATTCAGGTTCTCAGGAGAGACCGAGGAGGAGAATATCGATCTCGAGAATTTGCACAGTTGTGCAATGAGGTCAGGATTCAGCAACAGTACACAGCTCTTACTCCGCTCAACAAAAACAATGTAGCAGAACGTATGAATCGCACCTTGATGGAGAGCACACGTTGCATGCTAATTCATGCAGGAGCTTCTCTCAACTACTGGGGGGAGGCTTTGAACACCGCAGGTTATATAAGAAACCGTCTTTCTTCGTCGAGTTTAAGCGGAAGAGGCTCCCTTCACACGCTGACTAGGCATCGACCAAGTTTGAAGCATCTTCGAGTTTTCAGGTGCGTGGCTTTTGCTCATGTTCCGAATGCTCTTTGCAGGAAGTTGGAGCCCAAGAGTATACGCTGCATCATGGCAGGATATTGTCATGAGAGCAAGGCGTATAGGTTGATTAATCCAGAGAAGAAGAACACGCTTGTCGTTAGTCGAGATGTACAATTTAACGAGAACTGGTTCTACAAGGATCAATTTAGGGTTGCGGTTAATCCTGTGGAATATGTTCTTCTCGAGGAGGAGGAGAGCGGTGACTCTCAGGTTGCCCAGGTACAGGCTCCACCAGCTCAAGCTCCGTAGGACCCTCAAGCTCCACTGGTTGTACCAAATCAGGAGCCACAAACCCCAGATCTACAAGAGGATTCTCAAGTTTTTGAAAATTCTGAGCAGAATCAACCAGCCTTTGGACTCTAGGATCTTCCTTCATTGAGGACTCAGCAAATCCCTTTGAAGAGGGCTCACTTCTCAACCTCTTCATTTATGCTCCATAGAGGAGGAGCAGATTCCAACTTTGGAGCTGGATTACGCTCCAAAGCTGGTGTAGGGAGCTCCAGTGGATACTCCAGCTCCAGCAGAGGTGCAGGGAGCACAGTGGTGGCTCCAGCACCAGAAATTCGTCCCATCAACACAGTCACGTGAAGTGGGAGTGAGTTACAAATCCCAGCGAGCTCGTGAAGCAGAGGAGTCTTCCTACATGTTTTTCACTGTAGCTGGCAATGCTAGCAAGCTGCCTCAAGAGCCTCAAACAGTGCGTGAAGCCCTCAACTCGAATGAAGTAGCTCAATGGAAGGTTGCAATGAAGGAGGAGTTCCAGTCGCTTCACAACCGAGTTTGAGATTTGGTTGTACTTCCAGCAGATCGCAAGCTGGTGAGTACTTAGTGGTTGTTCAAACGCAAGCTGGATGCTCAGGGAGAGATTCTCAGGTACAAAGCTAGGTTTGTGGCTAAAGGATTTTTCCAGCTTGCAGGTGTGGATTTCTCGGAGACATTTTCACCAGTGGTAAAGATGACTTCAATTCGTCTCCTTCTTCGCTTGCAGCCAGCCACGACTTGGAACTCCACCAACTCGATGTGAAGACCACTTTCCTATATGGGAAGCTTCGAGAGGAGGTGTACACCTCTCAACCTGAAGGTTTTGTTCAGCTAGGATAGGAGGACAAAGTTTGTCGTCTTCGGTGAGCCTTGTACGGGCTCAAACAGTCCCCGAGAGCATGGTACGAGCACATGGATAGCTTTCTCATCTCTATTGGTTTTAGGAAAACCTCTGTTGATGGGAACATATATGTTTTCCATCACTGCTCCGCATTTGTTCTAGCCTTATATGTGGATGACAACATAAGGCTGCTAGTGAGATTGGTTTGGTTCAGTATATTGAGCAAGCTTTCCACTCACGATTTGAAATCTCATCAGTTGGAGCACTGCCCTTTTGCTTGGGGATTCAGATCATCCGAGCTCGTGCAACGGGGATCATTCAACTCTCTCAGAAGCACTACGTGGAGGAGGTTCTTCACAAGTTTTCCATGCATGATTGCAAGCCAGTCAGGTATCCCATGGAAACCAATGTTCAGCTCAGTCATTTGCAGCATCGCAGTATGAGGAGGAGAGGTTGGAGATGGCCCAAGCCCTATCGACAGGCAGTTGGGTGTTTGATTTATCTAGCCATTTCCACGAGGCCAGACTTGGCATTTGCGGTGGGAGTAGTCTCCAGGTTTCTGGAGAATCCAGGAGCAGCTCATTGGTCTGTAGTGAAGCGGATCATAAGGTACTTGTGAGGTACAACAAGCTTTAGTCTCACATATGGAAGAGTCAACCGTGGTCAACTGAGTTTGACTCGAGAGATAGAGCTTTTGGATTCACCAACTCTGACTGGGCTGGAGACAAAGACTCAAGATGATCAACCTTGGTTATTTGTTTTTTCTAGATAGAGGCTTGATCAGTTTGGAGTAGCAAGAGACAAGCATTGTTGCTTTGTTGTCCAAGAGGCTGAATATTTTCAGCCATAGTAGCAACTCAGGAGGCAGTCTGGCTTCAAGAGTTGTTGAAGGAGATGAAGTTCAAAATCAGCAAGCCACTGGTTCTATACTATGATAATAGAGTGCAATTGAATTGTCAAAGAACCCAAGTTCCACGGGAGAACCAAGCATTTAGAGATCAAGGTTCACTTCATCAGGGAGTAGGTTCTAGCGAACAAGATTTGGCTCAAGTATCTCCCACAGAGGAGATGACTACTGATATCATGACCAAGCCTTTGACCAGGGACAAGTTTCAGCTGCATCGTGAGAAGAGGAAGGTTCAAGACTCTCACAGCTGAGTGTGAGTGTTAGAAACCAGCCTTGAGTCTAGTTGGACTCAGATAAATTGTATATAGTATATACAGAAAATAAAAAAAATAGTTTGTAGGGATTTTAGCTGCTCATCCCAAGAATGAGATCCGTTTTTTTCTAACAATGAAGCTGCTGCAGTGATAATATATTCAATGTCCACGATGATTATGAGAATAAACTGGAATGGTACAATCGATACAAAATCCAAGGTGCATATCTTGGCCAAGTTCAGAGTATTTATTGAACCAAGGTAATTGCCCAGCGTGAGGATCTCATGCATTTGAATCATTTGAGAGTAGCTGAACACTAAAAACATAGCAATGCAATAATTCCATATCCCCTGAATTAGTAAAAATGTTCTTATCCTTATATATATAGATAGATAGATAGAGAGAGAGAGAGTTTTAGGATTTAATAAATCTAGTTGAATTAATACAAATGTGGGAATTTCTGTAATTTGCTGTAAAAACCATAGAAAAAAATGACGTTAATGAATCTTCTCGGATTATTTCTGCACTTGAATATGTCGTGCTTAGTTAGCACTTATTGGCTTTTAGTTACACGATCGTACGTGACTTGTATACGCTGCATTTAGTTCGTCAAATCTCTAAATCCGACAAAATCGCTTGTTCTAGTTCACGGAGCTAGAGCATCCACCCCAGGAGTCCCGACAAAAAGAGGGCTTCCGGGCTTCCGGGCTTCCGGGCTTGGACCCGGAATATTCTAAAGAATCTACCAGAATATTCTTAGAATATTCCTAAATATTCTTAGAATTTAGGATTTTGGCTCAGTCGGCAATTAACAACAAAAAATATTTAATCATAGCCATGTTTATACTGTATTATTAATGTTTTATTTCAACACCAAAGAGTACAATTCAACACTTGTCACTTCTTCTTACGATTGAGCAATGCTGCAATTCGTGAACCACCAGTCCTACTTGACGTCGCTATTGGTTGGGTTGGGATTTCCTCTGGCTGGATGTTCTCTTTAATCCTGTTCATAGCAATTCTCCCGAGCTCAGGGTTCTTCTCAGTCCCAACAATGTTTCTCCCCAGCTCGATAGCTGCAAGCATTGAGGACCCCGTACCACTGCCTATATCCCAGATAAGATCACCTGGCCGGGTGAGTCGTTCTATCACGAGCTGCATCAATCGAGTGCTCTTCGGTTGGTAGTCCATCCTGCATGTGAAGATAATGGTAAATACTTAATTTGTTAAAATGAAATGCCTACCATGCTTCTTGGAACCGCTCAGGATTATCAACAAGAATTGTTGATGACAAACGCAGTGGATTATCGCGCAATCCTCTAGATGCATCTTGGAAGACAAGAAGGAGCAGGATGCTCTCCTGTTAAAACATCAAAATCATTAATGAACTTCATGAATAAAGAAAAAAGTACCTTCATCTTGTTGCGGTAGCCCCAACCACGCCCTCTGTAGATGTAGTACGTTGCAGCAAGTTGAAGGTCCACCACACTTGCAGCTCGAACAACTTGATCCCAGGTGTTTGCTGCAGCAAACACAACCAACCAACCATTTGCAGCCATATGCATACCTGCAAACTGGAGTGCTTCATCGAACTTCACTGGATCAAGGTAGAGGTATGGCGTATCACTCGTTGTATTTCCTGGCAAGGTCCCATTTGGAAGGTCGAAGATCACCAAGTTGAAACCATATTCTCCCGCAATATGCTGGTAGCGAGTCTGGCTGTCAGCTGTATGGTACCTGGCCACCTGTGTCTGAACTTTTCTATAAGGAACCAGTCTAGCGTCAGGAACCTCCTCTTCCTTCTCATCCGTGAGCACGGCCTGTTGCATCTCCTCGATGTCATCAATCGCCAAGAAATTATCACCTCGAGTTGTAGCAAGTGAAGGGACGAATGTGACCAAGTCATCCTTGATGTCCATGGTTCCCTGCGATGGTAGCACTTCAGATAAATTGAAGAAGGCAGCTGGATCGCGAGTAGTGGAGGTGCCAGCTACTGTATCTGAGGTCTTCTTTGACTGCTGCACAGGCTGACGCCGCTTTGCCTTGGCCTTTGTCTTCTTAATGAAGTCGACCTCTGCCGGATCCCATGAGATGCATGGGAGATCTTTTGAGTGTTCATTGTAGAGATCCTTCTCCCATGTTGGTGGTTGCCCAGGTGGATAATCAAGCCAGAACGGTACGTGTACACGCTCGAACTCTGTCAGGCCAGATCTTGTCTTCGACCACATGTGTGGTGCTTCCATGTAATCTGACCAGAATACCATAGTCTGTGTGTGAGGCACCTTTCTCGCTGCGACATACCTGTAATGAACATATAGTAGTGTCAGAATGTAACAATGTCAAGAAGATCATCCTTACCTCCAAATCATCCTTCTTGCTGTCTCTTCGTGTTCGAGGAACTCTTTCGGCTCTATGGAGTAAGTGAACTTCACACACTCATGGAATGGCTGGAACATCACGTTCTTGCATTTTACCCGCACTTCATCGCACCAAGTCGTGAAATCTGTAACCGGCCTGCTCCACTCGCCATCCTCGATGAGTCCCGTGAGAATCTGTACTGCCTCCTCTCTGATTGCCCGCCAATACAAATCGATAGTAAACCACCTTATCCACTCCTTATCCTGAACACCCGGCAATCCAAGTGTCTCTTGCTCTCTCTTCAGATCGAGACGTACCAGTTTATTGAAGTACATGATTCTCGTCTCGTTTGGAATTCTCGCCCTTGAAAGCGCGTACAGCTTTTCCAACCCCATCCATCTGCATTGTTTCCATGTGATTTGGGTCACCTTGTCGAACCACTCTTCACCCAATGCAGGATCGATGATGGCTAAGATCTTCATCATGCGCTTGTCATGCTTAATGTAGACCTGTTGTTGCTCCTGGTATTTGTTGCCTTTGGATGCCCTTGCAGCCTTCTCAAGATCATCCTCAATCTCACTCTGTAATTCACAGACGTAATCAACTAAGTGATATAAGTGTGAGACATGGTACCTCAAAAAAGATCTTTGCACAGATCAAATTCGGAAGTGGATGCCAAGCTTGTTGTCCAGTCGCGCTTTCCTTCCACTTTCTTATGTCATCTCGTTCCTTGTCACTGAGCCTGGCCAAGATCTTCGCTGTGCCCTCCTCACTGGTGCAACATGTCTTCACAGATAGCAGAAGATGTGGCAGTGTGGTTTGCACTGCCGTTGCGGAGGAACTGCATATTTGAAAAGCTCGAAGTTAGTTAATCCTATGATCTAGAGGTCACTCTGTTTACCTATTAATTTGCTGAAACATTGTCACAAGCTGAAGATTATCCATGACCCCAGCACGGATGAAGCCTGAACGCACTCTCACTGCCCACTGAATCTTATCTTCCGTGTCTTCTGTGTACAGCTTCTGAAGCACCTTTAGCCTGTGATTACCATCCCAACAGATGAACTTCTTCATCGAAAGCATTGGTGCCCATTGCCGGAACATGTCGGACTGAAGCTCCTCCTCAAAAGCCAAATGCTGAGCATACATCGCTTCATCGCTTCTCAATGCTGCCAGATCTGCATCTGTCATGGGGTCCCCAACTTGAAGGATGAACTGAGTGGTGTTGCGCAAATAACCAACTGCCTTCTTGAAACTCCTAGTCAAAGATTCCAGATCCGCTGGATTGACTCTCCGCACCTGCTCATTTCCCAGAATTCGGCAAATAGGGACATCCGGTGCCTCTCCATATTCTCGGATTGTGATCTTCGCGAGAAGACGCACTGCACTCTCCGAATGCATGCTGGCTGCAATGTTGTAAACTTCCTCATTATCTGGCACTTCTGCTTTCCCCTTCTTCTTCTTCTTAGCAGCCTCTGAATCTCCAGCAGCTTTGCGTCGTCTCTTCTTGCTCTTGGGTTCATCCTCTTCGTCACTCGACAAAGTCACTGCGCATGATGCTTGTGTGCCTTCTGTCTGCTCCTGTGTCTCCTGTGGTAAGACATCATCCTCAACTTCTTCAACAAAGTCTGATTGTTCTTGTTGGGGTTGAACTACATCCTCTTGCTCTCCTGACCAGTCCTGCTGGCTTGCCTGTTCAACTGGAGCATCACTTGAAGGTCCTTGTTCCTGAACCACAGCCAGCTTCCTACTTCCTCTCCCACGACCCCGACGCCCTCTCTGAATTGCAGCTCTAGCTTCTGCTTCTCTCTCAGTAGGCTCCTTCATCTTCTTTTCTTGTAAACGTTGTGAAGAGCGCATCTACAAAAGCAATAAGGTTTAACAAAAAACTGTAATAAATGTTCAAAGATGTTTAATAAAAATTAAAAAAACATACTAGCCCTCACAGTCGGCGTGCCGACTGAGAGAGCAGTTGCTGTAAGTCCCAGTCGGCATGCCGACTGGGACTGGCAACAAAGGGAGTCCCAGTCGGCATGCCGACTGGGACTGGCATCAAAGGGAGTCCCAGTCGGCATGCCGACTGGGCCTGGCAACAAAGGGAGGCCCAGTCGGCATGCCGACTGGGACTGGCATCAAAGGGAGGCCCAGTCGGCATGCCGACTGGGACTGGCACAAAGGGAGTCCCAGTCGGCATGCCGACTGGGACTGGCAACAAAGGGAGCCCAGTCGGCATGCCGACTGGACTGGCATCAAAGGGAGTCCCAGTCGGCATGCCGACTGGGCCTGGCACAAAGGGAGTCCCAGTCGGCATGCCGACTGGGACTGGCATCAAAGGGAGTCCCAGTCGGCATGCCGACTGGGCCTGGCAACAAAGGGAGGCCCAGTCGGCATGCCGACTGGGACTGGGAACGAAACAAGGCCCAGTCAAAATGCTAGGTGGGACTAGAACAGTCAACCCTAGTCAAAATGCTGACTGGGGCTGGAACAGTCAACCCCGGTCAAAATGTTGACTGGATCTGGAACAGTCCACCCCAGTCGGCCTGCCGACTGGGACGGACAACGAAGTCAGTCCGAGTCGGCAGGCCGACTCGGATTTCTTGCAACTGTGAAGAGATGTAAAAAGATGAACAGATCATGAAAAGATCATGAGCAGATCATGAAGAAATCAGAAAATACTCACCCCCTCAATGGAAGCCTATTGTGATTAATCCCTGGAGCCACACTTGCTCCACGCTATGCCCCCAAATGCGCCGCTGCTCCACGAAAACCTAGCCGCCCTCGCTGCCCTAGCCGCCCTAATTGCAAAACCCTAGCCGCCCTAAATCAATTAAAAACCAACCTAATTTCTGTAAACATATTGCATGCATGATCGCCACTTGTACATAGTAAAACTTTTTAATTTACAAAAAACCTACCCAGACGCAGTAAATTAATTTCACTCTTTACCCAGACGCACGCAATTAATATTATTTTTAATATTTGTCAATGAAATGATTGCCTCACGACTGACAAACACATTAACCATCGTGTGTAATATGTTCATTGTCTTTGAATTTTAACTTTTGTTTGTTCCATTTTTGCTACATGGCAAGAATCAGCTACAATGGTGTTGACAAGGACTTCCCTGCAGATGAAGATGGTATTGCATTTGTCTTTGAAACAGATCTCAGGTCTGCATTTGACATTCCACCTTGGCAATCTTTTAAAGTGCTGCATTTGATGTCTGTTGTTGGTGGAGATGCTGTGAATGTTGAGGTAGAACCAGAAGGGGCAAGAGCTAGCAGTTTTGTGTATTACACACTTCTTCCTTCCAAAGGACCGCTATTCCGGTTGGAGACAACAGATCGGGACAATTCTATGGTAACAATACTTCGCAATAGTCAGAGATGTAGGATTGGGAAGCAACTGGTGGTCTCGTCATCGATTCAGCAAGTTGCTGAGGTCCCAGAAGATTGCAACGGAAATGTGATTTACGAGTTGCCAGCACACGAAACAATGAAGGACAAGTACAAAGGGATGAATAGGAAGGATGGGTGTGATTACTGGACTCAACGCTGCACAACACATTGGAATGTTCCAGCTCGTGTTAGTCGCAGTTCATGTATTGGCCACATGAAATGCGTAAAGGAAACATGTCCGTTCATCAGCTTCAGTAAGAAAGCAAATGACTGCCAATTTAAGGGCACCATTGATAAAGTCCAGTTATCTTCAGATGGTAGAGTGCTTGGAATGAAGTGTGTGCATTGCAACAATGAGCCCCTTCTAGTGCAGACATGCTCCGTTGTTGCATATTACATAATTCCAGATGATATCACATGCACGAGGCTTTTCATCCATCTTGGAGAACATCAACACCCACGTAGACCACCCGAATCCATGGTCTCTAAAGACAGAGCTAAGGAGACAATCAACAAAGCAGTCGCTGCAACCCCAAGAACTAATCAACGTGTCATAGAGTTTCAAGCAGCACGCAATATAATTTTGGAAAAACTGGTAACAGATTCTGGAGATGTATCATACGACAAGGTTCTGTCAGATCTACTACCACTCACAAATCACCGCCGGTAAGCAAAAAAATTATTATTTCCTTTTGGAGATGCTTAACCTTTCCAATGTAGAACAAGAGAATGGATATCTCAGGCTAGAACAACAGACACTCGTTTCAAAGAAGGTTACGAAGGACTTCTGCAGTTAAAGAAGAAGCTATCAATCCCATTCATACATGTTATCCACATACCCGGAATGGACCTCAACGGAGCTGAAGAGCAGCCTTTAATCTTCAAAATGACAGTTGCCGGCCCAGGATCCGGAATAGACTACATTAGAAGGTGTCAATCTGGAGGTGATCTCGAACAGCAGTGGGTGGTGCTAGACCACACATATCGTATTGATGATTGGTGTACACTGGGAATACATCTCTATGATCCATTGTAAGTATTAACATATCTATGTTTTAAAATACTTACTAATATAATGCACTTATGTTTGTGCAGTTTAAGGTCGATGGTGACACTTGCTTATGGTGACATGATCAGGGAGGATAGTGTGGCGGTGATCAAATTTTTGAACACTATGCTTCAAGTGTGCAGCAAGCAAGGACTTCATAATGTGAACTTTGCGGGGTTCATGTCAGATGAGTCAGGTGCAATTTGGTTAGCATTGCGTCAAGTTTTCAACAATGGGTCAAAGATGAGAGGAAGAGAAAGGAGTTGTTTGTTCCATTACATGCAGTCAGTGCGTCAAGTTACAAAGAAGTGGATACTTGAGGAACACAGGGAGGAGCACATGAACCTTGCACGCTCATGGCCTGCAGCACTAACCAACCAAGATAAGTTGGAACGACGAGTAATGTTGGAGTCATTTTGGGAAGGCAGGTCCAGTAACGTTAGCGCTTTGCAAACATGGCTGTCATGGTGGGCAAGACATGAAGATCATATTTCCATGACAGAGATAATTGACTTGACAGAAGATGGTGTTGCGAATGTGCCTACCACTAACAACTCCGAAGTTGTTCATGCAAGAGCACGAAGAGCAAGGCTGACGAAGCGTGTTCCTTTGTTGGAGGCAACAATGTTAGATTTAACAGATGCTGTTTTCCAAAGTGCAAAGGTCAAGGCATCATTTGAAGGGAGATATTCAGGCACAGGTCCTTCCATGGAAACTCTTCTGAAACGTGCACAGCAGAAACTTTCAGCGGGAAAATCAGTGTCTCCAACAACTTTTGCAAATCTTGTTAGTGATGAAGAGCATCTTGCAAGTCCAGAGTTTGCCTCTACAACAAATGTTCGTGTTCGAACCGTTCGTCAACCGTCAACTGGGGACCATGGGATTGATGCACTTCGTACACATAGACATGACACACAATATGCAGAACAAGTCATCCCAAATGCACGCAGGAAAAAACTCAAGTTTCAAGATGTCAATGTCACTGAAAGAGAGACGTTGATGACTCAGTGGGCCATCAGACGCATTGGGGAGGCAAGTCAGGTGAAATGTCTAGGTCTCACTCAGGACGGTAACAGCAAGTGTGGCAGACCCATAGGATATCCACATCGTGTACCGGCACCAGGATTTCACGGTAGACGGCAATATACAAATGCATTTGGGAACATTGAGTTCACTCATCAGATGCTATGGTTCTGCCCACGCGATTCTTGTTGCTTCAGACGACCATATGCAGGGATTCCTCCTGAGAGTATTCCAGAAGTTCCAGAGGTTTGGCCAGTTCAAAAAGGAACAAACTTGAATGCAAATGAGGTTGAAGCTCTTCTGAAAGCAGGATTCAAGTTGGAGGGATTTGAAGAAATGGTAGACGACAGTAGTAGCCGAAGGATCGAACACCATCACCACCAAGAGGAGAGGGAGCACATAGAGTACCAACATACCATGGACGGAGTGTGCGAACACCAACAAGAATGTCCAAGGAACATGAGAAACATTACAACCAGGCAAAGATTCTTCAAGGTCGGATCAACAACGTGGAGGTGGTTCAAAGAGGGAAAGACTGAGGCCTTCATTGTCTCTGCAGGCATGCAATCTGCTAAGGTAACAATTTCTGCTGTTCCATCATGCACTTGTGCAACTTTTCAGAAAGCCAAGAACTGGAGCCCCTGCCAACACATGTATTTTGTGTACACTCATGTTCTTGGATTAGACCCAACGATTACTTACTTCTTACAGAGGCGGACCCTTACTCCAGCAGAAGTGCATCGGTTATTGGTTGGTTGCAAGCGCAATGTCGAACCTACGACTTTTTAAGTTTAGTCGGTATAGTAAAGTCTAGTCGGCAAATAATTAGCGTTTTTCACTTGTTGGTCGGCATTTTATAATGAAAAGTTAAAGATAATCTACTTGGCAGAATTTCTAGAATATTCCTTTTATTTGACAGAATATTCCTGGATATTCGGGAATATGCGAAAAGCCGTTGTACGAAGCCCGGTTTTTGCCAATCCTCCACCCAGGAGAATAGTTTGACTTCATTAACTGTAAGCTGTTTATTATTCATTGCAATTAAAAAAACAAATCTTACTTATCTATTCATGTTTTAGGAATTTGTTAAAAAAAATGGGATTTGTAGATGTCTTCCAGCTATCTTTGGTATCCAACTGTGCATATTGTCACTGCAACAATAGGAGCCGGTCTCCTCAATCTTGAGAGTGTCATGTCCAGCTTGACCTGGTAAAACGAAGAATATAAGAAATCGATCCATGTCTTAACCAGTATATACTTGAAGTAAGAGTGCATATGTATGTATGTACATACGGTCGCGGGAATACATAGTATTAGTCTCCAAGAGCATTTACATGTGTGCACAATCACATTAACCCACGCCTGCCAAATTACGGACATTTGCACATTTTTAAATTCAAGCAGATTTATTAGATCTTAATTACATACGTGTGTGTATGTATGTTTCAAATTAAACGGTACGGTTGCCAGGCTAAAACAAGGGGAGAATGGCAAGTTTGTTAAGGACAAGGAGGATGTAAATTAGAAATATGTTTTCAAGTTAACTATAATACATTATATATAGTTTAATTATAATATGTTATTATAGTACATTATACATACACTTTAAATGTTTTGTTGCATATGTACAAGATGTGGAAATTTTAATACACATTGAAGAAGAGTGTGACCATGAACTGTCTCTATATACATATGCACATGTTTGCATTATCTACACTCATCACTCACACACACTCTCTCTCTCTCTCTCACACACACACACAATAATACTATAGAATGACTTTGGATAATTATAACTTAACCTACGGACATTATGTAATTATACTCAGACTAATTAACATAGTTGTTATTTTAAGATAATAATTAATGGGGTATAATATCTATTGTCAAATGGGGCATTCACTACACATAAACACATGCAATATAAATTTATTGTTTGTTATTCTTGACTTGGTGAGTCCCTTTACCCAATTATTATTTTAACATGGTGAGTTTATTCTTAAAGCTCATCTGCATAATAAGTGAAATATGACTCTCTATAAATGGTGAGTTTATTCTGAAGCTTATCTGCATAATAAGGTGAAATATGACTCTCTATAATGCTTCTTTATACAGGTATTTATACAAGGTCACTATCTTGGAATTATAGTCCATAATTGTAGATAACCATGCCAAATTAGAATCCACATGGCTGTAGATAACCATGCCAAGATTAGAGTCCATGTGGCTACAGATAACCATGCCAAGATTAGAGTCCACATGACTATAGATAACCATGTCGAGATTAGATCCATGTGGCTGTAGATAATCATGTGCCATGACATCATCCCCCCTCAGGATTCGTACTCTACCATTAGGACTGTGCTTTTCCCTTGCACAAATGTCTATTGGTGGAATGAAAGCAGTCGACACACATGTGCAACATGTTGGGACTCTACACCATTATAATGTCTCATGCAATATGCTCGTGTTCCTAATTGCTCCTCAACACTCCAAGGTTCAATCTAACAAGGTTGAAGTCCTGCTGCATGAGTTTGATCCCCTAGCTTCGGGAACTTGAATAAAACCAAATCTCTAACTTGGTATTGAGGTGGAACTTTATGTTCTTGATTATAAGTCTTGCGTTGGTACTCTTGAGCTTGGGCTAACTAGTTTCTGCCTTGTGCATAGAACAAAGAAAGAACTTGGTTCAAATGCTCCAACCATATCCGCCCATCCACATTGTGTCTCTTAAGGATTCAAGTTAATTGTCGGTGGCAGCACAAGCTCACGAGCTCAGACCATACAAAGCCTTAAATGGGGAAATGTTTGTTGACTTGTGAGGGGCCAAAACATAAGCGAATTAGAGATAAGAAAGCCACAATCCCAATCTATATGGTTGAGATTTACATACTTGGCAAGTATGTCTTTGAAAGTTTTATTTAGTTGCTCCACCAAACCATCAGTCTCATAATAATAAGTTGATGCAAAGGATGGGCGAATTTGCAATCATCTCATTAACAAGGCTATTGCTTCTATAGGGCTAGGACCTTGATTCAATAGGATTCACTCGGGACAACTATGTCACAACACCACATGAGCCAACAACAATTTGATAATAGAAGTTACTGTAGCATCCGACAAAGCATACACTTCCACCCATCGAGTTAATTAATTAGAACACACAAATAATGTAATGATTACCAAACTGCAATACGAGAAATGGCCCCATGATGTTATAAGCTATCACCTCAAAGGGTGAGAAACCCAAATCGATTCTAAATCTGCAACATAAGGAACTGTATACACATTATGCCATTGACAATTCGAACATGTAAGAATGTACTCATGTAGGTCTTGCCAAAGTTGGGGCCAATATAAATACTGATGAAATCCTCTCAAGACATATTGGAATCCCATATTTCTGGACATCATGTTGTCATAAAAGAACTGCAACAAGGAATTGATGTAAACTACAAGCGCCACCACACAACACTCAGACCCATCCCCAATGAACACGAGCATACCATCCAACATCTTGAATGATCATGCATAAGCACGAAAGTTAAAATCCTTGCAAGGGACATTGCCGCTTGGGACTTCTTGTAACCTCCAGATCCACGGCTCAATCTTCTTGGCCTCCACGATGTCTTCTCGACTAGGAAGCATGTGCTTAAGAGTACAACACTATAGGTGCAGCCACTGCTACAGGAGCTTGGGACAACACATTCACGGTCGACATGCTAGACCCAGGCTGATGAACAACCCAAAACTGATAACCTTAAAGAATTCACATTCCTCCTTTTCATGATCGAGTTGACTACTACATGATCCGTCTCCAACAAGGTGTCTGAGCCATGTAGTAGGCACAAAACTTCTATAATGCTCATATCATTGCCAAACATTTCTTATCCATGGTGGAATAATTTTTTTGGGCATCACTGAGGGTTCAACTTGCATAAGTGATTGGGTATTGATGTTCGTCTGAAGTTTCCTACATCAAATTGCACCAAACTCGATGTTTAAAGTATTGGTCCTAAAAATGAAGGATCTCTCGAAGTCCAAATACTACAACAAAGGTGGAGATCCTAGTAAAGCTTTGACATACTCAAATGCCTTCTTACGTTTTCAAGACTACAGGAATTGAGCTCCTTGTTTCAACAATCCTAGTAGTGGGGCTATAAGATATGAAACCAAGGAATAAATCTTGCTAAATAATTTGCTTTCCCAAGAAATGTCCTATTCATTCTAGTAATGCAAAGCATTTTGTATGAAATCCTTTATATATGTAATCTTGTGTATAAGTTATCTAGTGAGTAATCTAACATGGCATGTGGCCAAAATAAATTCACGTCTTTGACTTCGGAGACTAGTCAGGAGGTCTAAATGTGAATAGAACTATAAGTGTATGAGATATATATTGTAGTCGGGAAGGTTATCCTAACATTGTTTCCTGGGAGAAATCCTATGAAATAATTGGTATAAACTCAAATGTAAACTTAACATGGAAACTCTAGAAAAAGAACGTCATCGTCATCCATATGAATGTCAATGAGTCTACTTTCACTCAAATAGCCTAAAGTATCTCATGCACCTCCAAAAGAAGTGGACGTGGTCATAGATGTAAATGTTACAGGCATATTAAAAACTCAATTAATATATTTACTATAGCAAAATAAATCCTACTGAAGATTCATGCCTTCCCGAACAATATGTGGGATTCATTTGGTCGAAGCCCAAGTCTTATAACTTGGTATTAACATGTTAAAAGTTTAACAATAATATGGAATTAAACTTCGCAATTTTGAATATGTTTCTAATTAAATATTGACCTTCGTACACATCAAAACCAATGTCTATTTGGAATCATCCTTGGTATTGTGAAATTTGAGTCCAAATTGTTATAAACTTCTTTTATGTTTTTTTTCATTAATCAACAAGATTAACATCTTGTTCACCTTGTTAACAATTCTATTTAAATTTATTAAGACGCATATGTAATTTTTTATAACTTTATATTTTCTAGCATGTAGTTCCGACAATGAAATATGATGGATTTTTAATGTATGAATATGAATGTAAAAGTAATGAAAATAATTATTAATTATTTTCTAAATTATTTTAATTCTAAAAACATGTGTATAAAGAAAGAAAGTCTGAACTCTAAACTATCAAGGAAATTACAGGTTTGTCAACTTAAAAAGTGAGATGTTTATTAAATCCTATTACTAAAGCTGGTACACCTACGATTTACTCAATCAGAACAAAGTTTAAGCTATCATTAACTTTTATATATATACTTTTAAAAATTCATATATTTAAAATTTATTATTATTATTATTATTCTTGTGTTCATATTCAAACATAAATAATTAATTATATCTGGTTGTCTAAAATGCATGTTAGAAAATATAAACAAATTTAAATGAAATTTATGATATGATTTTTTAATGCTTATGTAAAATAAAATTAACAAAATGAATAACAAAGTAAACTTATGCTATTTACTTGTGGTTGATGAGTTATATTTGAATATATAATAAACAATTTAATTATAAATGTATTATATAATTTATAAATATAAGTATTTATGTTTACATATATTCTCTTAATATCTGTGTTTAAAATTATTTTACAAGTTTCTTTTCATTCTCTAAGCCATTTCAAATTAAGCAGTAACTAGTGCAACTAAAAAGTTAAAACTCATCAAATCATTAGTGTTGATAATTTCAGAATAAATCGTAACAAAAAAAACAGTTATTTAATTTATGGAACACATCTAAGCTAACACAACATATATATTTATATAAATAAGTGTAGAAATAACCTGAGAAGAATTTATTAACGTCATTTATATAAACATTTTTACAAAGTGCAATATACGGAATAACACTTTGTGGACGCCCAAATAAATTATTAAAATCCTAACTAATAATTTTTTTGACTGAAAATTAATTAGACATAATTTGTTGTTTTTTATAAACTTCTAATGGCTATCCGATGAGGAGAGGAACGTTCCCTATAACATCTATTGATTAACTTTAGTTTATTAAATTAAGGCTTAACTAACAAAATAAAGAAATACTTACTTGATTTATTAACAATGAGCAAGCTTATGCCGTGTGAAGGAATTATTTAAGCTTGGCTTTAATGATAATAACAAATTAAATTCTCTAAATTATTACTATGAGAACATATTTAAAATATAAACTTATTTTTAATATTTTTAATATTTGTAATAGCATATTAACCAACGGATTAGCTTACATTTTAAATGAAGTTATATATATAAGTTTATTCAATGTGTATATGTGTCCGATATGAACACCCCATCAATGCCGTCTTAGATTCCATTAATGATTTTTATAAATTTTATTCCATGGTTATCTTAAATTCTGAGTTAAAGGTTCTATTTAGAAGTAAATTATCAAGTGAAGAATAATAATTGAGTTAAGAGTAAAATAAAGTATAATAATTGGGTCTGAGGGTTGAGTTTAAAATAATTCATTAGATTAAAAATAAAATTAAGCTAATGATTTAACTTAGGAATAAACTCACTAGATTAAAAATAAATTAGAAATAATAATTAAGTTAAAGGTTCAGCTTAAGAGTTAATAATAAAAATAGGTTAATGATTTAAATTAAAAATAAACTTACTAGGTTAAGGATAATAATTGAGTTAAAGATTCAAACTTAAGGACTAACTTATTGATAAATTGGAGGTTAAGGATCAACTTACCATATTAAAGATTATAAATTGAGTTAAGTGTCTAATTGAGGGATAAATTGATTAGATTATCATATTTTATCAACATGTTTTAGTTGAGCTTGATGAATTAGATTGCTCTCTTGTAAGGGATTCATCAAGGTGTGCAACAGAATGCAAGTCCACACTTTTCAACTACAAATCCTCATGTTCATCTTGAGTTCTTCAAGGGGGAAACTAAAGCGGACGTGTACCATTGGTGGAAACACTCTAAAGGATTGCTGATATAATAGTATCCCCATTGCTGATTGGCAAACAGTTTGTCCCAAGTAGGCTTTTAATAAGCCAAAGGATTCGCTGCAACTTTTTTGAACTCCATGACTTGAAGCAATTGATAGAGAAACCGTTAGCGATTCAGGATCAAGTTTTAAAACCTTGTTAATCTTTTAGATTCGAACATGATAGAATGTGCGACTGGGTTTGATGTGGCCTGCTCTTCATCCCAACTTGGTTGGCTTGCTAAAAGGATTTTGTCCCCAAACCATGGAGGAAGCGTTGAGGATTTTGCAACAATTTGAGAACACATTGGAAGAATCACAACATGTTTGTCCTGTTCTTGTGACTATGCCACTCTCGGACATTCTATGACCTTCGATCCTATCCCAATGGAAGTGGGTGTTGTTCAAATGGAGACCAAGTCCTTAGGCCGGGGTAGAGGATGAGGCCAATTGGCTAGTCAAGGTCGTAACCAAGGGTGCAACATTCAGTGTTATGAGTCCAGGGATGGGGAAATGTTGCAAGATTGTGTGCGAATCAAGGCTAGGTAGCTGCCATCAAACTTGAAGCAGAAGTTGTTGAGATGTTGCCTCAACCAAAAAACGAGGAGTAGTGTCTAGGGTATCATAGGATCTAGGCACTAGGTCTATTTCATTACCTTTGAGGAATCCGACTACTACATTTAGTAAGCACTTTCCTAAAGTACCATTGTTCTTTCATGCTTGTGCAGCCATAGGAGTTTCGATTGAGTTGCCCGATGTTGAGCATTTCATGTTTGTGTTCTTGAGCATGGTAGAAGGAACTCTTGTTTTGGTGTTGGTGGATTCCGAATTTACCATCTCTTCCATCAATTGTTCGATAGTTAAGTCCTTGCACTTGCACACAATTCCTATCCAGTGGTGTTTGCTGATAAGAAATCCTCTGCTCAATCACATTTGAATTGCACACGTGCCTTTGGTGTTGGGAGGATATTATCATGTGCTTTTATTGCAAGTGATGCCAAGCCAAGTTCATGACACTATCATTGGCGGCTGACGTATGTGATGATGTGGTTGATGACGT
This sequence comes from Selaginella tamariscina, assembly GCA_003024785.1. NCBI lineage: Eukaryota > Viridiplantae > Streptophyta > Lycopodiopsida > Selaginellales > Selaginellaceae > Selaginella > Selaginella tamariscina. The sequence continues at coordinate 553,435 of PUQB01000055.1, read as the reverse complement.
GTGTGATGACATGGCTGGGACGTATGTGTTGACGGGTCTATTGAGGAGGTGTATAACGGGGAAGATGAGGTGTATATAGAGTTTTGATGTAGCTAGAGAGGTAGTTAAGCGGCGTAGAACGTAGAGGAGAAAAACTTAGTGTAGGAAAAGCTTTCCCAAGTAAAGAACATGGGATTTTGATCTACAATAGCTATATATATGTACTTATCTCGTCTCTAAGGTCAAGGATACAATTTTGCTTTGGCCATTGCCATGTTATAACACTTATAAGATAATTTTCTCATAGGACAAGCATATATATATATATATATATATATATATATATATATATATATATATAATCATGCACTTGTATTACTAAATGATTACAAGAGATAACAAGTGTGGAGACTTCTTTCCTATAGATCCTCTCTCTCCCATGCATTCCTCTCCATAGCCTTCATAGCCTTCTCTCTCTCTCCCTTCTTGCCCTAGCTTGCCCTAACTGAATCATGTTCTGCTCCAACTGTCATAACATTTTGTTTCCTGCATGCGTAAGATATTTTCTATAGCCGTAGGATTTTTCCTACTACACCTTTCCTATAAACTTTTCTCCAATGTAGGAAAGTTTAATGAATGTAATTCCTACATGCTTTATTTTTGTTCTTAACACTATTCTCAGCTTGAATCCTGCAATGTCCTACCCTATGCCTTCCTTATGATGTTGACTTTCATGATACTTTGGATTTTCCTCTTTGTGCTTTTGAAAGTTGTTCCTCTCTTTCTTAAATTCTTGGTTGAAAGTTGATATTTTAAGTTGTAGCACTTCATTTTCTTCATAATGTTCCTTAGGTTCACTATTTGTTTTTTCTTCTTGTTCCTAAATAATTTCTCTTTCTTGAATAGTTTCTCCTTCTTGTTCCTGAATAGTTTTTCTTTCTTGTTTATTAGGCTCATCCTCTGTAAACGGAATAGGAAAAACATCCTTTTTTGTGGCATCATTTAACTTCTTGTAATTTACACATACTCTCAATTTCTCATTCTTTTTAAGAATAATCACAAGTGGTAATAATCATTGTACACCTTGTATAGGATAAATGAAACCAACATTTAACAGCTTATCTATCTCCTCCTTAACAAGCTATGCATAATTAGGATTCATCCTATATGCTCTTTATTTCATAGGTTCACTTCCTAATAATAATTGTATAATGTGTGTACATAATTCAGGAAGTATGTCTTTAAGATCTTTATAAGACCAAGCAAAAACATCTAGATACTTTTGAAGTAAGTTCATTCCTTTTTCTCGGAATTCCTTATCTAATTCTTAAACAATAAATAAGATTTTAGTCTCGTTTTTTATACTTGCTTTAAAGGTTTTATAGTATACACATATGTATACTTTATAGGCTTTTCCTGTAAATTAATTTCATACGAGATTGTTTTATAGAACTTTTCATATAATCCAGACTTGTTGTTTTCCTTCTGCTGAATAGTTTTTTTTCCTTTCAACACTACATGAAGGTTAATATTTATTAGGACCTTTAAGTCAGGATATGCTTTCAGGATTTCTACTTCCTCCCGATCATCTAACTTATTAAATCAATCATATCCTTCTAAAACAATAGGTTAATTTTTCTTTTTAACATACCTTTTAGTATGATTATAGATCACTGGTTTTCCTTCTTCTTCTTCTAGCGTCCCCAATCCTGTATCACTTTTGCAAATTTCAGCCAAGGTCTACCTAATAACTTGGTATATACAGTGTCTTTTCCTTCCATTTGGAGGACAACGAGTGACACCTTATACTTAAGACTTTTTATGGATATAGTTACTCCTCTCACTATACTTATAGGCTTCACATTTTTTTTATCTGCCATTTTAAAATTAAAAGGAGCAGGCTCAATGGGTCCTAAACCCATTTTCTTACAAGCATGCTCTTCTATAAAGTTAACTCTTGAGCTTCCATGTATAAGTGCTTATTTTATCTTATATTTACCAATGTATGCTGTGATACTTGGTACATACCCATCATAATCATCTTCTTTTTCATAATGTTTCTCTACTCAGTGAATCTCTTGTCCTGTATAAATAGGTAAAGATTTGGAAATAATATTTAATATTTGCAGAATTTGATTTTTAATATATGAGGCAATATGTATTAATTGTCCCAACGTGATTATGATTTCTTGACTCAATGCACTTTGAGCCATTGAATCTGCCACATGTCCTAAATCTACTTCACAGTAATACTTTGTTTTACAGGAATATTCTATCTTATAAGAATATTCTGTTCCATAAGAGTATTCTTTGTCACATGAATATCCTTTTTCTCTAGAATATTCCTTCTAAAAATAGAATTAGTTATTTTTTAGATCTTTAAGTTTATTTATTAGTTGTTTTTCATCATCTAAGATATACTCAGAGAGATCTCATTCTTGAAGATGAATGTTCATCTTTTCTTATGTCTGCATACTATTTTGTGATAGATATAGAATTTCCTTCTGCAGTAAGGTATTCATGTTTCTGATTTCTATTTTTTTTTATACAGGTTACTGCTCTCACGACAAGATGATTTTCTACTTCTCTCTCCTCCACATCAATTAATCTAGCTCTAGGCTGACATTTAAGAGCATTATTTGAAGTAGACAGTTGATTCTTAAGACAATTTGAAGAAATATGTTCTTTTTTCCCACATGTATAACATGTAAGATTACTTGAATTCCTTCTTTATATTTCTCCTTGTTTATAATCATTTTGATCTTCATAAACTTCTTTTCTTGGATAGGACCTATTTGGTCCTCTGTAGGAAGTTTCATTCCTTCCCATATTAGGCTTGTATGATGGAACATAGTTAGTTTGATTCCTTTCATACATCTTATCATTTCTTATGTAAGGAGCATCCCTTCTATTATTAACATGATTTTTATTTCTTCCTTCCTGCTAATTCTCAATATTTCATAATATAGCTTCCTATTATGAGATGGGAATATATTAACAGGAGGTTGTCTCACAGGAAGCGGCTTGTCATATCGACCTTCCTTTCTTCCTTCATTTCTCCTTTCTCTTTCCACATGTGCTACGTTTTGATTAAGGAAATACTGCTGAATGTCCTTCTTTATCACATATTTAACATTTTGACAACTTTAATCTGCATTCATCTACAGTATGCCTAGGATTTTTGCACTTGGCATACTTTGACATCCAATTCCTTATACATAAAACTGCTTTTTAAGGATTTTAACAACTGTAATAGCATTTTCTCATTAGTTTTATAATCCTGAACCTTAATAGGTTCTTCCTCATCATATGAACTATCCTTGAGGATTTCATTTTTTCTTTAGTTATATTCTCTATTTGTCTCCTTTTTTTCTCATAATCTTTTAAATGATTTACAAGATCTTCTCTGTTTATTTTTTGAATGGTTATTACATAATGGCTTCTGCAATCCTTGCTTATACCATTGAAGCAAAGCATCTTTTTAACATATAGTTTACATTTCTTTTTATGCTTCTTAAAACAGTGTGTATATTCTTCTATAATTTCAGTTTTTGCTTGTAGAATATTCATGAGCTTCTCTAAATGCTCTTCAGGCACCTCTTCTTTCTTAAAATATTCTTTGAAAGCTTATGTCACTTTCTCATAATCTTCTCTTAAATCTTTCTTTAACTCATAATATTAATTAAATGCATTTCCTTTTAATGTGTGAGGAAATATAAGCAACTTATCTACATTGCTTGCTTTATATAACTTCATAACTTCCTCAAACTGCAATAAGTATCTTTTAGGATTTTCCTTCTTTCATGCGGAAAATATTGGGTACATCAATGTGCCTCCCAACATTCTAAAGAAAGTGTTATATTATACATTCTCGGTGGGCTTTCTCTACCACCTTTCTCCTCACTAAGAGGGAAACTTCCAAGAGATACTCCTCTCGGCCTACTATGAAATCCTCTTTTTCGAGGAGTTCCTTCCAACTCTTCTTCTCTTACATTTTGATAATCACCGCATTGTATATCCTCCACACCTTTAGTGGCACTTTCTCCTATTTGATCAATGAGTCTTATAAGAGTTTCTTATCTATTAGTAAGATTTATTTGCTCAGCAAGGACAACCTCTCTCTCGGCTTGCCTATTATCTCTCTTTTTTATTAAAGATGAATTAGGATTATGATACCTCCAAAGCTCCATCCATCATCATATATACACACTGTTTTTTCTCACTTAAGCTTTACTTCTTTCAGAACTATTTCACATATATCACTTTCCACTTAAGAATTTCACAAATTCCTACACAACAATGGCGAAATCCCTCTTTGGTCGCCATGTGTTAACATGAAAGAACTTTCTTGTGTGCAAAAATCATTATTCACAGCGTAAGAAAAGCTTTCCCATGTTAAAGGTTATGGGATTTCGACTTACAATAGCTCTATATATGTACTTTATTTTGTCTCTAAGGTCAAGGATAGGATTTTGCTTTGGCCATTTGCCAAGTTATAACACTTATAAGATAGCTTTCTCATAAGACAAGCATATATTTACTATATTTATCATATATATATAATCATGCACTTGCATTACTAAATGATTACAAAAGATAACAAGTGTGGAGACTTACTTCTTTCCTACAAATCCTCTCTCTCCATGCATTCCTCTCCATAGCTCTCCATAGCCTTCATAGTCTTCTCTCTCTCCCTTCTTGCCCCAACTTGCCCTAACCATAATTACATCCTGCTCCAACCGTTATAACCGTTTGTTTCTTGCATGCGTAGGATATTCCTACAGCTATAGGATTTTTCCTACTGCACCTTTCTTATGAGGTTTCCTCCACCATAGGAGAAGAAACACAATGTACCTCCTTGAAGTACTTAAGATTCATGAAGATGATGGCGTGATGGTGTGATCCCAAGAAGATCCTAGCAGTGCATAAATTCCCAGATATTCATGTGTGTGGAGATTTAGTTTCTATCATGCCTTTTCACTTCTATATCCCCTTTTGCCATGTCTATCCAACTACCATAACCATCTCCCACCCTATCCCATAAGATTTTTTTCCATTCAAGAGTTGATATTACTAAGGATTTCCTACTTTGTAGGTTTTCCTGTGGACTTGCTACCTCTTATTCCTTTAAGGTAGGTTATCTTACATGTTTTTTCTGACATTCAACATCAGTGTATTCCCAAACACTCTTGAATGCCTCATCGACTTCAACTCCATTGCTTCACTTCAGCTTCATTACTTTAGCGCCAACTTACTTCAACTCCATTACTTCAGCCTCATCAACTTTAGTGCCAATTTACTTGCTTCTTTCAAGTGGATGGATTCTACACAAGTGTCAGGTTCTTCGTCATCCCTTTGATAATAGTCACACACTTATCAAACACCTCATCTTTAAGAAGGATGTTTAACTCCCACTCACATTGAAAAAGCTGACAATCGTAATCTAGAAGAGAATGAATTAAAGACGAAATAGTGAGCAAGATAAATCTAGCAAAAAAAACCTTCTTATTAGGTACAATGAGCCCTAATTATCACATGGTGTGGCCCTAAGTGGTCGACCAAGGTTTCATCACATTTGGCTAGTTTGCAAATTCGACCCCCTTTAATTTGGAGCTAATTTAGGTGGCTCCACTAATGGAGCCACCCAACTTATGCATGTCATGCATCATGCATATCATGTCATTCATGATATGCATGAGTTGGGTTGTACGTGAACATATGAGTATAAATAAAAATAAAAATTAATTATTATTATATAAGGTGGAGGAACTTCCTGGTTATACATCTTTACATGTTTGTAAAAAATATGAAAAGAATCTCCCTTTTCTACTACAAACCTAAAATAAATATAATAATAATTAGGAAATTAATTTAAATTAAAAAATAATTACCTTTTATGCCACATGTACTCCTAAAAATAACTCTTATAAAATTGTTTCCTTGTATGATGTCTTATAAAAATGTTTTTGTAGCTCTTTATTTTGATTCAATTCAATTTATGTGTACACCTATAACTTTGATCAACAAAATGCTGAGAGTGATTTACTGTAAAATATTAATTAACTATTAATTATTAATTAATCATTAATTAAGTATTAAGATTAATTAGCTGTTGCTATAATTGCCCTAGGGAACCACTAGGGCAACGAACCCCCAACATGTAGAGGCCCCATCACATTTGCCCAATTGGTCTTATAACTTCTTCCCTATCTTGCTGCTATAATGGATTGTTTTTGTAGCGTCTAATTCTATATATAGCTTATGGTAGATAGGAACTCAAAGAGTGTGCATGATTTGCATTGATGAGAGAAAAGAAGGCTTCTGCAGGATAAATCCACGCACGGTTCGATGAGGCGCAACAAGGTTTTGATGGGCACAAAGATAACTTACGATGCCAAGGAGGTTTTGGCTAGAAAAATCATGCTAGGATCGCAAAAGGCATCAACGGGATAAATCCTATTCGAACCCAGAAGGATAGATCCCACCATGGGCATGGAAAGGCACCAATGGTTGGGTAGGATAAATCTCGTCAATGAATGGTGATGGCGAGAATGTGTCAATAGGATAAATCTTGCTAAGGTCCGAAAAGGGGAAAAGGCATGGGCGGGATTAATATCATCAACACACATTGATGATGAGAAGGCTATAGTTATCTAGGATGATTCTATCAACTTCTACTTGGTTCACTGCTGCTTAAGGACTCCACTAAGAAGAGGGGAGACAAACGATGTTCTCTTTTTATGTTTGCATGCCGGAGATTGTTGGCAGCCATCATTTGAACATATCTTAGTTCGCCAGTTTCAATAATCCTTGGCTACTCGTACATTTGATCGATTCATCCGCTCTTTGGAGTGCCTGATTGACTCAACTCCATTACCTTGTTGTGCTCATGTTGATTTGCAGCTCACCATTGAGAACCAATTTTGCTATCCCACGATGAGGGTAAGAAGCTTTTTGTGGGAATCCCACACAGTTTGATGAGGGCAAGAAGGTTTTGTGTTAACCTAATTAGATCATAGTAATTCATTTATAAACATATTTGAGCTACAGAATATTCTTTACAATATGTAAATTTATTTTTAAACCTTATAAAGTATTATCATAAATTCACAAACTTTTTAACTGTAAGATTACGAATCCTTTTTGACATTAGAACTTTATATATGTATACACACACACATATGTATGTATGTAATATATGCATAGTGTATACATAATATTATGTAGATGTATTTTATACATAATCTACATTGTGTGTTTGTGTATATGTATATTGATTTAAATAATATAATATAAGTTATGCACAAAGTTGTATAATATTCCTTGTTTTTAAATATATAAAAAGCCAATAAAAACTTATATATTTTATTATCTATGTGAATACATGTATAATGATTCTAGAATTTATATACTATACTATACTTTATATACTAAAAAATCAAAGAATATTACTTTTATATATTTAAAAATTAAATAATATTATTTTCATATATTTAAAAATATCAAAGAATATTACTCTTATATATTTAAAAATTAAATAATATTATTTTCATATATCTAAAAATATTAAAGAATATTATTCTGTAAGATCCATGTGTACAGCTGCATGTGCACATACTATTATTAGCGTAGTGTATTTTGATAGCTTTCGGATTGGATTCAATCTGGACCACTTGCTCTTGTATATAAGTTAGGATTTCTGAACTAATGGATATACACATTTCTATATTCCGAGCTCTCACATTGGTGGAGGTGAGGAGCATCTCTAATTGTCCCTACGGAGTGCTCGAATTTGTGTCTTTTTATTGATTTTTTTTGTCTTTTTAGATCTAGCTTTTCCATTGTTTTAAATTTATTGTCTTTTCTTCGTCCATGGATCCACCTCCTCATCCCAGTCCTTCTTGTCTGTAAGAACTTCCGTTATATTCACTCCTACCTGACTTGTATCAGTTTGAATATTACTCACGTCCAAAGCATTTGTTATTTGCGTTCGTAAAAATGGTGCTAATGTCAATAACTCCCTTATAGTTAACTGTACAGGTTGTTGCAGAATCACAACAACAATACGATCTCCAAGTGGTACCGTTGATGTGGATTGCTGTGAATGAATGCTCATTTCATTAATCATCGAGTCTTGATTTTCCCCTTGTTGCATTTTCTGAATTTGATCAGTTACTCGTTGTACTGTAGCTTTTCTTTCTCCCAATTCTTGTATTAGTTCTTCTTTTCTTGGCTCCATCTTACTCGCTTGGCTCATGTTATCGCATACGTCTCAGTTGAGGGTAGTTCTGTATCTTGTTCCCATTTGTACTCGTAATTTGTTTGTGATGGTCATCTACTAAATCATTCTTTTATTGAACTTCAATTCTCGTGTCGCTAGTTCAGTGAAAGATGTTCCGGTGTTAAATTCACATTGTGGACATTCTGGTGAATAATGTCCCATCTCACCACATTTGTAACAGCGAATATTGTTAAGATTACATTAGTAGAATAGTGTCCTTTTTCTCCACATCTAAAACATGTCACATTAGGATTCTGACCTCGTAATGCTGGTGGAGGTGGTATTGGTGGTAATAACGGTGGTCCTGGCTGTGCTGGAGCTGGTAACAAAGGCTGTCCTCTACGTGGTACCTTCGTATTATTACCTTGCCGGTAGAATGCTCCGATTCACGGGGAAATCTCCTTCCATTTGCCATTTCTGCGTTCCCCATTATACGATCTTTGTGGATAGTCGTATGAATTAGCATTTCGTGGTTGTGGATAATTATATGAGTTAGCATTCCGATTGTTGTTCCATCTAGGTGGTGGTGGAAAATTGTCAGTACGTCCCATGTTCCGACATTGTCTCGCTTCATGGCCTATTCCTCCACACATCTGACACTTGGGTATTTTACATTCAGAAGCATTATGCCCTTCATTTTTGCATGTTGTACAAAATATTGCTTTAGTTCTTGACCATATTTCGCTCTCCTTCCGGTATTGTCTTCTTGTTTCCCGTTCATCCTCATCTATGTATCTTGGAGGTATCAATACTTCAAGTTTTCTGCTTCTTTAATTGCTTCACCTAAATCAGGCGGTTTTATCAGTTGTACTTGAAGCTGTAAATTGTCCGTAGTCGTTCATATACCATTTCTTTGCCAATTTATCACTGACATCTCCGACCTCGCAACGGTGTATAATCTCCGAAATCGTCGAGTGTAATCTTCCACTGCCTCGTCGTATTTCCTGCAACTGCATTGTCAGGTCTTGCTTTCGATACTTTCGTACATAATAATTCCTGAATAATGAAAGTAGTACATTGTACTTATCGATTGTGTTAGCATTTTATAATATCAATCGCTAGCATCTCCCTTCAACGTAAATGGAAATATTCGTAGTTTCTCATCTTCATCCTTGATTTCGTTGGCTACACACGCCTTCTCAAACTGCTGAATATGCCGATTCGTATCTTCATTCTCAAGACCTGAAAAGTAGATGGTATACCTTCCCTGTAATTGTTAATGTTCCCATCTCATCGGTACTTCCATTGACAATAGTTCCCAGTTTCCTCGCGTTGATATTCGGGGCTCGTGATCGTCACTCCCCTGATTGATCCTTTCTTTTGTAACTTCGCTGCACTTCGTCGTTTGTTGCTCCTATCCTTGAGCTTCGATTTGTTCCTTTCTTCTATGTTCCTCACACTCTTCAATCCTCTTCCGTGTCTCTATTACTGCTTGTCGCCATAAATATCGCTCTCGCGTTCCCTTTGCTGTCTCTGCTTAATTTCTTCATATCTTTGGCGTTCTGCAAGAATACATTGATAATCATCTATTCACTTACTATATGCCGCAGATCCATTCTCACGAGGTCTTTGGTGCACTTCGTTCCATTTCCGCAATAGTTGCGTTGATCGCATTAAAGACTCTCGCCTAGCCTCAATCTTTTTCCTTTCGTCACAGCTTCTTTGGGTATCAGTCTACCCCTCCTGTTACATTCTAAATAAGATAGAGAAAAGATCAGTCATCAAAAGGTCGGGAAAAGAGTAAGGATGGCAAGGTGTATAGTAGGCAGCAGTACTATGATCCCGTCACAGTACTATATTATGTCCGTGCACGGCACATGGTACAAAATAACAGTATACTCGGGATGCCCTTCTAGTCCTAATCTGGTCTATTTATACCTAGTCATAACCAGGGTCTATTATAGGTCCCGTACCAGCAGTTATCACAACTGCCTCCCAACCTTATCCATTCTCCTTATCCTTATCCAAAAATGCCGTACTCTGTTGGTATCGTATTGCGGTGATGACCTGTATTACGGTATTGCGTTAGTAACTCGTACTCCGATATATCCTTCACACTCTCGATTTTCCACAATATATATTGTTTTTGATATTTTCCCATTATATTGCCCATGAAATAACAAGAAATTCTACCAATGTTTAACTATGCTCCTAACACCACACATAAATATGGACGCTAACGCTAAATCATAGGTTTGGTACAATTCTATGTTAATGATAATATTACACACATATACTCTCTCTCTTCCCAAATGTAGGTATGCACATATATATAAATATATATGTGTGTGTGTACACCATATGTTGATAGCTATCTAAGGACATATCATAACAATACATGGTCTCATATGTTCATATGTGTGTACCGTGGTGAATCCCTTGTATGCTAGAACCAGAAACATACTGCTCACGTTCCCCTTTATAGAAGAAAATACACACACACATATGTATATAATTAATATAAATAAGCTAAAAAATTCATCATGCACATGGTATATATGTGGGTGTACAATCTATTCCTTTGCTTGTACATTCCCATTTAGAGGGAGCGTGATAAATATAAACACAAATATGTACATATGTATAACATAACTAACACAAAACATGTTTGCATATAAACTCTTGGGTAATATGATGCATGCACATATGTATTTATATATTGTGTATAAGATTTGCTTTGAATGAGATTCGGCCATCCTTATGCCCTTGAGTGCACATCTGCCGTGCATCGAGAGAGATTGCTATAAATATTTATATACATAATAACTTATAAAACACACAGGCAGCGCACACAAGATACACACACAATATAATAATATATATGTACTTAATGTTATGGTTTTTAATTTAGGGTTCTATTATCACTTTATTATTCTTAACATTTAGTGATAAATCAGTTTATTATTTATAAAGTAAAATATATATATAATAATGTGATAAATTATGTATTAATATGATTATAATTTAAATTAATATTAATAATAATGTAAATTTACATACTATGTAAATCTAATTTATTATATAAACTCATATGTAATTGCTAATTAGAGTTTAAGATGCGGGTTTGCAAAATGCTCAGTGTTTCAATTTATGTATGTGTTATCATGCAAGTATAAAAGACATTCTCTAGTAAACATTTTCTAGTGCTATGAGTAGGGCATGTTTAAGATAATGTTTTTCAAAGTTGTTAGCCATTAGAAGTGTATGACTTTGAAATAAAATTATCTTTATCATATCCACCTAAAAAATAACAAGCATTTAGAAAGCTAAAAATAGAGGTGCCATGGAGTAAAGGTGCATTATATGTAAGGCATGCAATGCACAACATTAGTAATAAATTTTTACGATATGTTATATGTAAGAAGGTTTGTGTTCATTTCATCAATTGGACTTAAGATCTTTTATGATGGACAAATTATCCAAGTGAATACAATTTTGAATCGAGAGTCCCACATTAAGTCCAATTAGGAAACATTAGGGAATGGTGGCAAGCAAATAATGTAGGAGACACAAAGACTAGACATTTGGCAATTAAACCATGCCACAAATGGCAAAATTAGTGGCATGGTTTAATTACTATTGCAAGTGGATTGAGTTCATTTATTTGACAACACCATAGGCCAAAAAGTGACACTTGCAGCCTAAGCCTTGTAGGCCTTGTATGCGGACGATGGATTATTACACTTGCTATTGCAAATGATGCAATGGTGCATAAGTAACAAGTCTTGGTATTGATGGCACAAGAAGAGGCAAAAATCAATAGCAGTGGCAACAAAACACTATTCCATGACCTTTCAAGTGCCTATATGAAATGGTGTGTAGCTCAATATCCATAGGGAAAATGTTTTCTAGTTCTAGTTTTACAAGCATATGTCATTCATCACATGTGACCTAGCAATCGACCTTGTTTTAGGAGCTATTTAAGTAAAGGAGTTATCAAAGATCAAGACTTGTACATCTTTCATCTAATAGCTATTGAAAACCACACAAAAAGCCCATTTTGTTGACATATACACAGAACACATTGCCGACCACATTGGCTCGTCAGAGTGTAGAGGATGACGATGTTTAATAAATGCACAAGTTTTGAAACAACACAAAGTACAAATCTACATTGGATGCATCTCTTGGTGCAACAAGGGTAGTGTCTAGCAACCAAACGAATTGTGCAAAGGAAGTAGCTCTTTAGTGGGTTGCTATGCTCATTTTGTTAGAACTTGCAATATAATAAGAAAAAACCCATGCTCATTAACCACAACATAAACCATTGTATTGAAAGATGCACATTTAAACCATAAACAAAGCTATAGAATTAACAACATACTCAACACATATACCAAACGCCACACTGCAAACGACTACAAAAATTACAATCTCCATTCACCACAAGAAAAAGCCACATTTCAACATGGGTTTTTTTTAGTTTTTGTGTGTTAACCACACATTCATTATATATTTTGATGGCTTTTGGTCTAGTTTTAACCCACACTCGCCATCTCCTTGTATTATACGACGGGTCTAGAGTAACAAGGATGATCATAAACTTTTAAAGATTCTTGCAGCAGTCATATCATGGTTTAGCGTTTAGGCTTCTTGTTTATTATTTAACAAAAGTGTGGAGTTTGAACTTTCACATTGCTATTAGCTTTTGCATTGTTTGCACTCATTGACTTGGTTTCAATATCTTCCCGCCTAAAACAACCAATATCTTCCGCCACCTTGTTTTAGGCTAGAAAGATGTTGTAAATTTGTATGCATGATAATATGCCCTTTTAATTCCCAAACAACAATCTCCAATAGTCCACTTATATAGTTCCCAATAGATGGTGACCTTATTAGGATTCTTCAACATCGACTTTGAAACCATACACATAATATTTAATATCATCAATAGTGAGTTCCTAATTTTTTGAGTTGGGCACATAATGAAATAGAATATGGTTATTCTTACAGAAGAAGTGGCTTTCTATCGTCTTCACTTTTGAAGAGCATTATGCCCACTTTAGGTGATCATTCATGTTTAATAGTCATAACTTGCATGCATAATAAATATACCATCTCTTCAAAGAAGAAAGAATTGTAGAGGCCGAGATGATCAAATAGGGAATTGCTTCCATATTTGATATACCCCTTTAAAACTCTTAAAGTTTTCCAGCTCAGTCACAAAGACATCACAACTTTCTTTAGAGATGTAGCTTTTAAAAAGCTCCATTATATGTTGCAAGGTAAGTGCACTTGCCCATTTTGTTAAATTCGAAACCTTATTAAATAATGTAAATCAATTAAATGTCTTATTGGATGTCATAATGTGAGAATGAGTCTTGACTAGGCAAGTGTCCCATCAATTCAAATGCACACACTATTATATCAATGTGATAGTAGAATGTGGTTTTAGAGATGCCATAGATGCATAGATTAACTTTTTTGGCTTAGACCATATTTACTATTCATGAATAAACCCTAATTTAATAAAAATATATATTAATAATTTTTATAATGAATAAATTAAAAAATATTTATAAAATTAAAGATATAAGGTATTTGATTTAATTTAAAATCATTATATAAACTAGTTGAAATTTAATAATTTAAAACCATCATAATTTTTTTGTGATTCAAATCATAGTTTAATTAAAATTGTCAATTCTTGTATAGATATTGTACCAAAATTTGAAGTATATTGCCACCTTGTTGAATATTATCGATGTGTTGATGATTGGTGTCCATGACCATTGATTTATGTTGATGACCTATGTCCATGGTTACCCCATCAACGCACCTAATTAATGCAACATATACAAACTCATGCCTTTGTTTTGGGTAACTTATAGTAGTCATGCATGTATTGTGTAATTTCATCCATGTCTACCATCTAATAACACTTCGTCTTGTAATAATTAATCATGAAGATGTTGACAACAATCACCAAGAATGTGGGATTCATCTTCATATAACTTGTTGGGGTGGATCTATAGTTAATAAATCTCCTTTTGCTTATTATATTCCCAATGTAAAGTTCTTCAAACCCAATCCCAAAAAACTTCAATGTGCTTGTAAGTGTTGTCCACCTAAACATATATGTAAGACCCTTGGTGCATATTGTGACATGATGGATTACCATATTGAATTTCTACAGTTTTTGTGCCAACTAAACTTCTAGTTTTGGAGAGTTGTACTTCATCTCTAGTGTTGAACATACTGATCTGAATAAAGAGCCTAGTGTCACTCATGATATTCCTTTATGCAATAAAATATCAATGAAGCTGTTGGAATAACAAACTAAATGGCATGCATGAGATACTAGTGGAATCATAAACCTTGCGGAACAATCTCGTAAATTAATAGTTAAAACCTAAATCAATTTAGGGTTTTAGTGTATTGAAATCAGCATGAGAAGTGAGGAATATGGTGAGTGCTATTTTTTTTTGGGTGGGGGCGCTATGTTGTGTTTCATATGGGGTGGAGGCACCATGTGTGCTATTATTGGGGTGAGGTGGCGAGTGTAGAATCAATTGAGGGCTAGCTAAAATCAATCCATGGCAAATTAGTACACGGTACAATGCGAGAAAAACTCTTTAAGGTTGTCTCATGTGCTTAACATTGAAGGGTTGGATGCTTTAACAAATAAGCATGCTTGTGCTCACATTAAGGTAGGCACAGTAGCTCGCCAAGGGTTATCGATACCTAGGTTTCCATATTTTCCCTATGAAGCTTTCATGTACCATCGCTCAAGAAAGGCTAAGTCTCATAACTATTTGTGCTATTGACACACTTGATTAAGGGGTGTTCTCTTTTGGATCTAGGGGTTGAATAACATAAGCTCATTAGCAGGAGCCTTTTCGTGAGGCACTTATGAAGTTGTGTACTTAAGGTTATCCAAACTTGGCTTTAAAGAGTTTGTTTAATAAAAACATTGTGTTCACTTACGGCACACACTTATGTCCTCACTAAGTACTAGCCCTTAGGACTAAGGTATGAATTGGCCACTCAAATTAGGCCCTTGATGTCCTAAAGGGGTCATACTCCTGGATGAAGAAGGGGTAAGTCATAATGCCTTATCTATCATGAGGGGCATGTTTCCTCAGTGGGGTTAGGTTATGAACTTGTCTAGGTCTTTTGAGATCCTAAAGTCTACTAGTCATTTTAGGGACTTAAGGTGGGACCTCAAGTCTCATTCCTATTTAAGTATATAAGTTAGATTCTTGGAATTATTTTAAAAGACTTAGCGTTGCAAACACAAGGTGTTTACATCGGATGGCCATTTGATAATCACGTGTTAGCCATTTGGGTTAAAACTTTGATAATTGTAATGTCCCATGTATGTAAATAATTGTTTGGTAGAATTAATCCCATCAAGCCTCTAAAGGAGATGATGTGCCCCATTATAAACTATCTTTTGCAACAAAGGGAGTTGTCTAATGAAGTTACAACCTACTTATGAACCAAGTTACAACATACTTATGGTAATAAACACACGATTTTGTCATTTAATTTTGTGATTCACCCTAAACGATGATAGGCTATGAACAAGATACGAAGGCAGAGAGAACTTGTGTGATAAATTGAAATATACATTTTCCAAAGGATTTATTTATAATGTTAAAATATATTTAATAAACATTGAATATAATTACTTAAAGATTAGTTTAATAATTAGCACCTAATTATGTATGAATTAATTAAATAATTAGCTAATAATAAATGCTTAATAATTAGTTAGTAATTTATTTTATATTCCATGTCATGGCCATTATTGTTTGAAGGTGGTTATGACTTATTATAATTGAATGCATTATGGTATTTAGAATAATGAATCTTGATTGACATTAAAAGAATAAATTAAATGCACCAGTTTAATTAATGGAGAACTTGAATTGTTAATGGCAAGATAATAAAGTATTTGAGATTAATGCATCTCAAACAAATTTATTTAGATAAATAATTACAAAGAGTAAGAGGTAATAAAGATATTATAAAAGCTAAACATTAATCAAAATAAAAATGTTACATTGTAATGTTTTCATTACAAACATGCAAGTAACTATGTGGTTTATTATCCACATGAATCTAATAAGGTATATGTTATAACATCTATAATACTTTAATCAGAAACTCTTATCAAATATAAAAAATAAATTATAATTAACTATTTGTGTTGGTATTCTGGTGTTGTAAATGATTCTTATTACTTTAATTTTGAGCATGTGATTATAATATGATAATAAAAAGCACAAATATTTATCTTTATGATATTTTGTATTAATAGCATCATAGAGTGAAATTGAAATCTTCTTTGTCAATATACTTTTGATTTTAAATAAATAAATAAGTAGGACTTGTATATTTTAGATAGAACAATAATTAAGACTAAAGCTATGAAATATTCTTTATGAATACACTTTTTATTTCATACAAATAGATAGAGCTACATATTTCTTAAATGAAATAACAACCAATAAAAAAATAAAATAATTGAAAGCATGTTTTGTTTATATGATTATAAGGTAGTGTTAAACAATGCAAGTTAAATATAATTTAATTATTCATTATTACATCTCATTAGATTTACTTAATTGTCCGTGACATCGACTATGGTTAACAGATTTTTTTAAAAATTAACCAGTTTAACCTTGTGAGTTTTGGGTCTAATTTGATTAAGAAATGATTTTGTAATGTTTTTGTTTTGCATTTGTAATTTGTAACTAGAACAGAGTAATGGCCAATTGGGCCTACATTTTTTTTATTAAATTATATATAAAGAAAAAATTCAAAAAGTTAAATATCTTATATAATCATCTCACATGTGTGTTACTTATAAGTGATAGGGTTTCTACGTCCGTTAACGTATACGGATAAGAATTTTCAAATCCAGCCAATCTCGTTCGTTCGATCCATGAAGGTAAATGTACATTAACATTTTATATATTATAAATCTAAACACATGCTTAGGTAATGTCAAGACCTAAAAAGAAAATATTAAACTGGAAATTTCATAATGTATCAGTTATAAGGATGAATTATGAAATTGCGAGTTTGAATAATTTAAGTTTTTGTTTTATAAATATACTTTGAATAAATGTTTTATTCACAAATATGAATCTCCTCTTACTGTCGACAACATGCGTAATGATAACCTCAAATGATGATATGCTTTATTTTAATAGTATTAAACTTCTTTATTTGATATAACCATATATGAATCCAATCCATTCAAAAAATATAGTTCATTAGATAATTATTCAATCGCCACAATTTTATCCTAAAGTTTACATTCTTAAATAAAGTCTTTCTTCAAAAGAATCTGCACGGAAAGCAACCCATATATATACATTATAAATGCATATTTTGTAATTTTAAAAAAAGAAACTAATAATTATTTTTAATATGCAATATATATGTACACTTAATATGAATATATATATATATATAATATATATAAAGAAAATCCAACTAGAGGTGTAAGATAACTTAATACATTCCTACATCAGAAGGTGTCAAAGTGAGGAGAACCTTCATGATCAATGGGTTGTTCTGGACCACACGCACCGCATACCAGACTGGGCGACAATTGGAATACACCTTTATGACCCATTGTAAGTTGTAAAACTCTTCATAACACTTTCTAATCTTCGTTATCTAACGCTCTCTTGCAGTGTCAGATCCATGGTGACTATAGCTTACGCAGATATGTGCCGCGAAGATAATGTTGCAGTGCTGAAGTTCTTGAACACAATGCTAGAGGTTTGTAAGAAGCAGGGTTTGGAGAATGTCAACTTTGCTGGTTTCATGTCGGATGAGGCTGGAGCGATATGGATAGCCTTGCGCCAAGTATTCAACAAGAGCAAAGATGAAAGGGAGGGAAAGAAGCTGTCTGTTTCACTTTATGCAATCCGTGCGTCAGGTGACAAAGAAATGGATCGCAGAAGAACATCGCGAAGAACACATGAAGCTTGCTCGTGCCTGGCCTGCAGCACTGAATGAACAATCTAAGAAAGAACAACTGGCAATTCTCGAGTCTTTTTGGGAAGGACGAGCGTCAAACATTCGAGCTTTGAAGACATGGCTGTCTTGGTGGATCAGGCATGAGGACCACATCTCCATGGCGGAACTGGGAGACATGACAGAAGAAGGACTCGCGAGCGTTCCAACTACAAACAATGCTGAAGTGATTCACGCGAGAGCAAGAAGAGCAAGATTGGCCAAAAGAGTACCACTGCTGGAGGCGACAATGTTAGACCTCACCGATGCAGTTATGCAGAGTGCGAAGGTGAAAGCGGCAATAGAAGGGAGGTATACAGGGTCAGGGCCTTCGAAGGAAACTCTGTTGAAACGAGTGCAACGCAAACTCTCTGAGGGAAAAGTGTATCTCCATCAACAATTATCAATCTGGTGGAAGGCGAGGAACACTTGACCAGCCCGGAGTTCACGAGTACCACAACGTTCGAGTGCAAACTGTTAGGAGAACAGTCACAGGAACAGAACAGTCTGATGCTCGACGTTCACACAGACATGATGTAGAGTACACAGAGCGGGTGGTCCAAAACAACAGGAGAAAGAGGTTAAGGTTCGAAGAGGTTTCGGAGAGAGAGATTGCTCAAACAGAGTGGGCCATCAGACGAATCGGAGCATCCAGTAAGGTTAAGTGTTTGGGGATGAATCAGGAAGGAACTGCTCTGTGTGGAAAACCAATCGGTTATCCAAGCAGAGTGCCAGCACCAGGATTCTATGGAAAACGAATGTACATTGATGCCTTGGGGAATGAGGAGTATGTACAACAGATGATGTGGTTCTGCCCAAAAGATTCAGGGTGTTTCACGCGGCCAAACGGCAAAATTCTTCGGTCACGAATTCCAACACCACCAACGGTTTGGCCTGTGCTCAAGGAAACGAAGCTGACAAGTGAGGAGGTCAGAGAACTACAGGATGCAGGCTTTGTTCTGGAAGGTTTACAGGGGATGGCAGGAAGAGTAGATGAGGGTCAGAAGGACAAAACACCATCGCCACCACGTGGAGCTGGATCTACAACAATTCCACCTTTCGAAGGACGTATGGTCCGGACTCCAACAAAAATGTCTAAGGAACAAGAGAAGAATTTCCGCAAGGCCAAGACGTTTTTAGGTTGTGTGCGAAATGTTGAAGTGACAGCTAGAGGACGGAAGGAGGCTTTCGTTGTGTCGGCAGGAAATGACTCTGCAAAGGTGACTATTAATACTTATCCTTCATGCAGTTGTTCTACATTTCAGAAGAGCAAAAGTTGGAGCCCATGTGTACACATGTACTTTGTCTATAGCCGTGTGCTTGGCTTGAACCCGGACGTCACATATTTTCTACAAAGGCGATCTCAGTGAGATGGAGTCCACCGTTTGCTGGTGAATTGCAGCAGAGTTATGACCCACCGGTGCTACAAGGATAAATGGTTTAGGGTTTAGGATAATGTTTATTAAGCCAGTCGCATATTAAAAAACTTATATATTCTAGAATTCTAGAATATGCTAGAATAACCCTAGAATATTTGCGAATATACTAGAATAATATGAAGCCTCCTGAGCCGGAGCCTCCTTTTCGCCGAGACCCAAAGAGAGCTGGAAGACATCTACAAATCCCTTTTTTTTTTGAACAAACTCCTAAAACATGAATAGATAAGTAAGATTTGTTTTTCAATTGCAAATGAATAATAAATAGCTTACAGTTAATGAAGTCAAACTATTCTCTTGGGGTGGATTCTAGCTCCGTGAACTAGAACAAGCAATTTTGTCGGATTTAGAGGATGTTGACGAACTAAATGCAGCGTATACAAGTCACGTACGATCGTGTAACTAAAAGCCAATAAGTGCTAACTAAGCACGACATATTCAAGTGCAGAAATAATCCGAGAAGATTCATTAACGTCATTTTTTTCTATGGTTTTTACAGCAAATTACAGAAATTCCCACATTTGTATTAATTCAACTAGATTTATTAAATCTAAAACTCTCTCTCTCTCTCTATCTATCTATCTATATATATAAGGATAAGAACATTTTTACTAATTCAGGGGATATGGAATTATTGCATTGCTATGTTTTTTAGTGTTCAGCTACTCTCAAATGATTCAAATGCATGAGATCCTCACGCTGGGCAATTACCTTTGGTTCGATAAATACTCTGAACTTGGCCAAGATATGCACCTTGGATTTTTTATTGATTGTACCATTCCAGTTTATTCTCATAATCATCGTGGACATTGAATATATTATCACTGCAGCAGCTTCATTGTTAGAAAAAAAACGGATCTCATTCTTGGGATGAGCAGCTAAAATCCCTACAAACTATTTTTTTTTATTTTCTGTATATACTATATACAATTTTTTCTGAGTCCAACTAGACTCAAGGCTGGTTTCTCAACACTCCACTCAGCCGTGAGAGTCTTGAACCTTCATCTTCTCACGATGCAGCTGAAACTTGTCCCTGGTCAAAGGCTTGGTCATGATATAGTCATCTCCTCTGTGGGAAGATACTTGAGCCAAATCTTGTTTCGCTAGAACCTGCTCCCTGATGAAGTGAACCTTGATCTCAAAATGCTTGGTTCTCCCGTGGAACTTTGGGTTCTTTGACAATTCAATTGCACTCTATTATCACAGTATAGAACCAGTGGCTTGCTGATTTTGAACTTCATCTCCTTCAACAACTCCTGAAGCCAGACTGCCTCCTGAGTTGCTACTGTGGCTGAAATATACTCAGCCTCTGTGGACAACAAAGCAACAATGCTTTGTCTCTTGCTACTCCAACTGATCAAGCCTCTATCTAGGAAAAACAAATAACCAAGGTTGATCGTCTTGAGTCTTTGTCTCCAGCCCAGTCAGAGTCGGTGAATCCAAACAGCTCCATCTCTCGGGTCAAACTCAGTTGACCACGGTTGACTCTTCCATACGTGAGACTGAAGCTTGTTGTACCTCGCAAGTACCTCATGATCGCTTCACTGCAGACCAGTGAGCTGCTCCTGGATTCTCCAGAAACCTGGAGACTACTCCCACTGCAAATGCCAAGTCTGGCCTCGTGGAAATGGCTAGATAAATCAAACACCCGACTGCCTGTCGATAGGGCACTTGGGCCATCTCCAACCTCTCCTCCTCAGACTGCGGCTGCTGCAAATGACTGAGCTGAACTTGGTTTCCATGGGAGTACTGACTGGCTTGCAATCATGCATGGAAAACTTGTGAAGAACCTCCTCACGTAGTGCTTCTGAGAGAGTTGAATGATCCCCGTTGCACGAGCTCGGATGATCTGAATCCCCAAGCAAAAGGACAGTGCTCCACTGCTGAGATTTCAAATCGTGAGTGGAAAGCTTGCTCAATATACTGAACCAAACCAATCTCACTAGCAGCCATTATGTTGTCATCCACATATAAGGCTAGAAGCGCAAATGCGAGCAGTGATGGAAAACATATATGTTCCCATCCGCAGAAGTTTTCCTGAAACCAATAGAGATGAGAAAACTATCCACGTGCTCGTACCATGCTCTCGGGGACTGTTTGAGCCCGTACAAGGCTCGCCGAAGACGACAAACTTTGTCCTCCTGTCCTGGCTGAACAAAACCTTCAGGTTGAGAGGTGTACACCTCCTCTCGAAGCTTCCCATACAGGAAAGCGGTCTTCACATCGAGCTGGTGGAGTTCCAAGTCGTGGCTGGCTGCAAGCGAAGAAGGAGACGAATTGAAGTCATCTTTACCACTGGTGAAAATGTCTCCGAGAAATCCACACCTGCAAGCTGGGAAAATCCTCTAGCCACAAACCTGGCTTTGTACCTGAGAATCTCTCCCTGAGCATCCAGCTTGCGTTTGAACAACCACCGAGTACTCACCAGCTTGCGACCTGCTGGAAGTACAACCAAATCAAACTCGGTTCTTCTGAAGCGACTGGAACTCCTCCTTCATTGCAACCTTCCTGAGTACTTCATTCGAGTTGAGAGCTTCACGCACTGTTCGAGGCTCTTGAGGCAGCTTGCTGGCATTGCCAGCTGCAGTGAAAAACATGTAGGAAGACTCCTCTGCTTCACGAGCTCGCTGGGATTTGTAACTCACTCTCCCACTTCGCGTGACTGTGTTGATGGGACGATTTCTGGTGCTGGAGCCACCACTGGTGCTCCCTGCACCTCTGCTGGAGCTGGAGTATCCACTGGAGCTCCCTGCACCAGCTTGGAGCGTAATCCAGCTCCAAGTTTGGAATCTGCTCCTCCTCCTATGGAGCATAAATGAAGAGGTTGAGAAGTGAGCCCTCTTCAAAGGGATTTGCTGAGTCCTCAATGAAGGAAGATCCTAGAGTCCAAAGGCTGGTTGATTCTGCTCAGAATTTTCAAAAACTTGAGAATCCTCTTGTAGATCTGGGGTTTGTGGCTCCTGATTTGGTACAACCAGTGGAGCTGAGGGTCCTGCGGAGCTTGAGCTGGTGGAGCCTGTACCTGGGCAACCTGAGAGTCACCGCTCTCCTCCTCCTGAGAAGAACATATTCCACGGATTAACCGCAACCCTAAACTGATCCTTGTAAAACCAGTTCTCGTTAAATTGTACATCCGACTAACGACAAGCGTGTTCTTCTTCTCTGGATTAATCAACCTATACGCCTTGCTCTCATGACAATATCCTGCCATGATGCAGCGTATACTCTTGGGCTCCAACTTCCTGCGAAGAGCATCGGAACATGAGCAAAAGCCACGCACCGAAAACTCGAGATGCTTCAAACTTGGTCGATGCCCAGTCCAGCGTGTGAAGGGAGCCTCTCCGCTTAAACTCGACGAAGAAGACGGTTTCTTATATAACCTGCGGTGTTCAAAGCCCCCCAGTAGCTGAGAGGAGCTCCTGCATGTATTAGCATGCAACGTGTGCTCTCCATCAAGGTGCGATTCATACGTTCTGCTACATTGTTTTGTTGAGCGGAGTAAGGAGCTGTGTACTGTTGCTGAATCCGACCTCATTGCACAACTGTGCAAATTCTCGAGATCGATATTCTCCTCCTCGGTCGCTCCTGAGAACCTGAATCCTCAGCCCGCTCCACATGTTCTCTGCTGCATTCTTGAAAGTCTTAAAACTTTCAAGAACCTCTGACTTCGAATGCAGCAACTTGAGGACTATGTAACGTGTATAATCATCTATAAACGTCAAAGTACCTCTTCTTGCTCAGAGACTGAACATGCATGGGCCCGCAGACATCAGAATGCACCAACTCCAGTAGTCGAGTTTTATTGCAGATGCCCGAACTGGGGAATGGCAGTCGATGCTGACGACCAAATGAACAAGCCTCACAAAACTAGAGACTCTCTCCCACAACGTGTAGCTCCTCAAGATGAGCCTGATCTTGAGCTACTGCCTTGATCGCAGCTTCATGAGCATGTCCAAGTCGCATGTGCCAGAGTTGAATGCTGCCTCGTTTGGCTAAGAAAGCTTGTTCCTGCTGAACTACAAGCTCGGCATCAAGCTTATACAAGCAGCATATCTAAGGCCTCTAGCCAAATGAACTCCTTCTTGTCTGTGTATGTAATGCCTGTTTCATCCACAACTCCTCACAGACCGGCATCTACAATCTTGCCCATTGAGAACAGAGTATGGCAGGAGAGGAATGTAGAACATGTTATGGACCTCAACCACCTTGCCACTAGCCAAGCGAATTTCCACTGTGCCGACTCCAGCAATCTCCATTGGTGAACTTCGACTGTCTCCAGAAATCACACCATCTTGCTCAGAGAGAGCTCGAAAAGTTTTGAACGCGGAGAGAACTAGTGTGTAGTGGCAGTTGCGCAGCTATCTAGCCACAAGACAAGCTGAGCTTGAAGCGAAAATTGCTTGCAGGAGCGAGTCACCAGCGCCAACCTTGGAGCATTCTTCCTCTCACTTGCACGTGGTTTCCCGCAGCCATGTCTGGGCAATTCTTCTTCAAATGCCCCATCTCCTTGCACCAGTTACAAGGCCCGATCTTGCTTGGAGGAAAACTCTTGCTACTGGCCTTTGATGTCCCTGAACCAGAAGCACTACTCCGCCACTCTTCCCAAACTAGGGAGTGGAACTGGACTTCTTTTTCTCCTGCTTACCCACCATGTAAAGAGCATGAGGTGCATCCAAACTGGACGATTCTCTACTGCCACTGGCATGCTCCTCACCTGGAGTTTCAGGATCATGATTGATCACAGCTGATTGCAGTGTTGCAAACGTCAAGTTTGATGTGTTCTTCAACGTGGTTCGTAGTTGCTCATGATCTGGGCGAACCAATGCTCCAAGCAACACTGTAATCTTGTCTACATCTGAAACCTTCTTCAAGAGCTGAAAGCTGAGTGATCAACGACTTCATTCTCCCCAAGAACTGAGAGGCCGGCTCTGAAGGTCCAAATTGGAGTTTGAAAAATCTGCCTTCAATGAGACGACTGAGCTATTCCCATGCGCTTGATTGCCGAAAACGTTTGCAACTCTGTCCAGTTCTCTGCAGCCGTTTTCATCAAATCCAGATGATGATGATGTAAACGTCCAAGGCCAATGCCCATCACTGACAAGGCCTTGTTTTTGCAGTTCCCAATCCTGGGGATCCACTGCAGGCTTCTTCTCCGAGCCATCAGCAACTCGAAGACTGTTGTCTCTCATCATCACGAAAGAGATTTCATGCACCCAATTTTCAAAGTCAACACCATCGAAGATTGGAATTGTAAGAGCCTTACTGGTAGACATTGCGTCCAGAATCACAGACCAGCCGTTTTTGAAAAAAAAAGCACTCCACAGCCCGCAGCTGCTGTGACGGTTACGTTCTTGAACTCGAGAAGCAACCCGAAGAAAGACGTCACTTGGATGTTGCTCTGGCTGTGCTCGCTGGTTGCCCCACAGGGATCTTCTTCGGCTCTGATACCATGTTAGAAAAAAATGGATCTCATTCTTGGGATGAGCAGCTAAAATCCCTATAAACTATTTTTTTTTTTTCTATATACTATATACAATTTTTATCTGAGTCCAACTAGACTCAAGGCTGGTTTCTCAACATTCACTAGTGAGAATTTTTTCAATGAACTCTATTACATGGCCATGGACTATAGGCTTTGGTGGATTTCAGTTGTTACTTTGACAACTTCCAAACTTCACATCACCATGTTGAGAAACTTCAATTGCACATTTGTATTTCTTGTATATCTATATCTTTGAATTCTTAAAGAGGATTTTCATATGTTCTATGGAGTACAAATCCTTCTAATTCCTAAAGAGGGTTTTTGTATTTTGAAAAGAATGAGATTATATGGAAGAGGGTAAAGTGTTGCAAAGGGAAAATATATATTGATTCAAACTTCATTATAATTTTTTTTTCATAATTTTTGTGATGTTTAAACAACCAAATCATAACAAACAAAATGGGACATTTATTTTCCATTTCATGAGATCCTCAATGAGTTAATTGAGAGTCTCCAAGTGAAAATAAATGAAAATGAAGCATCGACAACGTGCCTTATAAATGTCATTCAGGACTAGAAATAGCAGAGTAAATTAACTAGTAAGATCTCCAAGTTGCACAAGGAGGTCAAGGAACATGACCATCAAAAAACAGTTGGTGGAAAGAGCGGATGGACCACATGAGAATTTTAAAAAACATATCCAAACACCAACAAGAGTTGAAAGAGATGGTCTAGCAACTATGCGATTTCTTAGTGACAAGGTGAAGTAGTTGAAGTAATAAAGTTCAAAAGCAATTATCAAAAAATATTATGTACATTTGCATTGTGGTTGGTGTTTTTTCATTTCACATGTGTTGAGGTTCACCAGCAAATCTTTAAATATGTTCTCTTTAATTATTTGAAGTTGTCAAATTTTGTAAGGAGAAAGTGAGAAGATGCTAGTTTTATTCAATTGACATATGTGTCGCCATTAGTTCTAACAATTATGCATTCAACAGTACGTTGTTGCAAACACCTTGTCAACTGTGAAAGTGAATCCTGCTAATGTAAATGGATTAGTTAGGTAGTCGAGTTAGCAAGCTCAGTTGGTTGCTCTTGACGAAAAAGTACTAAAACGTGGCAGGATAAATTCCCCCAAGTTAATAATTTGTTTTCATGATCTCATGTTTATAAACATAGTAACGATGCAAGATCATATAAAGTTGCATATCCTAAATTCTACCAAACAACGATTTGCATGCATGGGACACTACAACCCTCTTTGACTACATACTCTCTGCTCGATAGTGAACAGAGACATCCGCGCAGCAGTGGCGTCTTCCCATCTAGGTGTGGTGTCATCTGCGAACAACAACGTGGACTAATATGTATGGTTTTTATTTTCATTTCAAATATTAATGAACATGGTCTGTTTATTTTGGCATCCCATCTAGGTGTGGTGTCATCTGCGAACAACAACGTGGACTAATATGTATGGTGTTTTATTTTCATTTCAAATATTAATGAACATGGTCTGTTTATTTTTGGCATAAGGCAAGTACACTAATCTGGTTTTGAGGCACGTGCATGAAAGTAATTATGATGTACATTATGCAGCAGCAAACCCGATTGAACAACTTGCTGATATTATGGTTCACGAGAGGGCTATGCATTTTATTTTGCAATTGAGGTTCTTCAAGGCGCCAAGCATAGCTAAGCAATAACAAGAACAAAAGCCATGGGAAGGCACTAGCAAAAACAGGCCATGGGTGCCACTGTGGGAATTTGAATTTTGATGATGCTACTTAACAATGAGTGGAGGCAGTTTGCAATGAAGGCTTCTTGTCGATTACATTCCCGATAAAAAAAGAAATATGGAGCTTGGAAAATCAAAAGCGTGGACACCCCATAAAAGATAGTCAGCCCTATGACATCCGGTATGACGGTGATTTCCCCATTGGAATCAATTTAGTGATGGTCCTCAACCATGTGGTGATTAGATTTTGAAGGAGCATGTAAAGATGAGATTTGTAGAGTTATAACTCAAGCGCATGTAAGGGACGGGTTGGAAGGCACCTCCTCTAGGTCTGGTGGACAGAGGCATCCACGGTAGATAACTATTGGTCCGACATGGAAAAGGAGGCATCCAAAGCGGACAACTATGTGTTCAACACAGAAGAGAAGTAAGTATTTTCTAGCTTTTGGTGTATACAAGTTTCATTTGAAGTATTAATAAACATGATTTATTTGTTTGGGCAAAGGGCAAATTATTTTTCTAGTTTTAGAACGGAAGTGAAATAATATGTCTAATTATAATTTTTTTTCATTATTAACAAACATGGTTGTTTATATGGGCATAGGGCAAATAATTATTATTCTAGTTTTGAGACACATGCCTAAAAGTCCAACGTTAAACCCGATTAACATGTTCTGCAAAGGCAGCATGGTGTGCATCATCAAACAATAGGTTGAGTGCATGCGTTTAGAAAATCAAGTCACAATTGCTAGCATATCTAGGTTTAAT
Source organism: Selaginella tamariscina (assembly GCA_003024785.1). NCBI lineage: Eukaryota > Viridiplantae > Streptophyta > Lycopodiopsida > Selaginellales > Selaginellaceae > Selaginella > Selaginella tamariscina. The sequence continues at coordinate 525,776 of PUQB01000055.1, read as the reverse complement.
GACCAAACGGTGCAAAGGTTTGTAAACATAATTCCTAAAGAGGATTTTCATATGTTTATGGAGTACAAAGCCTTCTAATTCCTAGAGAGGGTTTTTGTATCTTGAAAAAGAATATGTTTATATGTAAGAGGATAAAGTGTTGCACATGAAAACATATGTGATTCAAACTTCATTATAATTTTCTTAAACAACCAAAGCACAACAGACAAGATGGGACATTTACTTCCCATTTCATGATTGAGGATCTCATTCATGAATGAGATCCTCAATGAGTTAATCGAGAGTTTTCAGGTGAAATAAATGAAAATGTGGCATTGGCAACATGTTTTACAGATGTTATTCAGGACTAAAGACAAAAGATTTAGGAGAAGCTCGAGTAAATTAGTTAGCAAAAAGAGAAGATCTCCAAGTTGTGCAAGGAGGTCGAGGAACATGACCATCAAATAAGGCAGTTGGTGGAAAGCAGATGGACTACATGAGGATCTTGAAAGGCATATCTAGCACCAATAGGAGCTGAAAGAGATGGTCAAGCAACTATGCAACTTCTTAGTGACGAGGTGAAGTGGTTGAAGTAACAAAGTTCGATAGGTCAGAAAATATTATGTAGGTTTGCATCATGGTTGGTGTTTTTTCATTTCACATGTGTTGTTAGCAATTGTTGAGGTTCACCAGCAAATCTTTAAATATGTTCCCTTTAATTATTTAAAGTTGTCAAATTTTATTTGGAGAAAGTGAGAAGATGCTAGTTTTAATCAATTGACATGTGTCGATGTGACAATTATGCATTCAACAATATGTTGTTGTAAACACCTTGTCAATCATGAAAATGAATCCTGCTAATGTAAATGGATTAGTTAGGTAGTCGAGTTAGCAAGCTTGGTTGCTTGCTTGGGAAGACATAGATGGTTTTGCAAGATCAATCCTTCAAAGAATCATTTAAAGGCAATAACATGGCCTCTTGATGGAGAGGGTACTAAAACGTGGAGGGATAAATTCCGCCAAGTTAAAAATCTATTATCATGATCTCATGTCTATAAAGCATAGTAACGATGTAAGATCATAAAGTAAAAAATTAACATTAGCATGACAAATCCGCTGATGTATTATTATTGTCTATACAAGGGGATAAATCCCACTAATGTAGATAGATTTGTTATTATTATTGTTCATACAACGGGATAAATCCACTAATGTGGATGGATGAGTTATTATTGCCCATTCAATGGATAAATCCAGAAATGTATAAGTCTAATCTGGCACTAAATGGATCAAGACTATGTATTAGTGGGATAAATCCTGCCATACTATTAGTCAATTTGAGCACTAGTTTGCCATGGATTGATTTTAACCAGCTTCTACACTCGTTGCCTCACCCAAAAACAAATAGCACCTCACCACATTCCTCATTCCTCATTCCGTTTCACTGTACCCTATGAGCTGCTACACTAAAACCCTAAATTAATTTAGGATTTATAGATTTAGGTTTAGGGACTTTCTAGATGAGGGTTCGATCTAGGGTTTAGGGTTTGTAGCTCCATTATCCACACACTTTTAGCTCTACTCTCTACACATGCACTTGTTGCACCATTGCTCACACACACTCTTGTAGTGTAATTCTCCATATGCAGACACACACAGGATGTCACACTTGTAATGCCACTGCCGTTTACTTGTAGCAACCAGTGTTTTGGAATATAAAAAAACAAAATGTATATAGTATCATCAATATATATTATTATGTTCTTAATATGTGTGTGTGTGGACATTGTGTAGCCACAATTGTGTGTGGGCAATGGCGTTAGAAGTGTAAGTGTTTGTGGACAATGGTTGTACAAGTGTATTTATGAATAATGATGCTACACCTTGTGCATGTCATGTCATGGAAACGCCAGCAGGAGAGACGATGTAGCCCAAGAATTCCACAGTATCCTATCGAAGAAATAAATTTGTGTTTACTCAAACAATTTAGGGTTTGAGGTTTAAGGTTTTATGTGTGGATGTGCTACACTCTCCACACATTGTCCAAACTCTCACACACTGGTACTACAATGTGTGTGGATTACAATACATAAATGAACTAGTTGTAAAATTATTCAATGGAGTTATGCACATGCAAACGTTTTATATTTGCTAAAGGTTATATATTATGCCTTTTAAAGAGTTTTACAATTTGAAGTCCAAGGCAACGCAATCAAGTTTGTGAAAATATTCATTTCCACCCGCTTGTTGGTTGTGATCCCAAATGCAAATTAGACCAAAAAAGATTCATGGTGAATGAGATTGTGTGTAAGAGGAAAATTTTGAGAATGAAGAGGAGCCATATAAAGATTTAAAGGAAGGAGAAGTGGGGAGGGATGGGGAAGGATCATGAATTTTGTGAAAAGAAAATTTAGAACAATATTAATGAAGTATATTAGCCTTGTGACATAATATAAATTCAACATATTAATTTGTAATACACAACAAATGTTGTTAAACAATATACAAAACATATATATTCTGTCAAACTTGATTAAAGGTACAAGACAAAAGTATAAATATGGAATGAATATTCATGTTATAAACATATTTGCTAATTAATATTAACTATTCCAAAATAGAATAAAAAAGTGCTCATCAGAAGTACAAAAGAAAATTGAAAGTGTGAAGTGAATACCTCATGTTATACATCTGATTTATATGTTGGATATGCAAAACATACGATATATGGGATTGTGTGTATGTGTTGTTGCGTGCATAGGTGTTATATGAGCTACTTAACTGTGTATGTATACTTCAGGCAGATCAAGCATGGATTGAGGAGTCACGTACCATGTTGGAATCACTAAACGTTCGTAAGAACTCACAGGCAGCAGCAGACGCAACAATTGTGGCAGTAGAAACAGTGGAGCTGCAAATCGCTCTAGACAAATCAAACTGGCAAGAACATAGAGCCGCTCCCACTCCTACCTGGATTCAGCTGCACTGCCATTGTATACACTTGACAGGGTGGTGAGAGATGTATATCTAGTGAGAAATTACGAACCAGCCAAATGGTTTTTTCAATAGGTGTGCACTTAAACGCGCACACATGCACATTGGATGTGTGTGTATATATAGTAATTTGTGTTAATATGAGGTAATGTAAGCTGGGAATATTCCGGCTACAAATTAGCATTATAAATGCCATGGCCACAGACCTAGTTTCCAGCTTTACCCTTAGTGAGAAAAAAGAAGGGAGCAACGCCACTGAGCAATTGCGTCTCAATCTAGGAGTAAGATCAGGTGAGGAATAAAAAAAAAATCTTGAATTCTGTATGAAATCCTCCCATTTCTCACAGAATCAAACCATAGAACAACAGTGTTGTCTGCAAATCGATAATCTTTGCCACACACAATCAATTTCATCAGGTACGAAGTCGCAAATCTCTTCATTTCTCCCTAATTCCTCGATAATCTTGTATACAGGACACATGCAGCTCAAAATCGTGCATTTGTTCATTGGAAGATCATCGATGAGGAGCAGCGAGGAGTGATAAGGTCAGATATTGAAATTCCCCTTTTTTTTTTTTCTTGCTAATTCATCGATAATCTCGCAGAGAGTCGGAAATCCTTGTTGCAGTAGGTAAGATGTGGAAAGTCTCCGTTTCATTCTAACGCATCAACAATCTTTGTGTAGAGGACACAGGGAATCGAAAGCTCTTCATCGGGAGACGTGAAAATGAAGCTGACTGTGTGCCGGCTGCAGAACAGTGTGTGTCCAGATTGCCAGCGAGAGGGGACATAGTTGTAGATCATGCGGCAGGAGATACGGTGTGTATGGAGTGCGGCTTCCTTCTTGAGACACCTTTACAGATGAGAGCTCCAACAGAAACTGTGTGCCGGAGTGCAGCGAGAGGGACATAGTTGTAGATCATGCGGAGGAGATACGGTGTGTATGGATGCGGCTTCCTTCTTGAGACGCCTTTACAGATGAGAGCTCCAAACAGAAGACTGTGTGCCCGGAGTGCCGGCGAGAGGGGACATAGTTGTAGATCATGCGGAAGGAGATACGTGTGTATGGATGAGACGCCTTTCACAGACGAGAGCTCCGAACAAGAACACTGTGTGCCCGGAGTGCCAGCTAGAGGGGACATAGAAGTAGATCATGCGAGGAGATACGGTGTGTATGGAATGCGGCTTCCTTCTTGAGACGTCTTTCATAGACGAGAGCTCCGAACAGAAGACTGTGTGCCCGGAGTGCCGGCGAGAGGTGGACATAGTTGTAGATCATGCAGCAGGAGATACGGCGTGTATGGAATGCGGCTTCCTTCTTGAGACACCTTTCACAGACGAGAGCTCCGAACAGAACACTGTGTGTCCGGAGTGCCAGCGAGAGGGGACATAGAAGTAGATCATGCGACAAGAGATACGGTGTGTATGGAATGCGGTTTCCTTCTTGAGACGTCTTTCATAGACGAGAGCTCCGAACAGAAGAAGATTGTGTGCCCGGAGTGCCGGCGAGAGGTGGACATAGTTGTAGATCATGCGGCAGGAGATACGGCGTGTATGGAATGCGACTTCCTTCTTGAGACACCTTTCACAGACGAGAGCTCCGAACAGAACACTGTGTGCCCGGATTCGTAGATCATGCGACAGGAGATATGGTGTGTATGGAACGGCTTCGTTCAGTTATCTTCATAAATTCAATCGTATATTCATATTCTGTGTATATATAGTTTTATATATTTGTAGCTTTCTAAGTGTGTGCTGGAAGGAATGTATTAAGTTATCTTACGCCTCTAGTTGGATTTCTTTATATATATATTCTCTTCAAGCCAAATGTAAGTGTACATATATATGCATATTACAAATTAATTATATATTTCTTTTTTAAAATTACAAAATATGCATATACTATATATATTGGGTTTGTTTCCGTGCATTCAGGGTGACCACACATACGTGGCAGACTCTTTCGAAGAAAGACTTGAAAGAATGTAAACTTTAACGATAAGATTGCGGGCGATTGAATAATTATCTAATGAATTATATTTTTGATGGGATTGAATTCATATATGGCTAATATGAAATGAAGAAGTTTAATACTGTTGGAAATAAAGCATATCATCGTTTAGTTCCAAAAGAGGTTATCATTATGGATGTTGTTGACAGTAAGAGGATATTCATATTTCCCTCCTGTGTGAATAAAACATTTATTCAAGTATATTTAAAAAACAATTCAAATTGGGAATTTCAATTCATCAAAATTCATCACTTAAAACTGATACATTATGAAATTTCCTCTTGAAATTACCTAAGCACGTGTTTAATTTATAATATATAGTACACTTACCTTCTTCGATCAAACGAACGAGACTGGTTGGATTTGAAAATTCTTATCCGTATATGTTAATGGATGTAGAAACCCTATAACCTATAAAAGTTAAATATCTTATATAGCCATGTCACACGTCTGTTATTTGAATTTTATTTCCTTTATATATAATTTAATAAAAAGAAATTCTCTGTTCTAATTACAAATTACAAAATGCAAAATCAAAACCACTACAAAATCATTTATTAATCAAACTAAACCCAAACTCACAAGGTTAAACTGGTTAATTTCTGTTATGCATAGTTGTTTTCACGGTCGATTAAGTAAATCTAATGAGATTATATTTAACTTGCATTGTTTGACACTACCTTATAATCCCAAACAAAACATGCTTTCAATAATTTTTATTTTTATTTTTTGTATTGGCTATTATTTCATTTAATAGCTCTAACTATCTGTTGTATAAAATAAAAAGTGTATTCATAAAGAATATTTCATACCTTTAGTCTTAATTATTGTTCTATCTAAGTATACAAGTCCTAGTTATTTATTTGTTTAAAATCAAAAGTATATTGACAAAGAAGATTTCAATCCAACACCATAGCTCACTCTACGATGCTATTAATAAAAATATATCACAAAGATAACTATTTATGTTTATTTATTATCATATTATAACCACATGCTCAAAAAATTAAAGTAATAGAAATCATTTACAACACCAGAATACCAACACAAATAGTTAACTGTAAAATTTGCTTTTTTATATTTGATATGGTTTTTGGTTAAACTATTATATAAATGTTATTGTTATAACATGTACCTTATTAGATTATGTGGATAATAAACCATGTAGTTACTTGCATCTTTATAATGAAAACATTACGTGTAACATTTTGATTTGATTAATGTTTAACTTTTTATAATATCTTCATTACTTATTAGTCTTTGTAATCATTTTATCTAAATAAATTTGTTTGAGATGCATTAATCTCAAATACTTTATCATCCTGTCGTTAACAATTCAAATTCTCAAATAATTAAACTGGTGTACTTAATTTATTCTTTTTATGTAAATCAAGATTCATCCAACTTAGTTTTTTTTCAAATATCATAATGCATTTAACTATAATAAGTACCTTCAAACAATAATGGCCATGACATGGAATATAAAATAAATTACTGATTAATTATTAAGCATTAATTATTTAATTAATCCATACATAACTAGGTGCTAATTATTAATCTAATCTTTATGTAATTATACTCAATGTTCATTTTAACATCATAATTAAAATCTTTAGAAAATGTATATTTATTTTGTTTATATCAATTATGACAAAAACCTAAATTATAATGTTAAAGTGAGCTTAGAAAACTTTTCAAAATGCAGTAAATACTAAATAATATTATATACTTAACAAAATAATAAGAATATTCTATAATATTTAAAGAATATTCCTAAGCCCTAAACTCGTTAATGCTTAATTCGTGTTTGCAAAGCATTTCACGAGTATTCATACTTGTATTATAGATAGAAATCCTCAAATATAGAAATTCTTTCCGCCTCTTGTGTGAATTTTAAATGCATTCATTATTTAATCGCTAAAGTGATCATATGAAAATAAATTAGTCATCGTATCTTCTACGCAAGTCCTCTCTGGCTTCCGATCTGGTTACCAGCCTTGATGTTCAATTGTATATCATCGTTTAGGGTGAATCACAAATCAGATGACAAAATCCAATGAAAAGAACTCATGCCTTTGTCATCATTAGTATGTTATAACTTGGGTACATATTCTCCTTTGTTGTCATAAGTAGGTTATAACTTAATTAAATAGTTCCCTTTGTTGTAAAAGATAGTTTATAATTGGAACACATGATCTCCCTTCAAAGTTTGATGAGATTAATTCTACCAAACAACGACTTGCATGCATGGGACACTACAACCCTCTTCAACTAACTCTTCTTGCTCGACAATGAATGGAAACATATGTGCAGCAGTGGCGTCTCCCCATCTAGGTGCGGTATCATCTGTAGACAACAACAACGTGGAGTAATATGTCTAGTGTTTTCTCTTTTTTGGTCTATGTAATTTTCATTTTAAATAATAGCGAACGTGGCTTGTTTATTTGGGCATAATACAAGTACACTAATTTTGTTTTGGGGCACGTGCTTGAAAGTAAATTCTAATGTATATTATACAACAGCAAACCCATTAAACAAATGGCTGATACCACGGTTCACAAGAGAGCTATGCATTTTATTTTGCAATCAAGTTTGTGAAAATATTCATTTTCCACCCGCTTGGTTGGTTGTGATCCCAAATGCAAATTGGACAAAAAAAGATTCATGGGTGAATGAGAATTGTGTGTAAGAGGAAAGTTTTGAGAATTGAGAATGAAGAGGAGCCATATAAAGATTTAGAGGAAGGAGAAGTGGAGAGGGATGGGGAAGGATCGTGAATTTTGTGAAAAGAAAATTTAAAATCATCATTGTGTTTTTAAATTAAAGATATTAATGAAGTATATTGGCCTTGTGACATATTATAAATTCAACATATTAATTTGTAATACACAAACAAATGTTAACATATATATTGTGTTAAACTTGATTAAAAGTATAAGGCAAAAGTATAAATATGGAATGAATTTCTCATGTTATAAAACATCATATTGCTAATTAATATTAATTATTCCAAAATAAATAAAAAAGTGCTCGTCAGAAGTACAACAGAAATTGAAAGTGTGAAGTGAATACCTCATGTTATAACACAACATATTAATGACTATTAACTATTTCAAAAAGTAAATATACTCTCCAACCTCTCTTTGGTACAAAAAGCAGAGTAAGAATGTAATATCACCTCGAAGTTTTGGGTTTCTACTGTATTTGTATTCTGTGTTTATAAGTGTGTATGTGCAGAGGTATGTATAAGTCTATACCCAGATACAAATACGTTTCTATACATATATATATATATACATCTGGTTTATAGGTTGGATATGCAAAACATACGATATATGGGATTGTGTGTATGTGTGTGTTGTGCATAGGTGTTATATGAGCTACTTAACTGTGTATGTATACTTCAGGCAGATCAAGCATGGATCGAGGAGTCAGGTACCATGTTGGAATCACTAAACGTTCATAAGAACTCACAGGCAGCAGCAGACGCAACAATTGTGGCAGCAGAAACAGTGGAGCTGCAAATCGCTCTAGACAAATCAAACTGGCAAGAACATAGAGCCGCTCCCACTCCTACCTGGATTCAGCTGCACTGCCATTGTATACACTTGACAGGGTGGTGAGAGATGTATATCTAGTGAGAAATTACGAACCAGCCAAATGGTTAATTTTCAATAGGTGTGCACTTAAACGCGCACACATGCACATTGGATGTGTGTGTATATATAGTAATTTGTGTTAATATGAGGTAATGTAAGCTGGGAATATTCCGGCTACAAATTAGCATTATAAATGCCATGGCCACAGACCTAGTTTCTAGCTTTACCCTTAGTGAGAAAAAAGAAGGGAGCAACGCCACTGAGCAATTGCGTCTCAATCTAGGAGTAAGATCAGGTGAGGAATAAAAAAAAATCTTGAATTCTGTATGAAATCCTCCCATTTCTCACAGAATCAAACCATAGAACAACAGTGTTGTCTGCAAATCGATAATCTTTGCCACACACAATCAATTTCATCAGGTACGAAGTCGCAAATCTCTTCATTTCTCCCTAATTCCTCGATAATCTTGTGTACAGGACACAGGCAGCTCAAAATCGTTGCATTTGTTCATTGGAAGATCATCGATGAGGAGCAGCGAGGAGTGATAAGGTCAGATATTAAAATTCCCTCTTTTTTTTTTTCTTGCTAATTCATCGATAATCTCGCAGAGAGTCGGAAATCCTTGTTGCAGAGGAGCAAAGTAGGTAAGATGTGGAAAGTCTCCGTTTCATTCTAACGCATCAACAATCTTTGTGTAGAGGACACAGGGAATCGAAAGCTCTTCATCGGGAGACGTGAAAATGAAGCTGACTGTGTGCCGGCTGCAGAACAGTGTGTGTCCAGATTGCCAGCGAGAGGGGGACATAGTTGTAGATCATGCGGCAGGAGATACGGTGTGTATGGATGCGGCTTCCTTCTTGAGACGCCTTTTACAGATGAGAGATCCAAACAGAAGACTGTGTGCCGGAGTGCCGGCGAGGGGGACATAGTTGTAGATCATGCGGAAGGAGATACGGTGTGTATGGATGAGACGCCTTTCACAGACGAGAGCTCCGAACAAACACTGTGTGCCCGGAGTGCCAGCTAGAGAGGGACATAGAAGTAGATCATGCGACAGGAGATACGGTGTGTATGGAATGCGGCTTCCTTCTTGAGACGTCTTTCATAGACGAGAGCTCCGAACAGAAGACTGTGTGCCCGGAGTGCCGGCGAGTGGTGGACATAGTTGTAGATCATGCGGCAGGAGGTACGGCGTGTATGGAATGCGGCTTCCTTCTTGAGACACCTTTCACAGATGAGAGCTCCGAACAGAACACTGTGTGTCCGGAGTGCCAGCGAGAGGGGGACATAGAAGTAGATCATGCGACAAGAGATACGGTGTGTATGGAATGCGGTTTCCTTCTTGAGACGTCTTTCATAGACGAGAGCTCCGAACAGAAGAAGATTGTGTGCCCGGAGTGCCGGCGAGAGGTGGACATAGTTGTAGATCATGCGGCAGGAGATGGCGTGTATGGAATGCGACTTCCTTCTTGAGACACCTTTCACAGACGAGAGCTCCGAACAGAACACTGTGTGCCCGGATTCGTAGATCATGCGACAGGAGATATGGTGTGTATGGAATGCGGCTTCGTTCAGTTATCTTCATAAATTCAATCGTATATTCATATTCTGTGTATATATATGTTTATATATTTGTAGCTTTCTAAGTGTGTGCTGGAAGGAATGTATTAAGTTATCTTACGCCTCTAGTTGGATTTCTTTATATATATATTCTCTTCAAGCCAAATGTAAGTGTACATATATATGCATATTACAAATTAATTATATAGTTCTTTTTTAAAATTACAAAATATGCATGTATACTATATATATTGGGTTTGTTTCCGTGCATTCAGGGTGACCACACATACGTGGCAGATCTTTCGAAGAAAAGACTTGATTTAAGAATGTAAACTTTAACGATAAGATTGCGGGCGATTGAATAATTATCTAATGAATTATATTTTTGATGGGATTGAATTCATATATGGCTAATATGAAATGAAGAAGTTTAATACTGTTGGAAATAAAGCATATCATCGTTTAGTTCCAAAAGAGGTTATCATTATGGATGTTGTTGACAGTAAGAGGATATTCATATTTCCCTCCTGTGTGAATAAAACATTTATTCAAGTATATTTAAAAAACAATTCAAATTGGGAATTTCAATTCATCACTTAAATTCATCACTTAAAACTGATACATTATGAAATTTCCTCTTGAATTACCTAAGCACGTGTTTAATTTATAATATATAGTACACTTACCTTCTTCGATCAAACGAACGAGACTGGTTGGATTTGAAAATTCTTATCCGTATATGTTGGATGTAGAAACCCTATAACCTATAAAAGTTAAATATCTTATATAGCCATGTCACACGTCTGTTATTTGAATTTTATTTCCTTTATATATAATTTAAATAAAAAGAAATTCTCTGTTCTAATTACAAATTACAAAATGCAAAATCAAAACCACTACAAAATCATTTATTAATCAAACTAAACCCAAACTCACAAGGTTAAACTGGTTAATTTCTGTTATGCATAGTTGTTTTCACGGTCGATTAAGTAAATCTAATGAGATTATATTTAACTTGCATTGTTTGACACTACCTTATAATCCCACAAACAAAACATGCTTTCAATAATTTTATTTTTATTTTTTGTATTGGCTATTATTTCATTTAATAGCTCTAACTATCTGTTGTATAAAATAAAAAGTGTATTCATAAAGAATATATTATACCTTTAGTCTTAATTATTGTTCTATCTAAGGTATACAAGTCCTAGTTATTTATTTGTTTAAAATCAAAAGTATATTGACAAAGAAGATTTCAACCAACACCATAGCTCACTCTACGATGCTATTAATAAAAATATATCACAAAGATAACTATTTATGTTTTTTTTATTATCATATTATAACCACATGCTCAAAAAATTAAAGTAATAGAAATCATTTACAACACCAGAATACCAACACAAATAGTTAACTGTAAAATTTGCTTTTTTATATTTGATATGGTTTTTGGTTAAACTATTATATAAATGTTATTGTTATAACATGTACCTTATTAGATTTATGTGGATAATAAACCATGTAGTTACTTGCATCTTTATAATGAAAACATTACGTGTAACATTTTGATTTTGATTAATGTTTAACTTTTTATAATATCTTCATTACTTATTAGTCTTTGTAATCATTTTATCTAAATAAATTTGTTTGAGATGCATTAATCTCAAATACTTTATCATCCTGTCGTTAACAATTCAAATTCTCAAATAATTAAACTGGTGTACTTAATTTATTTTTTTTATGTAAATCAAGATTCATCCAACTTAGTTTTTTTTCAAATATCATAATGCATTTAACTATAATAAGTACCTTCAAACAATAATGGCCATGACATGGAATATAAAATAAATTACTGATTAATTATTAAGCATTAATTATTTAATTAATCCATACATAACTAGGTGCTAATTATTAATCTAATCTTTATGTAATTATACTCAATGTTCATTTTAACATCATAATTAAAATCTTTAGAAAATGTATATTTATTTTGTTTATATCAATTTATGACAAAAACCTAAATTATAATGTTAAAGTGAGCTTAGAAAACTTTTCAAAATGCAGTAAATACTAAATAATATTATATACTTAACAAAATAATAAGAATATTCTATAATATTTAAAGAATATTCCTAAGCCCTAAACTCGTTAATGCTTAATTCGTGTTTGCAAAGCATTTCACGAGTATTCAACATACTTGTATTATAGATAGAAATCCTCAAATATAGAAATTCTTTCCGCCTCGTTGTGTGAATTTTAAATGCATTCATTATTTAATCGCTAAAGTGATCATATGAAAATAAATTAGTCATCGTATCTTCTACGCAAGTCCTCTCTGGCTTCCGATCTGGTTACCAGCCTTGATGTTCAATTGTATATCATCGTTTAGGGTGAATCACAAATCAGATGACAAAATCCAATGAAAAGAACTCATGCCTTTGTCATCATTAGTATGTTATAACTTGGGTACATATTCTCCTTTGTTGTCATAAGTAGGTTATAACTTAATTAAATAGTCCCTTTGTTGTAAAAGATAGTTTATAATTGGAACACATGATCTCCCTTCAAAGTTTGATGAGATTAATTCTACCAAACAACGACTTGCATGCATGGGACACTACAACCCTCTTCAACTAACTCTTCTTGCTCGACAATGAATGGAAACATATGTGCAGCAGTGGCGTCTCCCCATCTAGGTGCGGTATCATCTGTAGACAACAACAACGTGGAGTAATATGTCTAGTGTTTTCTCTTTTTTGGTCTATGTAATTTCATTTTAAATAATAGCGAACGTGGCTTGTTTATTTGGGCATAATACAAGTACACTAATTTTGTTTTGGGGCACGTGCTTGAAAGTAAATTCTAATGTATATTATACAACAGCAAACCCATTAAACAAATGGCTGATACCACGGTTCACAAGAGAGTATGCATTTTATTTTGCAATCAAGTTTGTGAAAATATTCATTTCCACCCGCTTGGTTGGTTGTGATCCCAAATGCAAATTGGACAAAAAAAGATTCATGGGTGAATGAGATTGTGTGTAAGAGGAAAGTTTTGAGAATGAAGAGGAGCCATATAAAGATTTAGAGGAAGGAGAAGTGGAGAGGGATGGGGAAGGATCGTGAATTTTGTGAAAAGAAAATTTAAAATCATCATTGTGTTTTTAAATTAAAGATATTAATGAAGTATATTGGCCTTGTGACATATTATAAATTCAACATATTAATTTGTAATACACAAACAAATGTTAACATATATATTGTGTTAAACTTGATTAAAAGTATAAGGCAAAAGTATAAATATGGAATGAATTTCTCATGTTATAAAACATCATATTGCTAATTAATATTAATTATTCCAAAATAGAATAAAAAAGTGCTCGTCAGAAGTACAACAGAAATTGAAAGTGTGAAGTGAATACCTCATGTTATAACACAACATATTAATGACTATTAACTATTTCAAAAAGTAAATATACTCTCCAACCTCCTCTTTGGTACAAAAAGGCAGAGTAAGAATGTAATATCACCTCGAAGTTTTGGGTTTCTACTGTATTTGTATTCTGTGTTTATAAGTGTGTATGTGCAGAGGTATGTATAAGTCTATACCCAGATACAAATACGTTTCTATACATATATATATATATATACATCTGGTTTATATGTTGGATATGCAAAACATACGATATATGGGATTGTGTGTATGTGTGTGTTGTGCATAGGTGTTATATGAGCTACTTAACTGTGTATGTATACTTCAGGCAGATCAAGCATGGATCGAGGAGTCAGGTACCATGTTGGAATCACTAAACGTTCAAAGAACTCACAGGCAGCAGCAGACGCAACAATGTGGCAGCAGAAACAGTGGAGCTGCAAATCGCTCTAGACAAATCAAACTGGCAAGAACATAGAGCCGCTCCCACTCCTACCTGGATTCAGCTGCACTGCCATTGTATACACTTGACAGGGTGGTGAGAGATGTATATCTAGTGAGAAATTACGAACCAGCCAAATGGTTAATTTTCAATAGGTGTGCACTTAAACGCGCACACATGCACATTGGATGTGTGTGTATATATATAGTAATTTGTGTTAATATGAGGTAATGTAAGCTGGGAATATTCCGGCTACAAATTAGCATTATAAATGCCATGGCCACAGACCTAGTTTCTAGCTTTACCCTTAGTGAGAAAAAAGAAGGGAGCAACGCCACTGAGCAATTGCGTCTCAATCTAGGAGTAAGATCAGGTGAGGAATAAAAGAAAATCTTGAATTCTGTATGAAATCCTCCCATTTCTCACAGAATCAAACCATAGAACAACAGTGTTGTCTGCAAATCGATAATCTTTGCCACACACAATCAATTTCATCAGGTACGAAGTCGCAAATCTCTTCATTTCTCCCTAATTCCTCGATAATCTTGTGTACAGGACACAGGCAGCTCAAAATCGTTGCATTTGTTCATTGGAAGATCATCGATGAGGAGCAGCGAGGAGTGATAAGGTCAGATATTAAAATTCCCCTTCTTTTTTTTTCTTGCTAATTCATCGATAATCTCGCAGAGAGTCGGAAATCCTTGTTGCAGAGGAGCAAAGTAGGTAAGATGTGGAAAGTCTCCGTTTCATTCTAACGCATCAACAATCTTTGTGTAGAGGACACAGGGAATCGAAAGCTCTTCATCGGGAGACGTGAAAATGAAGCTGACTGTGTGCCGGCTGCAGAACAGTGTGTGTCCAGATTGCCAGCGAGAGGGGGACATAGTTGTAGATCATGCGGCAGGAGATACGGTGTGTATGGAATGCGGCTTCCTTCTTGAGACGCCTTTTACAGATGAGAGATCCAAACAGAAGACTGTGTGCCGGAGTGCCGGCGAGAGGGGGACATAGTTGTAGATCATGCGGAAGGAGATACGGTGTGTATGGATGAGACGCCTTTCACAGACGAGAGCTCCGAACAAACACTGTGTGCCCGGAGTGCCAGCTAGAGAGGGACATAGAAGTAGATCATGCGACAGGAGATACGGTGTGTATGGAATGCGGCTTCCTTCTTGAGACGTCTTTCATAGACGAGAGCTCCGAACAGAAGACTGTGTGCCCGGAGTGCCGGCGAGAGGTGGACATAGTTGTAGATCATGCGGCAGGAGGTACGGCGTGTATGGAATGCGGCTTCCTTCTTGAGACACCTTTCACAGATGAGAGCTCCGAACAGAACACTGTGTGTCCGGAGTGCCAGCGAGAGGGGGACATAGAAGTAGATCATGCGACAAGAGATACGGTGTGTATGGAATGCGGTTTCCTTCTTGAGACGTCTTTCATAGACGAGAGCTCCGAACAGAAGAAGATTGTGTGCCCGGAGTGCCGGCGAGAGGTGGACATAGTTGTAGATCATGCGGCAGGAGATATGGCGTGTATGGAATGCGACTTCCTTCTTGAGACACCTTTCACAGACGAGAGCTCCGAACAGAACACTGTGTGCCCGGATTCGTAGATCATGCGACAGGAGATATGGTGTGTATGGAATGCGGCTTCGTTCAGTTATCTTCATAAATTCAATCGTATATTCATATTCTGTGTATATATATGTTTTATATATTTGTAGCTTTCTAAGTGTGTGCTGGAAGGAATGTATTAAGTTATCTTACGCCTCTAGTTGGATTTCTTTATATATATATCTCTTCAAGCCAAATGTAAGTGTACATATATATGCATATTACAAATTAATTATATAGTTTCTTTTTTAAAATTACAAAATATGCATGTATACTATATATATTGGGTTTGTTTCCGTGCATTCAGGGTGACCACACATACGTGGCAGACTCTTTCGAAGAAAGACTTGATTTAAGAATGTAAACTTTAACGATAAGATTGCGGGCGATTGAATAATTATCTAATGAATTATATTTTTGATGGGATTGAATTCATATATGGCTAATAATGAATGAAGAAGTTTAATACTGTTGGAAATAAAGCATATCATCGTTTAGTTCCAAAAGAGGTTATCATTATGGATGTTGTTGACAGTAAGAGGATATTCATATTTCCCTCCTGTGTGAATAAAACATTTATTCAAGTATATTTAAAAAACAATTCAAATTGGGAATTTCAATTCATCACTTAAATTCATCACTTAAAACTGATACATTATGAAATTTCCTCTTGAAATTACCTAAGCACGTGTTTAATTTATAATATATAGTACACTTACCTTCTTCGATCAAACGAACGAGACTGGTTGGATTTGAAAATTCTTATCCGTATATGTTAATGGATGTAGAAACCCTATAACCTATAAAAGTTAAATATCTTATATAGCCATGTCACACGTCTGTTATTTGAATTTTATTTCCTTTATATATAATTTAATAAAAAGAATTCTCTGTTCTAATTACAAATTACAAAATGCAAAATCAAAACCATACAAAATCATTTATTAATCAAACTAAACCCAAACTCACAAGGTTAAACTGGTTAATTTCTGTTATGCATAGTTGTTTTCACGGTCGATTAAGTAAATCTAATGAGATTATATTTAACTTGCATTGTTTGACACTACCTTATAATCCCACAAACAAAACATGCTTTCAATAATTTTTATTTTTATTTTTTGTATTGGCTATTATTTCATTTAATAGCTCTAACTATCTGTTGTATAAAATAAAAAGTGTATTCATAAAGAATATTTCATACCTTTAGTCTTAATTATTGTTCTATCTAAGGTATACAAGTCCTAGTTATTTATTTGTTTAAAATCAAAAGTATATTGACAAAGAAGATTTCAACCCAACACCATAGCTCACTCTACGATGCTATTAATAAAAATATATCACAAAGATAACTATTTATGTTTATTTATTATCATATTATAACCACATGCTCAAAAAATTAAAGTAATAGAAATCATTTACAACACCAGAATACCAACACAAATAGTTAACTGTAAAATTTGCTTTTTTATATTTGATATGGTTTTTGGTTAAACTATTATATAAATGTTATTGTTATAACATGTACCTTATTAGATTTATGTGGATAATAAACCATGTAGTTACTTGCATCTTTATAATGAAAACATTACGTGTAACATTTTGATTTGATTAATGTTTAACTTTTTATAATATCTTCATTACTTATTAGTCTTTGTAATCATTTTATCTAAATAAATTTGTTTGAGATGCATTAATCTCAAATACTTTATCATCCTGTCGTTAACAATTCAAATTCTCAAATAATTAAACTGGTGTACTTAATTTATTCTTTTTATGTAAATCAAGATTCATCCAACTTAGTTTTTTTTCAAATATCATAATGCATTTAACTATAATAAGTACCTTCAAACAATAATGGCCATGACATGGAATATAAAATAAATTACTGATTAATTATTAAGCATTAATTATTTAATTAATCCATACATAACTAGGTGCTAATTATTAATCTAATCTTTATGTAATTATACTCAATGTTCATTTTAACATCATAATTAAAATCTTTAGAAAATGTATATTTATTTTGTTTATATCAATTTATGACAAAAACCTAAATTATAATGTTAAAGTGAGCTTAGAAAACTTTTCAAAATGCAGTAAATACTAAATAATATTATATACTTAACAAAATAATAAGAATATTCTATAATATTTAAAGAATATTCCTAAGCCCTAAACTCGTTAATGCTTAATTCGTGTTTGCAAAGCATTTCACGAGTATTCAACATACTTGTATTATAGATAGAAATCCTCAAATATAGAAATTCTTTCCGCCTCGTTGTGTGAATTTTAAATGCATTCATTATTTAATCGCTAAAGTGATCATATGAAAATAAATTAGTCATCGTATCTTCTACGCAAGTCCTCTCTGGCTTCCGATCTGGTTACCAGCCTTGATGTTCAATTGTATATCATCGTTTAGGGTGAATCACAAATCAGATGACAAAATCCAATGAAAAGAACTCATGCCTTTGTCATCATTAGTATGTTATAACTTGGGTACATATTCTCCTTTGTTGTCATAAGTAGGTTATAACTTAATTAAATAGTTCCCTTTGTTGTAAAAGATAGTTTATAATTGGAACACATGATCTCCCTTCAAAGTTTGATGAGATTAATTCTACCAAACAACGACTTGCATGCATGGGACACTACAACCCTCTTCAACTAACTCTTCTTGCTCGACAATGAATGGAAACATATGTGCAGCAGTGGCGTCTCCCCATCTAGGTGCGGTATCATCTGTAGACAACAACAACGTGGAGTAATATGTCTAGTGTTTTCTCTTTTTTGGTCTATGTAATTTCATTTTAAATAATAGCGAACGTGGCTTGTTTATTTGGGCATAATACAAGTACACTAATTTTGTTTTGGGGCACGTGCTTGAAAGTAAATTCTATGTATATTATACAACAGCAAACCCATTAAACAAATGGCTGATACCACGGTTCACAAGAGAGCTATGCATTTTATTTTGCAATCAAGTTTGTGAAAATATTCATTTTCCACCCGCTTGGTTGGTTGTGATCCCAAATGCAAATTGGACAAAAAAAGATTCATGGGTGAATGAGATTGTGTGTAAGAGGAAAGTTTTGAGAATGAAGAGGAGCCATATAAAGATTTAGAGGAAGGAGAAGTGGAGAGGGATGGGGAAGGATCGTGAATTTTGTGAAAAGAAAATTTAAAATCATCATTGTGTTTTTAAATTAAAGATATTAATGAAGTATATTGGCCTTGTGACATATTATAAATTCAACATATTAATTTGTAATACACAAACAAATGTTAACATATATATTGTGTTAAACTTGATTAAAAGTATAAGGCAAAAGTATAAATATGGAATGAATTTCTCATGTTATAAAACATCATATTGCTAATTAATATTAATTATTCCAAAATAGAATAAAAAAGTGCTCGTCAGAAGTACAACAGAAAATTGAAAGTGTGAAGTGAATACCTCATGTTATAACACAACATATTAATGACTATTAACTATTTCAAAAAGTAAATATACTCTCCAACCTCTCTTTGTACAAAAAGGCAGAGTAAGAATGTAATATCACCTCGAAGTTTTGGGTTTCTACTGTATTTGTATTCTGTGTTTATAAGTGTGTATGTGCAGAGGTATGTATAAGTCTATACCCAGATACAAATACGTTTCTATACATATATATAATATATACATCTGGTTTATAGTTGGATATGCAAAACATACGATATATGGGATTGTGTGTATGTGTGTGTTGTGCATAGGTGTTATATGAGCTACTTAACTGTGTATGTATACTTCAGGCAGATCAAGCATGGATCGAGGAGTCAGTACCATGTTGGAATCACTAAACGTTCATAAGAACTCACAGGCAGCAGCAGACGCAACAATTGGCAGCAGAAACAGTGGAGCTGCAAATCGCTCTAGACAAATCAAACTGGCAAGAACATAGAGCCGCTCCCACTCCTACCTGGATTCAGCTGCACTGCCATTGTATACACTTGACAGGGTGGTGAGAGATGTATATCTAGTGAGAAATTACGAACCAGCCAAATGGTTAATTTTCAATAGGTGTGCACTTAAACGCGCACACATGCACATTGGATGTGTGTGTATATATATAGTAATTTGTGTTAATATGAGGTAATGTAAGCTGGGAATATTCCGGCTACAAATTAGCATTATAAATGCCATGGCCACAGACCTAGTTTCTAGCTTTACCCTTAGTGAGAAAAAAGAAGGGAGCAACGCCACTGAGCAATTGCGTCTCAATCTAGGAGTAAGATCAGGTGAGGAATAAAAAAAAATCTTGAATTCTGTATGAAATCCTCCCATTTCTCACAGAATCAAACCATAGAACAACAGTGTTGTCTGCAAATCGATAATCTTTGCCACACACAATCAATTTCATCAGGTACGAAGTCGCAAATCTCTTCATTTCTCCCTAATTCCTCGATAATCTTGTGTACAGGACACAGGCAGCTCAAAATCGTTGCATTTGTTCATTGGAAGATCATCGATGAGGAGCAGCGAGGAGTGATAAGGTCAGATATTAAAATTCCCCTTTTTTTTTTTTCTTGCTAATTCATCGATAATCTCGCAGAGAGTCGGAAATCCTTGTTGCAGAGGAGCAAAGTAGGTAAGATGTGGAAAGTCTCCGTTTCATTCTAACGCATCAACAATCTTTGTGTAGAGGACACAGGGAATCGAAAGCTCTTCATCGGGAGACGTGAAAATGAAGCTGACTGTGTGCCGGCTGCAGAACAGTGTGTGTCCAGATTGCCAGCGAGAGGGGGACATAGTTGTAGATCATGCGGCAGGAGATACGGTGTGTATGGAATGCGGCTTCCTTCTTGAGACGCCTTTTACAGATGAGAGATCCAAACAGAAGACTGTGTGCCGGAGTGCCGGCGAGAGGGGGACATAGTTGTAGATCATGCGGAAGGAGATACGGTGTGTATGGATGAGACGCCTTTCACAGACGAGAGCTCCGAACAAACACTGTGTGCCGGAGTGCCAGCTAGAGAGGGACATAGAAGTAGATCATGCAAGGAGATACGGTGTGTATGGAATGCGGCTTCCTTCTTGAGACGTCTTTCATAGACGAGAGCTCCGAACAGAAGACTGTGTGCCCGGAGTGCCGGCGAGAGGTGGACATAGTTGTAGATCATGCGCAGGAGATACGGCGTGTATGGAATGCGGCTTCCTTCTTGAGACACCTTTCACAGATGAGAGCTCCGAACAGAACACTGTGTGTCCGGAGTGCCAGCGAGAGGGGGACATAGAAGTAGATCATGCGACAAGAGATACGGTGTGTATGGAATGCGGTTTCCTTCTTGAGACGTCTTTCATAGACGAGAGCTCCGAACAGAAGAAGATTGTGTGCCCGGAGTGCCGGCGAGAGGTGGACATAGTTGTAGATCATGCGGCAGGAGATATGGCGTGTATGGAATGCGACTTCCTTCTTGAGACACCTTTCACAGACGAGAGCTCCGAACAGAACACTGTGTGCCCGGATTCGTAGATCATGCGACAGGAGATATGGTGTGTATGGAATGCGGCTTCGTTCAGTTATCTTCATAAATTCAATCGTATATTCATATTCTGTGTATATATATGTTTTATATATTTGTAGCTTTCTAAGTGTGTGCTGGAAGGAATGTATTAAGTTATCTTACGCCTCTAGTTGGATTTCTTTATATATATATTCTCTTCAAGCCAAATGTAAGTGTACATATATATGCATATTACAAATTAATTATATAATTTCTTTTTTAAAATTACAAAATATGCATGTATACTATATATATTGGGTTTGTTTCCGTGCATTCAGGGTGACCACACATACGTGGCAGACTCTTTCGAAGAAAGACTTGATTTAAGAATGTAAACTTTAACGATAAGATTGCGGGCGATTGAATAATTATCTAATGAATTATATTTTTGATGGGATTGAATTCATATATGGCTAATATGAATGAAGAAGTTTAATACTATTGGAAATAAAGCATATCATCGTTTAGTTCCAAAAGAGGTTATCATTATGGATGTTGTTGACAGTAAGAGGATATTCATATTTCCCTCCTGTGTGAATAAAACATTTATTCAAGTATATTTAAAAAACAATTCAAATTGGGAATTTCAATCACTTAAATTCATCACTTAAAACTGATACATTATGAAATTTCCTCTTGAATTACCTAAGCACGTGTTTAATTTATAATATATAGTACACTTACCTTCTTCGATCAAACGAACGAGACTGGTTGGATTTGAAAATTCTTATCCGTATATGTTAATGGATGTAGAAACCCTATAACCTATAAAAGTTAAATATCTTATATAGCCATGTCACACGTCTGTTATTTGAATTTTATTTCCTTTATATATAATTTAATAAAAAGAATTCTCTGTTCTAATTACAAATTACAAAATGCAAAATCAAAACCATTACAAAATCATTTATTAATCAAACTAAACCCAAACTCACAAGGTTAAACTGGTTAATTTCTGTTATGCATAGTTGTTTTCACGGTCGATTAAGTAAATCTAATGAGATTATATTTAACTTGCATTGTTTGACACTACCTTATAATTCCACAACAAAACATGCTTTCAATAATTTTTATTTTTATTTTTTGTATTGGCTATTATTTCATTTAATAGCTCTAACTATCTGTTGTATAAAATAAAAAGTGTATTCATAAAGAATATTTCATACCTTTAGTCTTAATTATTGTTCTATCTAAGTATACAAGTCCTAGTTATTTATTTGTTTAAAATCAAAAGTATATTGACAAAGAAGATTTCAATCCAACACCATAGCTCACTCTACGATGCTATTAATAAAAATATATCACAAAGATAACTATTTATGTTTATTTATTATCATATTATAACCACATGCTCAAAAAATTAAAGTAATAGAAATCATTTACAACACCAGAATACCAACACAAATAGTTAACTGTAAAATTTGCTTTTTTATATTTGATATGGTTTTTGGTTAAACTATTATATAAATGTTATTGTTATAACATGTACCTTATTAGATTTATGTGGATAATAAACCATGTAGTTACTTGCATCTTTATAATGAAAACATTACGTGTAACATTTTGATTTGATTAATGTTTAACTTTTTATAATATCTTCATTACTTATTAGTCTTTGTAATCATTTTATCTAAATAAATTTGTTTGAGATGCATTAATCTCAAATACTTTATCATCCTGTCGTTAACAATTCAAATTCTCAAATAATTAAACTGGTGTACTTAATTTATTCTTTTTATGTAAATCAAGATTCATCCAACTTAGTTTTTTTTCAAATATCATAATGCATTTAACTATAATAAGTACCTTCAAACAATAATGGCCATGACATGGAATATAAAATAAATTACTGATTAATTATTAAGCATTAATTATTTAATTAATCCATACATAACTAGGTGCTAATTATTAATCTAATCTTTATGTAATTATACTCAATGTTCATTTTAACATCATAATTAAAATCTTTAGAAAATGTATATTTATTTTGTTTATATCAATTTATGACAAAAACCTAAATTATAATGTTAAAGTGAGCTTAGAAAACTTTTCAAAATGCAGTAAATACTAAAAATATTATATACTTAACAAAATAATAAGAATATTCTATAATATTTAAAGAATATTCCTAAGCCCTAAACTCGTTAATGCTTAATTCGTGTTTGCAAAGCATTTCACGAGTATTACTTGTATTATAGATAGAAATCCTCAAATATAGAAATTCTTTCCGCCTCGTTGTGTGAATTTTAAATGCATTCATTATTTAATCGCTAAAGTGATCATATGAAAATAAATTAGTCATCGTATCTTCTACGCAAGTCCTCTCTGGCTTCCGATCTGGTTACCAGCCTTGATGTTCAATTGTATATCATCGTTTAGGGTGAATCACAAATCAGATGACAAAATCCAATGAAAAGAACTCATGCCTTTGTCATCATTAGTATGTTATAACTTGGGTACATATTCTCCTTTGTTGTCATAAGTAGGTTATAACTTAATTAAATAGTTCCCTTTGTTGTAAAAGATAGTTTATAATTGGAACACATGATCTCCCTTCAAAGTTTGATGAGATTAATTCTACCAAACAACGACTTGCATGCATGGGACACTACAACCCTCTTCAACTAACTCTTCTTGCTCGACAATGAATGGAAACATATGTGCAGCAGTGGCGTCTCCCCATCTAGGTGCGGTATCATCTGTAGACAACAACAACGTGGAGTAATATGTCTAGTGTTTTCTCTTTTTTGGTCTATGTAATTTTCATTTTAAATAATAGCGAACGTGGCTTGTTTATTTGGGCATAATACAAGTACACTAATTTTGTTTTGGGGCACGTGCTTGAAAGTAAATTCTAATGTATATTATACAACAGCAAACCCATTAAACAAATGGCTGATACCACGGTTCACAAGAGAGCTATGCATTTTATTTTGCAATCAAGTTTGTGAAAATATTCATTTTCCACCCGCTTGGTTGGTTGTGATCCCAAATGCAAATTGGACAAAAAAAGATTCATGGGTGAATGAGATTGTGTGTAAGAGGAAAGTTTTGAGAATGAAGAGGAGCCATATAAAGATTTAGAGGAAGGAGAAGTGGAGAGGGATGGGGAAGGATCGTGAATTTTGTGAAAAGAAAATTTAAAATCATCATTGTGTTTTTAAATTAAAGATATTAATGAAGTATATTGGCCTTGTGACATATTATAAATTCAACATATTAATTTGTAATACACAAACAAATGTTAACATATATATTGTGTTAAACTTGATTAAAAGTATAAGGCAAAAGTATAAATATGGAATGAATTTCTCATGTTATAAAACATCATATTGCTAATTAATATTAATTATTCCAAAATAGAATAAAAAAGTGCTCGTCAGAAGTACAACAGAAAATTGAAAGTGTGAAGTGAATACCTCATGTTATAACACAACATATTAATGACTATTAACTATTTCAAAAAGTAAATATACTCTCCAACCCTCTTTGGTACAAAAAGCAGAGTAAGAATGTAATATCACCTCGAAGTTTTGGGTTTCTACTGTATTTGTATTCTGTGTTTATAAGTGTGTATGTGCAGAGGTATGTATAAGTCTATACCCAGATACAAATACGTTTCTATACATATATATATATATACATCTGGTTTATGTTGGATATGCAAAACATACGATATATGGGATTGTGTGTATGTGTGTGTTGTGCATAGGTGTTATATGAGCTACTTAACTGTGTATGTATACTTCAGGCAGATCAAGCATGGATCGAGGAGTCAGGTACCATGTTGGAATCACTAAACGTAAGAACTCACAGGCAGCAGCAGACGCAACAACTGTGGCAGTAACAGTGGAGCTGCAAATCGCTCTAGACAAATCAAACTGGCAAGAACATAGAGCCGCTCCCACTCCTACCTGGATTCAGCTGCACTGCCATTGTATACACTTGACAGGGTGGTGAGAGATGTATATCTAGTGAGAAATTACGAACCAGCCAAATGGTTAATTTTCAATAGGTGTGCACTTAAACGCGCACACATGCACATTGGATGTGTGTGTATATATATAGTAATTTGTGTTAATATGAGGTAATGTAAGCTGGGAATATTCCGGCTACAAATTAGCATTATAAATGCCATGGCCACAGACCTAGTTTCTAGCTTTACCCTTAGTGAGAAAAAAGAAGGGAGCAACGCCACTGAGCAATTGCGTCTCAATCTAGGAGTAAGATCAGGTGAGGAATAAAAAAAATCTTGAATTCTGTATGAAATCCTCCCATTTCTCACAGAATCAAACCATAGAACAACAGTGTTGTCTGCAAATCGATAATCTTTGCCACACACAATCAATTTCATCAGGTACGAAGTCGCAAATCTCTTCATTTCTCCCTAATTCCTCGATAATCTTGTGTACAGGACACAGGCAGCTCAAAATCGTGCATTTGTTCATTGGAAGATCATCGATGAGGAGCAGCGAGGAGTGATAAGGTCAGATATTAAAATTCCCCCTTCTTTTTTTTTTCTTGCTAATTCATCGATAATCTCGCAGAGAGTCGGAAATCCTTGTTGCAGAGGAGCAAAGTAGGTAAGATGTGGAAAGTCTCCGTTTCATTCTAACGCATCAACAATCTTTGTGTAGAGGACACAGGGAATCGAAAGCTCTTCATCGGGAGACGTGAAAATGAAGCTGACTGTGTGCCGGCTGCAGAACAGTGTGTGTCCAGATTGCCAGCGAGAGGGGGACATAGTTGTAGATCATGCGGCAGGAGATACGGTGTGTATGGATGCGGCTTCCTTCTTGAGACGCCTTTTACAGATGAGAGATCCAAACAGAAGACTGTGTGCCGGAGTGCCGGCGAGAGGGGGACATAGTTGTAGATCATGCGGAAGGAGATACGGTGTGTATGGATGAGACGCCTTTCACAGACGAGAGCTCCGAACAAAACACTGTGTGTCCGGAGTGCCAGCTAGAGAGGACATAGAAGTAGATCATGCGACAGGAGATACGGTGTGTATGGAATGCGGCTTCCTTCTTGAGACGTCTTTCATAGACGAGAGCTCCGAACAGAAGACTGTGTGCCCGGAGTGCCGGCGAGAGGTGGACATAGTTGTAGATCATGCGGCAGGAGTACGGCGTGTATGGAATGCGGCTTCCTTCTTGAGACACCTTTCACAGATGAGAGCTCCGAACAGAACACTGTGTGTCCGGAGTGCCAGCGAGAGGGGGACATAGAAGTAGATCATGCGACAAGAGATACGGTGTGTATGGAATGCGGTTTCCTTCTTGAGACGTCTTTCATAGACGAGAGCTCCGAACAGAAGAAGATTGTGTGCCCGGAGTGCCGGCGAGAGGTGGACATAGTTGTAGATCATGCGGCAGGAGATATGGCGTGTATGGAATGCGACTTCCTTCTTGAGACACCTTTCACAGACGAGAGCTCCGAACAGAACACTGTGTGCCCGGATTCGTAGATCATGCGACAGGAGATATGGTGTGTATGGAATGCGGCTTCGTTCAGTTATCTTCATAAATTCAATCGTATATTCATATTCTGTGTATATATATGTTTTATATATTTGTAGCTTTCTAAGTGTGTGCTGGAAGGAATGTATTAAGTTATCTTACGCCTCTAGTTGGATTTCTTTATATATATATTCTCTTCAAGCCAAATGTAAGTGTACATATATATGCATATTACAAATTAATTATATATTTCTTTTTTAAAATTACAAAATATGCATGTATACTATATATATTGGGTTTGTTTCCGTGCATTCAGGGTGACCACACATACGTGGCAGACTCTTTCGAAGAAAGACTTGATTTAATGTAAACTTTAACGATAAGATTGCGGGCGATTGAATAATTATCTAATGAATTATATTTTTGATGGGATTGAATTCATATATGGCTAATATGAAATGAAGAAGTTTAATACTGTTGGAAATAAAGCATATCATCGTTTAGTTCCAAAAGAGGTTATCATTATGGATGTTGTTGACAGTAAGAGGATATTCATATTTCCCTCCTGTGTGAATAAAACATTTATTCAAGTATATTTAAAAAACAATTCAAATTGGGAATTTCAAAATTCATCACTTAAAACTGATACATTATGAAATTTCCTCTTGAAATTACCTAAGCACGTGTTTAATTTATAATATATAGTACACTTACCTTCTTCGATCAAACGAACGAGACTGGTTGGATTTGAAAATTCTTATCCGTATATGTTAATGGATGTAGAAACCCTATAACCTATAAAAGTTAAATATCTTATATAGCCATGTCACACGTCTGTTATTTGAATTTTATTTCCTTTATATATAATTTAATAAAAAGAAATTCTCTGTTCTAATTACAAATTACAAAATGCAAAATCAAAACCTACAAAATCATTTATTAATCAAACTAAACCCAAACTCACAAGGTTAAACTGGTTAATTTCTGTTATGCATAGTTGTTTTCACGGTCGATTAAGTAAATCTAATGAGATTATATTTAACTTGCATTGTTTGACACTACCTTATAATCCCACAAAACAAAACATGCTTTCAATAATTTTATTTTTATTTTTTGTATTGGCTATTATTTCATTTAATAGCTCTAACTATCTGTTGTATAAAAAAAAGTGTATTCATAAAGAATATTTCATACCTTTAGTCTTAATTATTGTTCTATCTAAGTATACAAGTCCTAGTTATTTATTTGTTTAAAATCAAAAGTATATTGACAAAGAAGATTTCAACCCAACACCATAGCTCACTCTACGATGCTATTAATAAAAATATATCACAAAGATAACTATTTATGTTTATTTATTATCATATTATAACCACATGCTCAAAAAATTAAAGTAATAGAAATCATTTACAACACCAGAATACCAACAAAATAGTTAACTGTAAAATTTGCTTTTTTATATTTGATATGGTTTTTGGTTAAACTATTATATAAATGTTATTGTTATAACATGTATATTAGATTTATGTGGATAATAAACCATGTAGTTACTTGCATCTTTATAATGAAAACATTACGTGTAACATTTTGATTTTGATTAATGTTTAACTTTTTATAATATCTTCATTACTTATTAGTCTTTGTAATCATTTTATCTAAATAAATTTGTTTGAGATGCATTAATCTCAAATACTTTATCATCCTGTCGTTAACAATTCAAATTCTCAAATAATTAAACTGGTGTACTTAATTTATTCTTTTTATGTAAATCAAGATTCATCCAACTTAGTTTTTTTTCAAATATCATAATGCATTTAACTATAATAAGTACCTTCAAACAATAATGGCCATGACATGGAATATAAAATAAATTACTGATTAATTATTAAGCATTAATTATTTAATTAATCCATACATAACTAGGTGCTAATTATTAATCTAATCT
The DNA here is from genome assembly GCA_003024785.1 of Selaginella tamariscina. Lineage (NCBI taxonomy): Eukaryota > Viridiplantae > Streptophyta > Lycopodiopsida > Selaginellales > Selaginellaceae > Selaginella > Selaginella tamariscina. The sequence continues at coordinate 497,188 of PUQB01000055.1, read as the reverse complement.
TTATGTAATTATACTCAATGTTCATTTTAACATCATAATTAAAATCTTTAGAAAATGTATATTTATTTTGTTTATATCAATTATGACAAAAACCTAAATTATAATGTTAAAGTGAGCTTAGAAAACTTTTCAAAATGCAGTAAATACTAAATAATATTATATACTTAACAAAATAATAAGAATATTCTATAATATTTAAAGAATATTCCTAAGCCCTAAACTCGTTAATGCTTAATTCGTGTTTGCAAAGCATTTCACGAGTATTCAACATACTTGTATTATAGATAGAAATCCTCAATATAGAAATTCTTTCCCGCCTCGTGTGTGAATTTTAAATGCATTCATATTTAATCATAAAGTGATCATATGAAAATAAATTAGTCATGTATCTAATCACAAATCAGATGACAAAAATCCAGTGAAAAGAATCATGCCTTTGTATCGTTAGTATGTTTAACTTGGGTACATATTCTCCTTTGTTGTTAAGTAAGTTATAACTTATTAAATAGCTCCCTTTGTTGTAAAAGATAGTTTATAATTGGAACACATGATCTCCCTTGGAGGTTTGATGAGATTAATTCTACCAAACAACGACTGCATGCATGGGACACTACAACCCTCTTCAACTACATACTCTTCTTGCTCGATAATGAATGGAAACATATGTGCAGCAGTGGCATTCTCATCTAGGTGTGGTGTCATCTGTAGACAACAACAATGTGGTATATGTCTAGTGTTTTTCTTTTCGGTCTATATAATTTTCATTTTAAATAATAACGAACATGGCTTGTTTATTTGGAATAAGGCAAGTACACTAATTTCGTTTCGGGGCACGCTTGAAAGTAAATTCTGATGTATATTATACAACGGCAAACCCATTAACAAATGGTTAATAGCACGGTTCACAAAAGAGCTATGCATTTTATTTTGCAATCATGTTCTTTAAAGTGGCAAGCACAGCTGAGAAATGGCAAAACTAAGCTATGGGAAAGACACTAGCAAAAATGGGCCATGAGTGCCGCTGTGGGATTTGAATTATTGATGATGTTATTTAACAATGAGTGGAGGCAACTTGCAATGAGGGCTTCTTGTCAATTACATTTCCCAATAAAAAAATAAATCCAGAGGTTTGAAAAATCAAAAGCGTGGATGCCCTAGGAAAGATAGTTGACACTAGGACATCCAATATGACAGTGATTTTCCCATCAAGATTAATTTTAGTGACGTCCTCAGCCACATGTGTGGTTGGATTTTGAAAGAGCATATAAAGACGAGATTTTGTAGAGCTATAACTTAAGGGCATGTAGGGGATAGGTCCGAAGGTACTCGTTTAGGTGTGGCATCCATAACGGATAACTTGTGTTCAACACAAAGGAGGAGTAAATGTTTTTTAACTTTTGGTGTATATAAGTTTATTTGAGAGATTAATAAACATGGTTTGTTTGTTTGGGCATAGAGCAAATCATTTTTTTAGTTTTAAACAAAAGTGTTATATGTCTAGTTTTTCTAGCTGTTGGTGTATATAATTTTCATTTTCATTATTAATAAACATGGTTGTTTATTTGGGAATAAGGTAAATAATTATTATTCCAATTTTGAGACACATCCTAAAAGCTAGTCCGTTTGTGCAATATCTAACATTAAACCCAATTAACATTTCTGCAAAGGTAGCATGGGATGCATTAATAGACGATAAGTTGAGTGCATGCATTTAGAAAAATAAGTCACACAAGGCATTGTTGACATATCTAGGTTTAATGACCAAATGTTGCAAAGGTTTTTAAACATTGTATTTCTTGTATATCTATACCTTTGAATTCCTAGGGAGTATTTTATATGTTCTATGAAGTACAAAGCCTTCCAATTCCTAAAGAGGGTTTTTGCATCTTTAAAAAGAATATGATTATATAGAAAAGGGTTGTTGAACATAGAAAATCCTACGAATTAAACATAGCAGTGGTCGCCACCGACATACTCGTATTAAGGACTTATCGAAATAACAGAAATGAGATAGAGAACAGGTCAGACTTTTGAAGGTCGAGAAAGGGTAAGGATGGCATATATGTAGTAGCAGTACTATGGTCCTGTTACAGTACTGAAAATAATAGTATACATCAAAGTAGAAAGACGAGTAAAGATTGTCAAATATAAGAGTGAAAGAAACTTATATTATATCCGCACACGGCACATAATACAATATATAGTTACTCATGATACCTTTTTAGTCCTAGTCTGGTCTATTTATATACCTTACTCTTAGTCCTGTACTAGCAGTTATAGTGATACTCTTAGCCTTATTCATTAGTTACTGTAACTCCTTTCCTTATTCAGTTACTGTAATCCTTCTTTCCTTATCCAAGTATGTTGTACTCTGCCTTAAACTCGTATTACGGTAATGACTCACATGTATTACTTAGTGACTCGTACTCAACATATTCATCCTACTCTCAATTTTTCAAATATATACTGTTTTTGTGTTTTTTCTATTATATTTGCCCATGAAAAACATAACAAGGAATTTCTCTACAATCCCAACAAGGGTAAAGTGTTGCACATGAAAAACATATATTGATTTAAACTTCATTATAATTTTTCCTTGGAATCTTTGAAACAATCAAAGCACAACAACAAGATGGGACATCTACTTCTCATTTTGTGAATGAGATCCTTAACAAATTAACTGAGAGTCTTCAGGTGAAAATAAATGAAAATGAGGCATCGACAACGTGTCTTAGCCTTAAGGATGTCATTTAAGACTAGAGACAAAAGATTTAAGAGAAGCTTGAGAAGATTATTAGCAAAAAGAGAAGATCTCCAAGTTGCATGAGGAGGTCGAGGAACAAAACCATTAAATAAGGCAGTTGGTGGAAAGAGCGGATGGACTACAAGAGGATCTTGAAAAGCATATCCAGCACGAACAGGGCTAAAGAGATGGTAGAGCAACTAAAGAGGGCTATGCGTTTTCTTAATGATGAGGTGAAGTGGTTGAAGTAATAGAGTTCGATACCAATTGTCAAAAAACTATTATGTAGGGTTATATTGTAGTTAGTGTTTTTTCATTTCCCATATATGTTGTTGGTAGTTGTTGAGGTTCACCAATGAATCTTTATTTGGAGAATGTAAGGAGATGCTAGTTTTAATGCATTAGTTCTGACGATTATGAATTCAACAGTATGTTGTTGCAAACACCTTGTCAATCGTTAATGTGAAATTGGCAAGATGAATCTCGCTAATGTAAATGAATTAGTTAGGTAGTCGAGTTAGCAAGCTCAATTGGTTACTTAGGGAAGACATAATGGTTTTGCAAGATCAATCCTTTGAAGAATCATTCAAAGGCAATAACATGGCCTCTTGATGGAGAAGATACTAAAACATGGCAGGATAAATTCTACCAAGTTAAATATCTATTATTCATCTCATGTTTATAAAACATAGTAACAATGTAAGATCATATAATGTAAAAAATTTTATTCTGCTAATCCCGCTAATGTAGATGAATGAGTTATTATTATCCATTCAACAAGGAAAATCCCATAGAATGTATAAGTCTAATCTAGTATTGAATGGATCAAGATTGTGTATTAGTAGGATAATCCTATTATACTATGTTAGCTGGTTTGAGCATTAGTTTGCCATGGATTGATTTAACAAGTCCTTAATTGATTTTACACTTGTTGCCTCACCCAAACAAACAACACCTCACCAATTCCTCACTCCTCATGCTAATTTCATTGTGCCCTATGCATCGCTACACTAAAAACCTAAATTGAATTAGAATTTAGAGATTTAGGTTTAGGGAGGTTTAAGCTTTGTGGTTTATGGGTTTTAGTAGGGTTCAATCTAGGGTTTAGGTTTGTAGCTACTCTCTATACACACGCACTTGTTACCATTGCTTTCACACTCTTGTAGTGTAATTCTCCATACACACACACACACACACAATGTCACACTTGTAGAGCCACTGCCCATACACACATACTTGTAGCAACCGATGTTTGAGAATATAAAGAAAGCAAATGTATTTTATATATTATCTATCAATATATATATATATATATTATATTATGTTCTTCATATGTGTGTGTGTGGACATTGTGTAGCTACAATGTGTGTGTGGGTAGTGGTGTTAAAAGTGTAAGTGTGTGTGGCGAATGGTGCTACAAGTGTATGTGTGAATAATGATGCTACATATTTATCCAAATTTGTGTTTGCTCAAGCAATGTATTCTTATGATTATGTGCATGTATATTATGTACAATACATAAATAAACTAGTTATAAAATTATTCAATGGAGTTGTTTTATTTTGTATCATTTTTATTTATATAAGAGATTTATATAGTAGAGAAATAAAAATTTGATATTATATAACTATTTTGTTAAATAAGAATTAAAAGAATAAAGATATTAAGATTTATAACATTTATAACTAAAAAAATAATGAAATGATACTCTCAGAATATTTATATTATAATTAATTATTTATCACTTTTGACATTCTAAAATAAGTTTAAAAATAATAAAATGATATCTCACTTATCTCTTAATTATCTATAAACTCTAAATTCCTTAATTATCACAGGACAAGTAAGTCTTATTTTAGATATGTACTGGCTTATTTCCCATTGTAGTTGCTAGAGGTGTATTTGAACAATTGTTTTAAGTTTTGTAATAATTGGATATTAATGCCTTATTTAACAAGTTATTAACTTATTAAACGAGTAAGTGCAATATAACTTTGTAATATATTATGAACTTACTTGAGAATTGTATCTTGAAGAGAAGTTGTTCCTTCTTAGTGATAAAAATTGTGTAAAAGGTGTTATACACTACATTGGTTAAAGAAAGTTAAAGCCTTAGACGTGTTTTGACTACTAGTACAAAGATAACTTTTTTAATGCATGTGTTCTTAAGATTTATGTTAAAAATTATTTTAAAAATAGTCATGTTTATCAATTAAATAGGAATATTTTATTAATGTTTTTAATAATAATTCATAGATAAAATAATTAAAATATTAATTAACTCTAACCTTTCCCATTATTATTTAAAGGTGGTTCTTAATCAGCCACATTTATATATAATGGAACAAAATATGTATCATAAAGTATAATGATGATAGTATGTTTTAAAATTATGAACACACGTACAATGTTTATATATTCTTATATATTATGCAAGAAATTAGTGACCTATGCTAAAATAAACAAGGTTGTAAAGCTTGTGAATAGAAATAAGCTGAACTCTTTTAAAGAGTTTTATAATTTGAAGTCCAAGGCAATGGCAATGGCAATGGCAAGAAAGTTTGTGGAATATTCATTTCCACCCGGTTGGTTAGTTCTGATTCGGAATGCAAATTATGAAAAAAAAGATTCATGGGTCAATGAGATTGTGTTTTAAAAGGACAATTTTGAGAGTATTTGAGGATTCAAAGGAGGAAGAAGAAGTGAGGAGGGACAAGGAAGGATCGTGAATTTTGTGAAAAAACTTAGAATCATCACCTTTTTTTTAAATTAGAGATATTAATGAAGTCTCAATTATATAAATTCAACATATTAACTTGTAATGCCAAACTTTACAAAAAGTGATGATTAAAAGTACAAGACAAAAGTATAAGTATGGAGTGTGTCTTTGTTGTTTCCTTTTCGCTCTGTTACATTCGTATCTCGTGACTCTTCATAGAAGTTCCATTTACGGAATAATTATCCAGGAGAGGAATTTTCGCTATACGCTGTCATTGGGTATGAAAGTCAGGATTTTAGAATATGCATCATATATAGTTTGACTTTGTGTCTATTTTTTATATTACTCCTGTCTCAGGAAGTTCATATTCAGTACACTTACACGATCGTGTAGTACCCCTTAATTTAACTAACTGCTAAAAGATTTGTATATTGCGCTTATGAAAAGTTAATCAAATAAATTGTAGTATTTTGTGGTATATTAAAATACAGACGTTTTATGTGTGAAGGATCGTGCCCACGAGATTTACAAGAAAGTTGAGGATATAAAATCGATAAGGGGGAGAGCCGGAGTGTGTAGGCAAGAAGATACGAACTTTTAAAGCTGATGTAGACATGCATATTCTGTCTATATTTCAGTATATCCTGTACACCACAAGCAAGCCCATAGAATATTAAATCAGTTATAATGATTTGTATGAATTATATATATATGCTGACACGCTTGTTTTGTGTGCAGAAATTCCTCTGTTGCTCACGGAGCCTCTAAGAAGGAGTTTGGACGAGCAATTTCATTGTTAAACGATTAGAGGAAGACATGGGAAAATCTTTGTCTATGGGCTCCATTCATGCTGGTGACTTCCTGGTAAGTACATATATAACGGCCCGTATATGCGTGTATCATTAAGCAGTATAGCATCATATTTTTAGACAATAAGTGTTTGTTCCTTTCTCTTTAGGACGTTTCTGTTCTCATTTGGGAATGAGTAACCAGGCTGCAAGAGCTGCTACGAGACAGTGAAATCGATATCAGGTACAGCTTATATTATACTGATTTATAATATAATGTTATGTACTTGCAGAAAGAGTCCGATTTCTATTGCGGCAGCGGCTATCTATCAAGAAGCTCTGATGTAAGGGACTTCCACTAAGGATTTCCCACACGCACACGCACACGCACACACGAGAGAGAGAGAGAGAGAGCTTTTCACTTGGGATGGTAATTAGGAAACTGATTATTTATTTCACTTTGGATGGTACTTGGGAATGGAGTTAGGGGATGAGTATTTTAGTGGGGCATCTCTGTCTGTGCGTGTGTGTTGTGTTATATTGTACATTCATCAAATGTTGCATACGCATGCAATATGTTGTGTTGTGTTATATTGTACATTTATCAAATGTTACATATGCATGCAATATGTGTATATACACAAGTATATATTATAATTGTTGGAACTGTGGACAGATATATCGCGAGTTGCTGGTGTTGCAGAGGCAACTATAAGAATTCGTACAATTATTTGCGTCCGCATGCAGCGAGTTTGGTTCCTGAATGGTTTTGCAAGCCTGAAGACTTTGAAAAGGCTCCTGCAGCCTTATAAATTAAATTTCAATTTAATTTAATGAAAAGAGAAAATTAATATATTTATCTATATATATAGCATCTTTAAGCTGCCTAATAGTAATAGTACTACTACTATTGTAGTAGTGTCCATCACAACAAACACATTTGTAATAAATAATAATTAATTAAACGTACTCGTAATTTATTTTAGAATTTAAGAACAATCGTTAAAAATATATTGTCATACTTTTTAAAATTTAAGTATACTTTATACATTTTTTAAAATTATTATTCAAGCTCTCTAAAAACATACGAATTAATATAGTAAACAGTCTTATGTTATTACGTAATGCTTTAAGACTAGTTATCTTCATAAATTCAATCATATATTCTGTGTATATATATGTTTTATTATATATATATATATATTTATTTATTTGTAACTTTCTAAATGCGTGATGGAAGGATGTATTAAGTTATCTTACACCTCTAGTTGGATTTTCTTTATATATATATATATATATATATTATATATATATATATATATATATATATATATATTCATATTAAGTGTACATATATATTGCATATTAAAAATAATTATTAGTTCTTTTTTTTAATTACAAAATATGCATTTTATAATGTATATATATGGTTCTTTCCGTGCAGATTCTTTTGAAGAAAGACTTTATTTAAGAATGTAAACTTTAGTGATAAATTGTGGCGATTGAATCATTATCTAATGAACTATATTTTTTGAATGGGATTGGATTCATATATGGTTAATATCAAATAAAGAAGTTAATACTATTAAAAATAAAGCATATCATCATTTGAGGTTATCATTACGCATGTTGTTGACAGTAAGAGGAGATTCTATTTCCCTCCTATGTGAATAAAACATTTATTCAAAGTATATTTATAAAACAAAAACTTAAACTATTCAAACTCGCAATTTCATAATTCATCCCTTATAACTGATACATTATGAATGTCCAGTTTAATATTTTTAAAAAACATCAAGGTCTTGACATTACCTAAGCATGTGTTTAGATTTATAATATATAAAATGTTAATGTACATTTACCTTCCTGGATCGAACGAACCAGATTGGTTGGATTTGAAAATTCTTATCCGTATACGTTAAGGGACGTAGAAACCTATAACTTATAAATAACACACATGTGAGATGATTATATAAGATATTTAACTTTATTGAATTTTATTTACTTTATATATAATTTAATAAAAAAATGTAGGCCAATTGGCCATTACTCTGTTCTAATTACAAAATTATAAAATGCAAACAAAAAACATTACAAAATCATTTCTTAATCAAATTAGACCTAAACTCACAAGGTTAAACTAGTTAATTTTAAAAAAAAATCTGTTAACCATAGCAGTCGATTAAGTAAATCTAATGAGATGTAATAATGAATAATTAAATTATATTTAACTTGCATTGTTTAACACTACCTTATAATCATATAAACAAAACATGCTTTCGATTATTTTATTTTTGTATTGGTTGTTATTTCATTTAAGAAATATGTAGCTTTATCTATTTGTATAAAATAAAAAGTGTATTCATAAGAATATTTCATAGCTTTAGTCTTAATTATTGTTCTATCTAAAATATATGAGTCCTAGTTATTTATTTATTTAAAATCAAAAGTATATTGCAAAGAAGATTTCATTTCCACTCTATTGATGTTATTAATACAAAATATCATAAAGATAACTATTGTGCTTTTTTATTATCATATTATAACCACATGCTCAAAATTAAAGTAATAAGAATCATTTACAACACCAAAATACCAACACAAATAGTTAATTATAATTTATTTTTTTATATTTGATAAGAGTTTCTAGTTAAAGTATTATAGATGTTATAACATATACCTTATTAGATTCATGTGGATAATAAACCACATAGTTACTTGCATGTTTGTAATGAAAACATTACAATGTAACATTTTTATTTTGATTAATGTTTAGCTTTTTATAATATCTTCATTACCTCTTACTCTTTGTAAATTATTTTATTTAAATAAATTTGTTTGAGATGCATTAATCTCAAATACTTTATTATCTTGCCATTAACAATTCAAGTTCTCCATATATTAAACTAGTGCATTTAATTTATTCTTTTAATGTCAATCAAGATTCATCAAACTTAATTATTCTAATACCATAATGCATTCAATTATAATAAGTCATAACCACCTTCAAACAATAATGGCCATGACATGGAATATAAAATAAATTACTAACTAATTATTAAGCATTATATTATTAGCTAATTATTTAATTAATTCATACATAATTAGTGTGTTAATTATTAAACTAATCTTTAAGTAATTTATTCAATGTTTATTAAATATATTTTAACATCATAAATAAATCCTTTAGAAAATGTATATTTCAATTTATTACATAAGTTCTCTCTGCCTTCGTATCTTGTTCATAGCCTCGATAAGTCATCATCGTTTAGGGTGAATCACAAAATTAAATGACAAAATCTGTGTGTTTGTTACCATAAGTATGTTGTAACTTGGGTTCATAAGTAAGTTGTAACTTCATTAGACAGTCCCTTTGTTGTAAAGATAGTTTATAATGGGGGCAAATAATCTCGATGGGATTAATTCTACCAAATAATTATTTACATACATGGGACATTGCAATTGTCAAAGTTTTAACCCAAATGGCTAACACGTGATTATCAAATAGCCATCCGATGTAAACACCTTGTGTTTGCAATGCTAAGTCTTTTAAAACAATTCCAAGAATCTAACTTATATGTTTTTAAAAATCTAACTTATATACTTAAATAAGAATGAGACTTGAGGTTCCACCTTAAGTCCCTAAAATGACTAATAGACTTTAGGATCTCAAAAGACCTATAACCTAACCCCACTGAGGAAACATGCTTGTATATACCCTCATGATATAGATAAGGCATCATGACTTACCCCTTGAGGAATCATCTTCATCCGGGATATGACCCCTTTAGGGCATTCAGGGCTAATTTGAGTGGCCAAGTCATACCTTAGTCCTAAGGGTTAGTACTTAATGAGGACATAAGTGTGTGCCGTAAATGAACATAAATGTTTCTATTAAACAAACTCTTTAAAGCCAGGGTTTGAATAACCTTAAGTACACGACTTCATAAGTGCCTCACAAAAAAGCTCCTGCTAATGAGCTTAGGTTGTTCAACCCCTAGATCCAAAAGAGAACACCCCTTAATCAAGTGTGCCAATAACAAAATAATTATGAGACTTAACCTTCCTTGAGCGATGCCCAAAGCTTAACACCTTAATGTGAGCACAAGCATGCTTATTCGTTAAAGCATCCAACCCTCGATGTTAAGCCCATGAAACAACCTTAAAGAATTTGTCTTGCATTGTACCGTGTGCTAATTTACCATGGATTGATTTTGGCTAGCCCTCAATTGATTCTACACTCACCGCCTCACCCCAATAAACAGCACACACGGTGCCTCCACCCCATAAGAAACACACATAGCCCCCACCATAGCACCTCACCATATTCCTCACTCCTCATGCTGATTTCATTGTGCTCTATGCACCTAAAACCCTAAATTGATTTAGGATTTAACTATTAATTACGAGATTTGTTCCGCAAGATTTATGATTCATGCATGCCATTTAGTTTGTTATTCCAACAACTTCATTGATATTTTATTGCATAAAGGAATATCATAAGTGACACTAGGCTCTTTATTCAGATCAGTATGTTCAATACTGGAGATGAAGTACAACTTCTCCAAAACTAAAAGTTTAGTTGGCACAAAATTGTAGAAATTCATATGGTAATCCATCATGTCACAATATGCACCAAGGGTCTTACATATATGTTTAGGTGGACAACACCTACAAGCACATTGAGGTTTTTTGGGATTGGGTTTGAAGAACTTTACATTGGGAATATAATAAGCAAAAGGAGATTTATTAACTATAGATCCACCCCAATAAGTTACATGAAAATGAATCCCACATTCTCGGTGATCGTTGTCAACATCTTCATGATTAATTATTACAAGATGAAGTGTTGTTAGATGATAGACATGGATGAAATTACACAATACAATTATAAGTTTACCCAAAAGTAAAGGCATGAGTTTGTATATGTTGCATTAATTGGGTGCATTGATGGGTAACCATGGACATAAGTCAGCATAATCAATGGTATTAAACATGAACATCAATCATCAACGCACATCGATAATATTCAACAAGGTGGCAATATACTTCAAATTTTGTTACAATATCTATACAAGAATTGACAATTTTAATTAAATTTGATTTAAATCACAAAAAAAGTTATGATGGTTTTAAATTTAAAAATTCAACTAGTTATATAATGATTTTAAATTAAATCAATATTTAATTTTATAAATATTTTTTAAATTTATTCATTATAAAAATTATTAATATATATATTTATTATAAATTAGGGTTTATTATTCATGAATAGTAAAACTATAGTCTAAGCTAAAAAAGTTAATCCATGCATCTATGGCATCTCTAAAACTACATTCTACTATCACATTGATATTAATAGTGTGTGCATTTGAATTGATGGGACACTTGCCTAGTCAAGACTCATTCTCACATTATGGCATCCAATAAGACACTTAATTGATTTACATTATTTAGTAAGGTTTTGAATTTGACAAAACAGGCAAGGACACTTACCTTGCAACATATAATGGAGCTTTTTAAAAGCTGCATCTCTAAAGAAAGTTGTGATGTCTTTGTGACTGAGCTGGCAAACTTTAAAGAGTTTTTAAAGAGGTATATCAAATATAGAACAATTCCCTATTTGATCATCTTGTGCCTCTACAATTCTTCTTCTTTTGAAAGTGATGGTATATTTATCATGCAATGCAAGTTATGACTATTAAAACATGAATGGTCACCTAAAGTGGCATAATGCTCTTCAAAAGTGGAGACGATAGAAAGCCACTTTTCTGTAAGAATAATATTTCTATTTCATTATGTGCCCAACTCAAAAAAATAGGAACTCACTATTGATGGTATTAAATATTATGTGATATGGGTTCAAAAGTCGATGCTGAAGAATCCTAATAAGGTCACCATCTATTGGGAACTATATAAGTGGACTATTGGAGATTGTTGTTTGGGAATTAGAAAGGCATATTATTATGCATACAAATTTACAACACTCTTTCTAGCCTAAAACAAGGTGGCGGGAAGATATTGAAACCACATCAATGAGTGTAAACAATGCAAAAAGCCAACAGCAATGTGAAAGTGCAAACTCCACACTTTTGTTAAATAATAAAACAAGAAGCTTAAATGATTTGACTGCTGCAAGAATCTTTAAAAGCTTATGATCATCTTTGTTACTCTAGACCCGTCGTATAATACAAGGAGATGGCGAGTGTGGGTTAAAACTAAACCAAAAGCCATCACAAATATGTAATGAAATGTGTGGTTAACCACACAAAAAATAAAAAACACATGTTGAAGTGTGGCTTTCTTGTGGTGAATGTCATTGGGGATTATAGTTTTTGTAGTGGTTGTAGTGTGGCGTTTGGTATATGATGTTGAGTATGTTGTTAACTCTATAGCTTTATTTATGGTTTAAATGTGCATCTTTCAATACAATGGTTTATGTGTGGTTAATGAGCATGGGTTTGTTTTTTTTATGATATTGCAAGTTCTAACAAAATGAGTATGGCAACCCACTAAAGAGCTACTTCCTTTGCACAATTCATTTGGTTTGCTAGACACTACCCTTGTTGCACCAAGAGATGCATCCAATGTAGATTTGTACTTTGTGTTGTTTCAGCAACTTGTGCATTTATTAAACATCGTCATCCTCTACACTCTGATGAGCCAATGTGTCATATGTTAACAAAGTGGCTTTTTGTGTGGTTTTTAGTAGCATTAGATGAAAGATGTACAAGTCTTGATCTCTGATAACTCCTTTAGCTTGGACAGCTCCTAAAACAAGGTCGATTGCTAGGTCACATGTGTGATGAATGACATATGCTTGTAAAACTAGAACTAGAAGACGAAGCCATCCTCTTTGCAAAAGTTGTTAACGATTCATGTGCATGCTACCAAGAGAGGCTATGATACTGGTAATATTTTCCCTTATGGATATTGAGCTACACACCATTTCATATAAACACTTAAAAGGTCATGGCATAGTGTTTCTTGTTGCCATTGCTACCGATCTTTGCCCTCTTCTTGTGCCATCAATACCAAGACCTTGTTACTTATGCACCATTGCATCATTTGCAATAGCAAGTGTAACAGTCCATCGCCACATACAAGGCTTACAAAGGCTTAGGCTGCAATGTCACTTTTTGGCCTTATGGTGTTGTCAAATAAATGAATTCGATCCACTTGGAATAGTAATTAAACCATGCCACAAATGGCAAAAATTTACTGAATAAATTAAGAATTAAAAACCCAAATGTCTAGTCTTTGTGTCTCCTACATTATTTGCTTGCCACCATTCCCTAATGTTTCCCAATTGGACTTAATGTGGGACTCTTAATTCAAAATTGTATTCACTTGGATAATTTGTCCATCATAAAAGATCTTAAGGTCCAAATTTAATGAAATGAACAAAAACCTCTTACATATAACATATCGTAAAAATTTATTACTAGTGTTGTGCATTGCATGCCTTACACATATAACATTGCACCTTTACTCCATGGCACTCTATTTTAGCTTTCTAAATGCTTGTTATTTTTTAGTAATGGATATGATAAAGACAAATTTATTTCAAAGTCCATACACTTCTAATGGCTAACGACTTTGAAAGAACATTATCTTAAACATGCCTTACTCATAGCACTAGAAAATGTTTACTAGAGAATGTCTTTTATACTTACATGATAAACACAAATGCACCTGAGCATTTTGCAAACCCGCATCTTAAACTCTAATGTAGCAATTACATATGAGTTTATATAATAAATTTAGATTTACATAGTATGTAAATTTACATTATTATTAATATTAATTTAAAGTTATAATCATATTACATTAATTTTATCACATTATTATATGATATATTTTACTTTAAAATAATAAACTGATTTAATCACTAAATGTTAAGAATAATAAAGTGATAATAGAACCCTAAATTAAAAACCATAACATTACACAAGTCCAGTACATATATATTATTATATTTAGGCGTGTGTATGCTACATTGTGTGCGCGTGCCTGTGTGTTTTTATAAGTTATTATGTATATAAATATTTATAGCAATCTCTCTCGATGGCACGGCAGATGTGCACTCAAGGGCATAAGGATGGCCGAATCTCATTTCCAAAGCAAATCTTATACACATATATATAAATACATATGTGCATGCATCATATTACCCAAGAGTTTGTATATGCAAACATGTTCTTGTGTTAGTTATGTTATACATATGTACATATTTGTGTTTATATATTATCACGCTTCCCTCTAAATGGGAGTGTATAAGCAAAGGCATAGATTGTACACCCACATATATACCATGAGCATGATGAATTTTTTAGCTTATTATATACATATGTGTGTGTGTATTTTTTTTCTGTAAAGGGGAACGTGAGCAGTATGTTTCTGGTTCTAGCATACAAGGGATTCACCACGGTACACACACATATGAACAATAAACCAGGTATTGTTATGATATGTCCTTAGATAGCTATCAACATATGGTGTAAACACACACACACACACACATATATATATATATATTTATATATATGTGCATGGGAAGAGAGAGAGTATATGTGTGTATATATTATCATTAACATAGAACTGTACCAAACCTATGATTAGCGTTAGCGTCCTATATTTATGTGTGGTCATATATACATACACTATACAGACCGTGATATATATATATTATGATTAGCATCCTTTTTATATATATTACAGATAGATGTTATGTACTATGCATGTTGATCATTTAATACGGTAGGAATAGAATAATATATGTACTATAAAACTTATATATAATATATGTGTGTGTGTGTGTGTGTGTGTGTGTGTACATTGATACTCAAGGAAGTGCATATTATTTATATGAACATATTGATTAGGTATGAAGTGGTTGAGTTTGCCGATTGGGTTTGATGTCGAGGGGAAGCTCGTGTACCAACGGAGAGGTAGCATACGTGTTTCCAAATCAAAGTGGACGGACAAACATCTTGTAAGTTTGATGTGTGTGTGTGTGTATGTGTATCTGCGTGCACATGCATTACAACCACAATGACTACCAAGTTTGAGATGAGTTGTTATTGTACAATGCACTCATGTATGTATTGGATCATCTCCATGTGTGTTGTGTATAGTTTACAATTCAAATGTTTTATTCATTTATTTTGGGTTTTGAATCTCTCTCTCACGCACACACATATACATACACGCACTCACACACTAATTACAGAAGAATAATACGATTGGACTTGTACATGTGCATTTGTGTACATATACACTCAAATTATGTGTACATGCACATTTCTATGTGCTTATATATATACATTTGTATCTATTATATGTCTATCTATATTTATGTGTATATATGTAGATATGTTTGTATGTATGTATGTAATCTGCCTATATCTATGTATAGATGTTAGTCTATATGTATACATAGCATATATGGTTGATTTTATTATGTATTTATATCTATATATGGATACATCATATATATGTACGCAGGTATACGCCAATCCTATTAATACGAATAGATAGACGAGAGTCCTGTTTATGGAAGATACTTTGATCGGAATGGATCGGAGGAACTTGGAAAGGAAGGTATAACTTTGGTAAATATTTAAGTATATATTAATATAATTATTTAATTATATATTAATAATTATATACATAATCAATTCATCAAATTAAGTATTAGTAATTTAAGATATATATGTATGTAAGTTATATTTAATGATTATATTTAAATTTGTGATCTTCTTTTAGACAATGAGTATTCTTTTAAATAAACTTGGAGAATTGGGATTTAAAAAGAAATGATGAAGCTGGCTGACTTGTTATTATTCAATAATTTTCTAGTGATATTGCTGTAGCTCAAGGCTTGATGCAAAATTATAAATGAATTATGAAGGACTTACTAGTTGAAACCAACCATAATTTTGTAGTTGCACTATTGCATGTTTTGAATATGTCCGTTTTGAGAGATTTATTAAATTAAAAAGGATGCTTGGGATTCACTTTGGATTTGTTCATAGAATGTAAAAATTTAAAAATCTTAAAATATAGAAACAAAGAAAAACTACACAAACATATCGGGTGGTCATGAAGAGACTAACCATTCCCAACATTTAGTTTTTTAATGAATATGTGTCATTGTTCTTTTTTCAATGTTTTTGTAGAAATTTTCTATAAAAAAAAATCACATTCATAATGCAAATAAACTACACATTTAAACACAAACATACTCATACAAAACTACATAATGAAATTCATTGTTACTTATGGCACATGTTTAGAAACATCGAAAGCCATTAGAATCATCATTTGTTTATGCCGTATCAAAAATAATATGTTTTACCCATGTAGTAATTCTAATGGTTAGTCTCTTCACAACTACCAAATATTTGCATGTGCTTTTTTCTCAAAAACCCACATTCATTAGCTCCTTCTGCAATCATGCAAGTTAGAAAAGATACGTGTAACCAACTACGAGTAATCATAACAAATAATGAAGTCAAAGTTTTATAGTTTTAACCATGAAGAAGGTTACACAAAGATGTAGAGACTCAAATATATAATGAATGTTAAATAAAACATGATTCTAGTTGAAAAGAGTGGCCTACATCATACATGTTAAAAGTGGGCACCCAATACTTTGAGTAACTTTCCTAACCCATTTGTATTAAATGAAATTAAGTTGATTGTTTTTTAATAAATAAAAAAAAATACAACTTTCTTATAAAAGATGGTCAAATCCTTTGATATGGATAGATAAATGCCAAAAATGTTGAAAGCGTTATAATTTGATAAATTGTAAGAATCTATGTTTCTGAGGTTAAAAATAATAATAAAATATGTATATATATATTATATATTAAAAATTATCAATTGTTAAGGATTGGGATCATATAGATTCCCATTTTTGTTTGGAGGGTGCTTGAGAGAATGTAGTAAACTAATAGATTCGAGAACATTCATTAATTTATATAGATGATTTCGTAGTATAAGATTTATTTTATATTACCATTTATTATTACATTCATATCATAGTTTCTTTATTTTGTTCACTCGACGTAATTCAATAGTAATATGTGTCTTTATTTTTTATTTTATACGGATAGTATTACATGTTGATTCTATTTCTTATGTTTAAGTTTATATGATAATATTACATGTTATTCTATGTCCTTGTTCTTATATTACATATTTTTTATTATTATTATTATATTATTTCTCTTCATCTTGTTATCACTATTTCACTAAGATCCATAATTCTATTAAGTAAAAATATATTTATGTATGACACTTTCATATAAAACCATATTTACTCTTGTATTAATTTTATCACCATTATCACAACATAATATATTAGGATATTAATTGTACACTATTAATGCGGATATCATACACAACATGATAAATATAGAGTATAGCTATTATCGTACTATTGTTTTTATTATCATTTATATATTGTTAATGTGTCTATCACATACCACAACAAGATAAATTTAGGGCATAGCTATATTTATATTTCATTTTTATTATTGCTGAGATTCACAATGCTTATGTTAATATGTTATACTCATATCATATCATTTAGAAATTGTACAACACAATAATATTAGGATGGGATCGTAATATAGAATATTCTTTTAATGATTTAACACACATGCCTTTTGTTCACACACTATCCCAAACTCAAAGGTTATATATTTTTATAAAAGTAGCAATATACATGTGTGTCATACACAAAGCTATATGCCTTAATCAAGCTCCTTATCTTGTTAAGCTGTTGTAGCTTCCCACACCAACCCTTAAATGCCTCACTCAAGTCCGAATAAGCCTTCTTGCTCTTGAGACACGAGCCAATTCATATCTTGAACAATAGCCTCATATCGTATGGCAATGTCGCAACAACAACACTTAATCTCTCCTCCAAATTCTTATGAATAATAGAGTATATATTCTAAGCATATATTAGAACTATATATGGATGCCAATAGGACTATAGGATTAAATCAAAAGTTGCCTACCTCCTTATATGTATGTATCCTTAAAATTAAATACACCTTATTATAATTTATTAATTAATGACTCTTAAATTAGTTGTTATTTTTAACCTAATGAATTTATGGATGGGGTGTTAATGACACATGGTATCAAAGGAAAACACTTAGGAACTTACATGAATTTATGGATGGGGTGTTTAATGCACATGATATCAAAGGAAAAACACTCAGGAACTTGTATGTAGTTTTAATGGTTATGATGATAATGCATTGTTATTAATGGTCAAACACATGGGAAAAAAAAAAAGATTTTTCACTAGCTAATTTTATATTTTATTATAATAATGTAGCCAAATCTTATTTAAAAGAAAAAATAAAAAAAGAAAAGGCTTGAGACTTAATTATTTATTACCTCTTTAAATCATTAGGTCTTGGTTCTTTAATAATATAAAAGAATACATAACTAAGGAGTTCCATCAAAATAATTGATAAAAAGGTGGAGTTGACCCATAAATGGTGAGGTTATGAAGTTATAAAGGAAGGTGGACTTAACTCATAAATGATTAAGGTTATTGGACTTAACCCATAAATAGTGGGGTTAAAGAAGGAAAGTGGAATTGATTTTGAATTAGAAAGGTGATAAGGATGGAAAAAAATATGGACTTGATTTTGAATTGAGAAGATGAAAAGGAAGATGCATAAAATATAACAAGAAAGATGCTTGGTCAAAACAAGAGTCCATTATGACTAAATTGACTATGCAAGAAAAAACATTGAGCGTTTAACTTCACACTGTCTCAACCTTACCTTATTTACCTTATGTTTTTGGAAACTAAGTGGGTTAGTTATTAAATCAAATTTCAATTCCAAATTAAAAAAAAAAATAGAAATTGGTCATGGAATAAGTCTCGTTGGTTAATGATAATAAAAACATAAGTAGATTAAAAAAATTAATAACTTCATTTATTACCTACCTTTATACATCACTTCATGAGTTTGTTATATAATCAGGATGGAATTAATGGATCACACATTTTATTAATGATATTGAGGGTTGTTTCGCTAATGAATTCTTATTTGTCCTAAGTTGAGAGTAACCATTTACTTAATTTTTTTAATTGCTAAGGGCATTGAATTTGCGCTAGCCCTTAATTTAAGAAACCACTTATTTAAAAAATTTAAGGGTAAGGCAATGAATGCATAATAATCTCTTAACTTAACTTATTTTAAAAGAACAATACAAAATTATAAAGAAAATTTAAGAAGGGGTCCCTAGCCACCCTTAACAACCATGTATGTTAGCTTGACCACCTTTTTTCACAACCTTTTTAAAATAAAATAAAAATATATATTTTTCATGCTCAATGTGGTATTTTTATATGTGAAAATATATTTTATTTTTATTTTTATCATATATTTAAATTTTAAAAATAATACAAATGAAATTTTTAAAAGTTATTCTCATTCTACCCTAATTTCTCATGTGCCCATCGGTTTGTGTGTGTATGCATATGTGTATGTTGCGTGTGTGTGCCTATGTGTGTATAGAATGGATATAATTTACTTTTATTTAAATAAATAAAAAATATGGAATGCAAATACATGTATACACACACATAATTAATACATATGTATATGTATATATAATATTTTTCATGAAGTTTTTATTTGTTTAAACATATTTAAAATATATAAAATTTAATTATTTATAGTATGTACCTATATACTATATTATATACAAATATATAATTTTATGAGTATAAAATCCAATATGTATTGCATAAGCATCTCAACATATTTTATATTTTTTATAATAACTAAAATCACTTTAAATGTTATAATAAAAAATTAAGCACATATTATTTAGATTATGGATACTATAAATATGTTTTTAAAGTGGTTAAAATATTTATTACAAATTAAAATTATTTCAAAATATTTATTACAACTTGAGATAATAATGTTAAATTAAATGTAAATATGATAAGTTCATTATAAAAATAATTAAGTTAATAATCTTAATTTAAATGTAGATTTAAAAGTATATTATTTTAGTGCAATATTCGAATTCATACTTTTAATATTTTGTTTATGCCTTAACATAATTCTTTAATTTAAGTTAAAGACAAATCCAAAACCTTTTTAACTTTTTTTCTTACGGAGAGTTAGTGCGAATCAAATGCACCCTTAATCCTTACTTAACTTATGCATGCTAAGTTAAGTTAATGCTGGTGCAAAACGACCCTGAATTATTTATGCACATAAGCACGCATGTGTATATATATATGTATATTATTTTTATATATTTTCATTTTATTAAATATCTCACTGTAGAGCCGGTGTCAAAGACTCAGGACACCGGCTCCTGTATACATAACTTCATGTAAAATATAAGCCTCTTGGTTAATATTTATTGCAAATATTAAAAAATAAGTTTTTTTTTTCTATAAAAGACTGTCTCATCATAATTTTAGTGAATTTACTAAGGCAGAAACTTGTTCATTATTAATAAATCAAGTAGGTATTACTTTATTTTTTTCAGTTAAGCTTACGCTAAAGTTAGTCACAATACACACTTAATCAATGTTACGTCTTTTCCTCGTCGGAACAATTGCCTATGTATGGTAGCCCACCAACGATCAGACTCCTCAGTAGTTTACACATCTAATTAATTTTTAATTTAAAAATTCATTATATCCTTTAATTAGGATTACTTCCGCAAGGTATTATTCCGTTTAACCAGTCAAACTTATTCATGTGCGCACATGTATATTTTTTATTTGTTTATTATACGTGATTTATATTTTCATTAAAATATATATTTTAGAACAGCAACTTGTATAAAAACCATAGGAAAAAATGACGTTAATGAATCTTCTCGGATTATTTCTGCACTTGAATATGTTGTGCTTAGTTAGCACTTATTGGCTCTTAGTTACACGATTATACGTGACTTGTATATGCTGCATCTAGTTCAACGTCTCTAAATAAGACACGATCGTTCGCGAAGCCTTACTTGTTGTAATTCATGGAGCTAGAGCATTCACCCCAGCAGAATAATCTGACTTCATTAACTGTAAGCTGTTTATTATTCACTTGCATTGTAAACAAAATCTTACTTATCTATTCATGTTTTAGGATTTTGTTCCAAAAAAATGGGATTTGTTGATGTCTTCCAACTCTTTTTGGTATCCAACTGTGCATATTGTCACTGCAACAATAGGAGCCGGTATCCTCAATCTTGAGAGTGTCGTGTCCAGCTTGACCTGGTAAAGGAAGAATATATGAAATCGATCCATGTCTTTAACCAATATATACTTGAAGTGCATATGTATATATTTATATGTACATAATGGTCGCGGAAATACATAGTATTAGTCTCCAAGAGCATTCACATGTGTGTGCACAATCATAGCCTGGCAAATTACAGATATTCCCACATTTGTAAATTCAAGTAGATTATTAGTTTTAATTACATACGTGTGTGTGTATCTGTGACCATGAACCGTCTGTTATGCACATGTTTGCATTGTCTACACTCACTCACTCGCTCACTCACTCTCTCTCTCTCTCTCGCGCGCGCGCGCGCAGACAAAATAGTATCAGAGAATGAATAAAACTGTGGATAATTATATAGCTTAACCTACAGACATTGTTGTAATTATACTCATGAATGCCACACAAACAGATATCGGATAATAACATTTTTTTCTTTCAGGGGAGCTGGAATTATTGCATTGGTATGTTTTTTACTGTTCAGCTTGATATGTTACTCTCAAATGATTGAAATGCATGAGATCCGCACCCAGGGAAATTACCGTCGGTTCGATCGATACTGTGAACTCGGCCAAGATGAGTGTCGCCATTTTGGAGGCTTGGGGCCCAGGAGGCCTGGGCTCGAATATTCAAGAATATTCTAGAATATTTTGGAATATTCTTTCTGGTCGGCAGTATTGGCCTCAGTCGGCAAAAAAGAATTCTATTAAAACTGTTGTATTTCTTTTTAATTTTTTTTTATATTAGCTTAATTTATTACTCAATATACATTAGCTAAAGTTTCTTCTTCATCTTAAGTAAAGCTGCAGTTCTCGAACCACCAGTTACGCTTGGACGTGGAGGTGTTTGAGTAGGTAACTCTTCTGGTCTAATGTTCTCTGCAAGCTTGTTTGTTGCCAACCTAGAGAGTTCGAAACTCTTCTCGGTTCCTATAATATTCCTTCCGAGCTCGACGGCAGCTAACAATGATGACCCGGTTCCGGAACCAATATCCCAGACTAGGTCGCCAGGTCTACTGAGACGCTCGATCAAAAGCTGCATGAGTCGAACACTCTTCGGTTGAATCATAATCCTGCACAATCTTCCATTAGGATAAACATAGCAAAGCACTTCCTTACCAAGCCTCCTGATAACGGTCGGCAGTGTCGACGAGGATCGTGTTCGTCAACGCCAGAGGGTTTGGCCTCTTCGACTTCTTCTCAGAGCTTTGCAGCACCAAGAGAACTAACAAGTTATCCTGCCACATAGACCAAGTTAAACTTGAACTTGAATAGCTAGCTTACCTTAATTTTGTCACGGTATCCCCAGCCTCGTGCACGGTAGACGCTGTAAGTCCCTGCAACCTCCAAGTTGATTACTGCAGCCGCCTGAATCACCGCCGAAACAGAAGGAGAACTCGCGAAGACGACCATGAAACCACTCGCTGCCAAGTGCATTCCACTGAACTGCAAGGCCTCCTCAAACTTCACCGGATCTAGCTGCACAATGTCCTTGTTGATGCTAGCACCTCCATATACAAGCTCATTGGGCAAGTCGAGGATGATGAGGTTGAAGCCGTATTCACCTACCACTTCCTGGAACAACGTTTGTGACTCAACCGTATGTAGTCTGTCAACCTGTTCTCGGAGCTTGGTGTACACCTCTGTCTGGGAAGCACCTGGCTCGAAGAAAGACCTGCTCATCTCCTCCATGTCGCACACAGCTAGGTCGTAGGATCCACGGGATGCAGCCAGGGTCGGGATGAAGGTCATCAGGTCGTCCTTGATGTCCAAACTAGCTACAAGTGGCTGTACCTCATTGATTGTAAAGTCGAATGCTGGCGGAGGTGCTGTAGAAGAGCTTGGTCCCGCTCCCGATCCCTTTGCAGGTGTAGTTGTCTTCCGCACCGTCTTCTTCATCTTGCTCTTCTTGATAGCCTCTACTTCTTCTGGCTCCCAAAGAATCGCTGGTAGATCATTGGCGTGCATGTCGAATAGTGTGCTCTCCCAAGCTGGTGGCTGTTGCGACGGACAGTCGAGCCAGAATGGAACATGCTCCCGTTCGAACGGTGTTAGAGCTCCTCTGCTCTTCGACCACATGTGAGGCTCGCTTGTATGATCTGTCCACAGCTTCATCGTATGGGACGGTGTCATTTGCTTCGCCAGTATGAACCTGCAACACAAAGTCAGACAGTAGCAATGCTGGATTGAAAGCTTACCTCCATATCATCCGACGCGCAGATTCCTCACGCTCCAGAAACTCATTCGGCTCCATCGAATAAGTGAACCGTATGCAGTCATGGAAGGGCTGAAAGACCAGGCACTTGCTCCGAATTCTCATCTCGTCAAACCAGCTCATGAAGTCGACATCCGTTCCAACTTCTTCACCATCCTCTCGCAACCCCTTAAGGATCTGAATGGCTTCCTCGCGCACAGCCTTCCAATATAAGTCCAAGGTGAACCACTTGATCCACTCTTTGTCCTGCATGCCCGGTAGCCCAAGTGTCTGTTGTTCTGCCTTGGATTCGAGACGGGTGAGCTTGTTGAGGTATCGGAGTCGCAGCATGTTTGGAATCTTCGCCCTTGACATCGCATACAGCTTCTCAATGCCCATCCAGCGACACTGCTTATGAGAGATGTTTGTCACCTTCTGGAACCACTCCTCCCCCAAGTCTGGGTCTATGATGGAGAGGAACTTGTGCATACGCTTGTCATGCTTCTTGTATACTAGCTGCTTCAGGTTCACCTCAACCTGTGGATTGCCCTTAGCACTGGTGACTGCTCTGTCGAGATCATCGTCGATCTCGTTCTGCACATAGAACAAGTTAAAAATTTCTTTCCTATAAATTAAATCGGAGGTTACCTTGAAAAGTATCTTTGCGCAGATCAGGTTCGGAAGAGGATGCCAAGCCGTCTTTCCTGATGAACTCTCCTTCCACTTCCGCACCTCAAGACGATCAACCTCCGTGAGTGACTCGAGGATTTTCTGAGTTCCTTCTGTACTAGTGCAGACCGCCTTTACAGCGAGGAGAATATGTGGTAGCGTTGTTTCCACAGATGTTGCTGAAGATCTGTTCAACGAAACTGTAAGTCTAAACTCTTAACAAAAAGAAAAGAAAATACTCACATGTTAATCGATTGGAACATCGAAACCAATTGAAGAATGTCGAGGTTCTCCGTGGAGATGAAACTCGATCGAACGCGAATAGCCCATCGCTGGTTGTCCTCTGCATCCTCTCGGTACAGCTTCTGCAAAGCCTGTAGCCTATGGTTCCCGTCCCAACAGCTAAACTTCCTGTTTGAGAGCCTTGAAGCCCACTGTTTGTACTCCGGCTGAGTAAGAGCTTGCTCGAAAGACCGGTGCTGCTCGTACTGAATCGTGTCCTTCGACAGCTCCGATAGCTCCTCAGCAGTGAGTCGATCTCCGATGGACAGAATGAACATGGCCGTGTTGCGTAGATAACCAGCCTTCTTCAACGATGACACCAGCCTGTCCAAGTCCCCTGGGTTCACTCGTCGAACCACCTCGTTGGAATGTATTCTGCAGATGGGCACATCAGGAGGATCACCAAGTCCCTTGATAGTAATTTTGTCGAGCAGGTTTGCTGAGCTCTCCAAATGCAGGCTCGCCGGTATGCTGTATAACTCCTTCGGCTCCTTATCGCTCTTCGCCTTCTTGCCTTTTGAATCAGCTTTCCCGCGGCCTCTCTTTTTGCTGACTGCCTCCTCCAAGTCGTCCTCGCTAGCTTCAGCTGCCTCTGTCATCTGCACTTGCTCGTTCAGGACTGCAACCTCAGCGGATGAAGGAGGCAACTGCGACGAGCTCTCCGGGAAATCTGTGATTGTTGGTGGAGGCTGTTCTTGCTCAACTGCTACTACTCCAGACTGAGTCACTGGAGGATCCTCCTTTGGTACATTAGATGGTTCTCCTCTCTTGCCTCGCTTCTGCTTCGATATCCTCTTCTCTTCCCGTGGCTCTTCATCAGGCGCAGTCTCTAGTAGACGTTTTGAAGCTCTCACCATTTTGGGAACTCTGGAAAGTAAACACACAAGTCAATTGATGAGGAGTCAAAATAAAAAAACAAACAAAGATGACTAACCTTGTGGCTGCCGACTCAAGCTAGATGCTGCCGACCCTCTCAGTCGGCAGAGAGATGTAGAAGAAAAACCTGCCGACTGAGATAGTTTGTGCCGACTCTGTCAGACGGCACAGAAGAGATAATGGTGCCGACTGAGATAGGATGGTGCCGTCCCTCTCAGACGGCACAAATGGGAAGACCCATTAACTGTTTTATACGGATACTTGAGCCGCAGAGCAAAATATAAACAAATTAAAATACCTTGTGGCTGCCGACTGAAGAAGGATGGTGCCGTCCTCTCAGTCGGCACAAATGGGAAGACACTATAATTCTGAAAAAAAAACATTGTTATACGGATACTTGAGCCGCAGAGCAAAAATAAACAAATTCAAAATACCTTGTGGCTGCCGACTGAAGAAGGATGGTGCCGTCACTCTCAGTCGGCACAAATGGGAAGACACTATAACTCTGAAAAAAAACATTGTTATACGGATACTTGAGCCGCAGAGCAAAATATAAACAAATTCAAAATACCTTGTGGCTGCCGACTGAAGAAGGATGGTGCCGTCACTCTCAGTCGGCACAAATGAGAAGACACATTAACTCTGAAAAAAAACAATGTGATACGAATACATGATCCAGAAAGCAAAAAATAAATATATCGAACATACCTTGTGGCTGCCGACTGAACTAGGATGGTGCCGTCACTCTCAGTCGGCACAAATGGGAAGACCCATTAACTCTGAAAATAAAAACCTTGTGATACGAATACTTGAGCCAGAAAGCAAAAAAAAACAAATCGAAAATACCTTGTTTTTGCCGACTGAACCAGGATGGTGCCGTCACTCTCAGTCGGCACAAATGGAAAGACCCATTAACTCTGAAAAAAAACATTGTGACACGTATACTTGAGCCGCAAGGAAAAAAATAAATAAATCGACGATACCTTGTGTTTGCCGACTGAACCAGGATGGTGCCGTTGCTCTCAGTCGGCACAAATAAGAAGACCCTATATCTCTGGAAAAAGAAATACTTTGAGCAGCAAATCATAAAATACAGAAATTACACATACCTTGTGGCCGCCGGCTGAGCAGGATGGTGCCGAGAATCTAAATCGGCACAGAAATCTCCATTGTTATACTTGGGCGCTGCACGAATCGAGTCGAAATGGATGGCGCCGCAGTGGAAACCGTAACTCTGAGATCTGAGATTGAAGAAACCCTCTGGATCTACCGCAGTGGAAACAGATCTGAGATTGAAAGAACCCTAGCCGCAATGGAAACAGTAAACCCTATCTACCAAAAAACCCTAGCCGCAATGAAAACAGTGAACCCTACGGAATAAATGTGACATTAATATTTAGGGTTTATTTTAAAATATGTGAATAATTGGTAAATGTGAAGATATTTCAAATCATAAAAGGTAGAAATTAAATTAAATCGGTGATACTAGAGAGGACATCATTAAGAACACTGTGAACTGGGCAGCATAGAATTAATTATATACAAACGTGTATTCACGTTTATTGTTAACGATTGTAATTTTTTTTTGGTAAGAGAAAGTGTGTTTAATCTTTTGCTTTGCTTTCCTAAACCACCGAGCTTTCTCCTTGCGTTGTCATGGCCAGAGTTACCTATGAAGGCATTGACAAAGATTTCCCAGTCGATGAAGATGGAAATGCTTTTGTGTTTGAACATGATCTTCACATTGCTTTCAACATTCCTTGTTGGTTCAGTATACATGTGGTTCAATTGATGTCAGTTTCTGCGAGTTCTGGAGAAGATGTGGAGTTGTTACCAGAAGGCAATGCATCAAACCAGTTTGTCTTTTACACATTGTGCCCGGCAAAGGGCCCGTTGTTCAGGTTGCGGACAGAGGAGCGTGAGGAATCCATGCTGGTGTGTCTTCTAAGAGCAGACAAATGTAGGATAGGGAAGGATCTCATTGGTTCGTCTGAAGTTAAACGAGTCTCTGAACTACCGCAGATATACAATGGAAATGTCATTTTCGAACTTCCCCCTAAGACAGAAAGCACAGAGAAGTACTCGGGGATGAATCGCAAGGATGGCTGCTACCATTGGACACACCCGAGCACAACACACTGGCATGTTCCGGCGCGAGTCAGTCGAAGTTCATGTGTCGGACATCTCCAATGCATCAATCCTACCTGCCCCTACTTGGCTTTTGAGAAGAAAGCAAATGAATGTCACTTCAAGGGTGCTGTGGAGAAGGCAAAGACAACTGAGACAGGCAAAGTAATAGGCATAAAATGTAAGCATTGTGGAGAGGAGCCATTGCTGGTGCACACTTGTCCGGCTTATGTGTACTACATTCTGCCAGACGACATTTCTTTTACAAGGTTGTTCATTCACAGAGGTGTTCATCAGCATCCAGTCAGCCCCTCAGTGTCAGCTTCAAACGTTCAGCGAGCCAGATCTAGTGTCAGCAACGTGGTAAAGAGCAGTCCGCGAACCAATCAACGAGTGATTGAGTTTCAAGCCGCGCGTGAGCTCATCTTTGAAGAACTTTTCAAGGAAGAAGGAGAAGTCTCGTACACTGGTTTACTCTCAAAACTTGAACCTCTAACAAACCATCGAAGGTATTTTTTTTAGATCTCTACACACTGACGTGACCTTTTCTTTAGGACTCGGGACTGGATTACACAATCAAGACAGAAGGAGACACACTTTAGAGAGGGTTACGAGGGTCTTCTGGAGCTGAAGACAAAGCTGCCAATACCTTTCATTCACGTCATACATGTTCCAGGGATGGAACTGCATGGTGCTGAGGAGCAGCCTCTGATCTTCAAAATGACAGTTGAGGGACCGGGTTCAGGAGTTGAGTACATCAGAAGGTGTCAAAGTGGAGGAGACCTTCATGATCAATGGGTTGTTCTGGACCACACGCACCGCATACCAGACTGGGCGACAATTGGAATACACCTTTATGACCCATTGTAAGTTGTAAAACTCTTCATAACACTTTCTAATCTTCGTTATCTAACGCTCTCTTGCAGTGTCAGATCCATGGTGACTATAGCTTACGCAGATATGTGCCGCGAAGATAATGTTGCAGTGCTGAAGTTCTTGAACACAATGCTAGAGGTTTGTAAGAAGCAGGGTTTGGAGAATGTCAACTTTGCTGGTTTCATGTCGGATGAGGCTGGAGCGATATGGATAGCCTTGCGCCAAGTATTCAACAACGGAGCAAAGATGAAAGGGAGGGAAAGAAGCTGTCTGTTTCACTTTATGCAATCCGTGCGTCAGGTGACAAAGAAATGGATCGCAGAAGAACATCGCGAAGAACACATGAAGCTTGCTCGTGCCTGGCCTGCAGCACTGAATGAACAATCTAAGAAAGAACAACTGGCAATTCTCGAGTCTTTTGGGAAGGACGAGCGTCAAACATTCGAGCTTTGAAGACATGGCTGTCTTGGTGGATCAGGCATGAGGACCACATCTCCATGGCGGAACTGGGAGACATGACAGAAGAAGGACTCGCGAGCGTTCCAACTACAAACAATGCTGAAGTGATTCACGCGAGAGCAAGAAGAGCAAGATTGGCCAAAAGAGTACCACTGCTGGAGGCGACAATGTTAGACCTCACCGATGCAGTTATGCAGAGTGCGAAGGTGAAAGCGGCAATAGAAGGGAGGTATACAGGGTCAGGGCCTTCGAAGGAAACTCTGTTGAAACGAGTGCAACGCAAACTCTCTGAGGGGAAAAGTGTATCTCCATCAACAATTATTAATCTGGTGGAAGGCGAGGAACACTTGACCAGCCCGGAGTTCACGTGTACCACTAACGTTCGAGTGCAAACTGTTAGGAGAACAGTCACAGGAACAGAACAGTCTGATGCTCGACGTTCACACAGACATGATGTAGAGTACACAGAGCGGGTGGTCCAAAACAACAGGAGAAAGAGGTTAAGGTTCGAAGAGGTTTCGGAGAGAGAGATTGCTCAAACAGAGTGGGCCATCAGACGAATCGGAGCATCCAGTAAGGTTAAGTGTTTGGGGATGAATCAGGAAGGAACTGCTCTGTGTGGAAAACCAATCGGTTATCCAAGCAGAGTGCCAGCACCAGGATTCTATGGAAAACGAATGTACATTGATGCCTTGGGGAATGAGGAGTATGTACAACAGATGATGTGGTTCTGCCCAAAAGATTCAGGGTGTTTCACGCGGCCAAACGGCAAAATTCTTCGGTCACGTATTCCAACACCACCAACGGTTTGGCCTGTGCTCAAGGAAACGAAGCTGACAAGTGAGGAGGTCAGAGAACTACAGGATGCAGGCTTTGTTCTGGAAGGTTTACAGGGGATGGCAGGAAGAGTAGATGAGGGTCAGAAGGACAAAACACCATCGCCACCACGTGGAGCTGGATCTACAACAATTCCACCTTTCGAAGGACGTATGGTTCGGACTCCAACAAAAATGTCTAAGGAACAAGAGAAGAATTTCCGCAAGGCCAAGACGTTTTTAGGTTGTGTGCGAAATGTTGAAGTGACAGCTAGAGGACGGAAGGAGGCTTTCGTTGTGTCGGCAGGAAATGACTCTGCAAAGGTGACTATTAATACTTATCCTTCATGCAGTTGTTCTACATTTCAGAAGAGCAAAAGTTGGAGCCCATGTGTACACATGTACTTCGTCTATAGCCGTGTGCTTGGCTTGAACCCGGAAGTCACATATTTTCTACAAAGGCGATCGCTCAGTGACATGGAGGTCCACCGTTTGCTGGTGAATTGCAACAGAGTTCATGACCCACCGGTGCTACAAGGATAAATGGTTTAGGGTTTAGGATAATGTTTTATTAAGCCAGTCGGCATATATTAAGCCAGTCGGCATATTAAAAAAACTTATATATTCTAGAATATTCTTGAGAATATGCTAGAATATGCTAGAATAACCCTAGAATATCCGCGAATATACTAGAATAATATGCCTCCTTTTCGCCGAGACCCGGCCAAGATATGCTGGGAAGAACCTTGGATTCTGGCTGGTTGTACCATTCCAGTTTATTCTCATAATCATCGTAGACATTGTATATGTAATCACTGCAGCAGCGTCACTAAAGAAAATCTTTTCACCGCACTCTGTTACATGGCCATGGACTATAGGCTTTGGTGGAGTTCAGTTGTTACTTTCGCAACTTCCAAACTTCTCCTCACTTGGTTTTGTATCCTTCATTGGAGCAACAACTGCAATTGCGTAAGTATATACATGTGTATGAAATGAATGTCACTCGACCTTTAGGGTTTGTAACCACACTCTCTCTCACACTTATGAAAGTCGTTAATGCAGGTATTCTACAATTGCATGGATAGCAATGGTTGCTTTTCACAAACCAATTTATGAGCAAACCAGGTTTAATGTTGAAAAGCCCAACGCGTTTAGGGCTTTTGCAGCGCTTGGTCAGCTGGTTTTCACATGCACTGCAGGGCAAAAACATTGCAGTTGAGATACAGGCGACAATTCCAAGCACAGTGCAGAGACCATCGAAGATTACTATGTGGAAAGGAACATTGGTCGCGTATGCGATAATAGCATTTTGTTATATTCCTGTTGCAGTCTCTGGGCACTGGCTTTACGGAGACAATTTGCCTAGAGATTGCATAAAAAACTTCAAGGATTGCCATTTACTTCTTGCATTGCATAAGCCGACTGCACTGATCAAGACTGCAAACGTTATGCTTGTTCTTCATATGTGTAGTGGCTATCAGGTACTTTATTAGTTAGATTACTATATAATTATTATTTTCAATAATAAGTATAAACATTATTTTTATTTCCCAGATCTATGCAATGCCACTCTTCGACTTTGTAGAACATTATTTGAACGAAAGCTGGAACATGTCCACCACTTTTACAGTTCGGCTCGTAGTGAGATCTTTATATGTTGGTAGGTGTAGGTTGTATAACACACACACACACACACACACAGAGGAGCACATACGTATGTGCATTGGTACTGACTTAATTCTTTAATGTAGTTTCAACAACGGCCGTAGCAACAATAACATCACCGTACTTTGCATCTTGGGCTGAAGGAGCAGTTGGAGGAATTGCATATATACCAACATCATATTTGGTACAATGAGTATAATTTTTACTATATAATTTATCTATATGTATATAATATGCTGTAATTATTTTGTATTATTTGACAGATACCATGTATATTATGGCAAAAGCATAAGAAACCGCGAAGGTTAACCTTACTATGGCTTGGAAACATGGTGAGTATCTCAGATCCCTACCGCCATTCATCTCTTTTTCTCTCTCTCACACACATTACATTTCCTTATGTAGTTTTGCATTCTTGCTGCAATCGTTGTCGCAATTACCTCCACTATTGGCAGCGTACACAACCTTGCAAACGAAAAGATAAATCGATATTACAAACATGGTTTACCTTAAAAAGGAATATTTTAAATATTCATATTAATAAAAACCCAAAGTTTTAATTAGTATTCCAAACGCTCCGAATGAATATATGCATTCAATTTCTTATTAATCTTAGAATTTAAATTGTAATAATTAAGAGAATGATTGGGTTTGGGAATATGTTACTGAAGAAGATGTTTACGTAGTAAAGATGTTTGTTGTTGTACATGTAACTACTACGGTAGAGTAAGCGAATGGAAGACCTTTATTAAAGCATATTTGTGTTCTTCTGTGTTGTTGATAGTGAAGACATGAAAGAATCTAGTGAATGGGTTTGGGAACAACTTAGATATGTGATAAAGTTCAAAATATTATTTAAGAATGCCACGAATTGTGTGAACGAGAGAATCGATGTATGAAGAATTTCCATATACAATACACGATTGATGCATGTATCGTATATTAAATTTACTCCTTGGAAATATTGAATAAATTTCAAACTTAAAGGTTTATGTATATTATTAAGAAACCTAAATGTTTGCATTATATGGTTCAAAGGAGTTGCTTAAACAAGCATATACTCGTTTTACTTACATGTTTACATGTTTATTGTATGCATTAAATGGTTAAAATAATTTACATGTTGTAACTTAAATGGGAATGTTTATAGTTTCATTTTTTAAATAATATTAGTAATTTTAAATATTTAATTAGCATTTTTTAATATTAAAGAAATATTTTTTAGAATATATGTTTAAAGAAAGATTTAATATATATTTATTAAATAATTAATTAAAACTTAAATATTAATTAATATTTATTTTTATTCTCATTTCCCTATATCATGGCCATTACGTGTATTAAGTTTAGAGTGACTATATATTTCACATTACAAGGTATTTGTATTCGATGAGAGTTCTTAAGAAATTTTTATTACTATTCTACTTGTTAATCATGAAGAAATGATTATTAAGATGGTGAAAGATTTATTATTGAAGAAACATAATTTAAAGAAGAAAACAAAGTGATAATGCATATTAGTTTTTTAAGGAGCGGCATTTACCTTGAATTCAATGTTCTTGAAGATGGCACTAGATTCATAAATTGTTGATAATTAGTAAAATAATTTTTTTCATTGTTATATTATAATAAAAATGATGAACTTGAGGGTAAGTTCAATATTTTTCAAGACGATATTAAAAAGTCATTCAACAAAGATTAAAATAAAGCAAAAATTTCTTTTAGTTATGGTATGCCAAAATTGCAAAAACTTTGATTAGTCAAACAGTTTGTGCCTCTCCGCATATCTCAACATTCTGGAAGAAGGGTCTCCTAACGTATCTGTTCTGGGGCAAAGGAATATGCCCGAGTCACACAACGAGCCGTAAATGCTTGCCGGCCGACACACCGAGACCGGAACCCTAGTTAAATGGGTAGAACGTCTCATTCCTCAATAGTCTTAGCAGGAAGCCTGACGGGAATGACCGGGTAACAGTCGCTCCCCTAATCCAAATGGTGATCAATGCAGCCCTAGGTAGAGATATATGACAGGCTACAAATAGTGTCCCCTACCTCGGTGGAGTCAGCTCCCCATAGGTTGCAAAGAGAGGAGCGACATGGGACATCAAAACTCGGAGGGACTTGTGGCATCAGGGGAGTCACCCGGAGCTCGCCAGCAGCAAACAAAGCAGCTAGCTCACCCAACCCAAGAGAACTCAGAGCGAACCCCGACAGTAGAGAAACACGCAGACTCCTCCCTCTGTGAACTGGATTCCCTTGAGGGACCCGTGAACGTCTTACTCACGGTCAAGAAGGGGTGCGAGTATTTGGTCACCTTGGATATTGGAAGACAAAGCACACCCGGCTGGTAGCAGAATACGACCCAGAGATGACCGCCCTGCGAAGAGCCGAGAGGCAACGTGACAAGGAACAGACAACCGCGCGAGCAGAAGAGTTGCGGGAGGCCAACCAGCAACTCTGCACCTCAGCCCAGGCAGCCACCGCACAGAGCACCGAGACTGGCTGTAGCAACCTAGGAAGCCGCCAGGCTAAGGGAAGAGCAGGAGACCGTTCGAGCAACGGTACAAGCACAAGTGGAACATCTGCAGAAGGCCGGAGAAGATCACCATCCTTAAGGAGCAAACCCTGGCCACAATGCAGCATCACCATAAGTAGCTAACGACCACATCAGGTGTGCAATCTTGAGGCAGGGGCACCAACACCATAAGAAGCGAGCTGCACAGATTGGACAGTAAGTGTTCAAGCTGCAGCAGCAATCCCAGGTCAACGAGAACCTCTCGACTTTCAAGCTTCAGGAGATCGACCAACCTCAGGCGCGCTGGTTGTTGTATAGAAATTTACGTGTGTATAAATAATTAATAAACATATATATTTCTAAATTTGCATGCATATATAGCTAAATTTAAATTTTAAATAAACTTAAATACATATTCATGATTTATTTGTTTATAATAGTTTAATCTTTTAAATGTATAAATGATGAGAATAAAACACATAAAAGTTGTGTGTTTTCATTGAAATAAAATTCTCACCTATAATATATAATGTCTGTTAAATTATACTATATGATGTAATAAAATCAATACATAAAATTTCATGGTTCGAAAAATCTGGCATGTGGAGTTGGTGATATAGCCGGCCCTTAAAGACTGACTGCCCTTTACACCAATTCGCCCTTAACCGAACAAACAGTCAGCCCTTATGCCCTTAATCATCCAGACCTAAACCAGTCGTAGCAGGGAGCGGAGGAAGATGAGCGTGGTAAACGATCTGTTGGCGGCGATTCCGGTATACACAGGCTTATCGCCTGTGGCATTCTTCACAGTATTGGCGCTCGGGTACGCTCTGTGGCTTCTTATTAGTTCATGGTTTGCTCCTCCTCCCCTCCCCAGGCCGTGTACAGGCCGCCTCCTCCTCCTGTGCAGCTGGGGATGTCACAGAAGAGGAGCTCCTTGCGTATGACGGACAGGACGAGTCCAAACCCTTGCTCATGGCTATCAAGGGAGAAATCTATGATGTCTCCGTCTCCAGGTATGTGGGTCTCTCCAATTGTAAGAGAAACCCATTTTAGATCTCACTCCCTCTCTCTCTCTCTCTCAATTGCATATAATGCCACCGTTGTGAATTGCCTGTATGCCCTTTGGTATAGAACGAGGCAAAAGTCATCCGTATACATGTAGCTAAGCTAAAATCAGTTTTGAACACACTGTCTAGTAAGGGTTTTAAAAACGAGCACATGGTGTATTAAGAGGTCCATGTACTTACGTCTGTTGTGGAACTCCATATGTGTGGTGTGTTATATAAAGTATATAAGTCACATATGCTGTGAGAGAGAGGAGAGCTTGTTAATGGTGTAATTGTTTAGGATGTTCTACGGGCCAGGAGGACCATATGCACTGTTTGCAGGCAAGGATGCGAGCCGAGCACTTGCAAAGATGTCATTTGAGCCGGAAGACTTAAACGGGAACACAGAAGGCTTGAGTCCGTACGAATTGGAGGCATTGTCCGACTGGGAGTACAAGTTCAAGGGCAAGTATGTTAAGGTCGGGCAGGTTGTGAGCAAGACGTCCGAGTCCGAGGACAAGCCGGAGACCGAGAACAAGTCCGAGGAAGTTCCTGTTGAGGAGTGAGCGATAAGTCTTCGTCTACTTAAAATAAACATTTTTATATATAAACATGTGTGTGATATATAATATATGTGATTCTGTCTCTCATACACGACTCTTTTTAATTAAACATTAATATATTATTATTTTTCATTCAATAATACAGTAATTAAGTTGACTGAGACTGTTTGCGGGCGACATGCTTTGGAGTCTTAAAATGCCTCCTAGCACCATATAAAGTTTCTTTCTTGGCATCCGACCTCACATATAAATTGCACGTCCCACACCATAGGCACCATGCCCCGTTATGTTTAACCAGCTTATAATCTGACTCCCCCACGAACCATTCAAGAGATTCTCTTAGTTTCTCCGGAATATCCTCATTCTCCGCCTCGTTTCCCTTCTTTGGGCTGGTATTAGGGTTTTCATTTACCCTCTTTGGGCTGGTATTAGGGTTTTCATTTACCCTCTTTGGGCTGGTATTAGGGTTCTCACCTGTATCATTAACCCTTTTCCTCTTCTTACCGTCGGCTAAAACTCCCAGTTTATAAGCTTGCTTAACCAATCTTCTTAAGTTAATCAAAGTTGCTAATTCTGTTGAACCATCCTCACGAGTTTCATGGGTACCATGATAAACGCATTCTCTTTCATCCTTACCACGGCTTGAACTATTGGGAGATTGATCTGATGGTTGATTGATATCCATGATTTCGGAACTTCCTTTGTCGGTATTACTATGGTTACTGCAGGTTATTTGATCCTTACCACGGTTTGGACCATTGGGAGATTGATCTGAACTATGGTTTCTGCTGCTAGATCGATAATCTTGAGTTGATGGTTGTTCGATATCCATAGTTTCTTCCTCGAAGTCACCATCGTCAGTGAGCAGTATATGAAAGTTTTATGACAACCACATGCTGTGCAGAGATTGTTTGGAGAAGGCATGTATCCCAACATCCGTCCTTGCCTACTGTGTTACCAAATACCACGCTCCTGTTGCAAGCACCCCACATCCTTACGTTTAGGGTTATTAGGGAACGAACGAGTCTATATAAATGTGCTGAAAAAGGTAAAGCCACGTCATATCTCTTTCTAAAAAGGTTAATACTTCACGAGCGATCAGATGAAGCCACGTATAAAATGAAAATCAACAGTGTGAAATTGAGATTGTTTTCGGAATTGACCAAATAACCTATTATAAACATGATTTACTTTAAACAAATTATCTCTGTTTTTAGGGCTATGTCATAGGATTTTGTTAGGGTTTTTGAGCTCGGCTATGGCGGCGCGGAAGCGGAAACATCTTGATTACAGGTAGGCCGAGAGAGAGAAAGGGGGAGAGAGAGATGACACATTGATCGTAGGTACACCGGGGACAGGAAAGACTTCGTTTGCTACTCTGCTGGCGGATGCAACCGGGCTGCAGCACATTGATGTAGGCAATTTGATCAAAGAGAAGAAGTTCTATGATGGATGGGATGAAAACCTGGAATGCCATATCCTTGATGAAGATTTGGTAAGTCTGTAGACAAAGAAATTAATACGTGTATAAAGTTGTAGTTATTTTAAATATGTAAATAAATATATATATATATTGTTATGCATGTTTTAATACATTATACACGATTACATTATGCTTTAAAACGTTTCCAAAACTAAAAATAATTGTAAGAGAATAATCATCTCTGTCCTTATATACCATGCTTGTATATGCACATAATAGACTGTATATAAGTGTATAGTGTATAATATACTAATGTATTTTTCTGTGTTTTGATAGCTACTGGATGAGCTTGAAGACATGATGCGAGAAGGCGGTAAAATAGTGGATTACCACAGCTGTGAATTCTTCCCAAAGCGCTGGTTTGATGCAGTTATTGTTCTTCAAACAAACAATTCAATCCTTTACGACCGCCTCACTTCCAGGTGCGCTCGTGTGTATGTAGAGAGAGATATGTACTTATCTAATGCTATTCAGGACCTAAGCTTCAGAACAGTGAGATTTTCCGAGTGCTATTAGAGGAAGCCAAAGAGAGTTACAAACCTGACATTGTACATGCCTTGCCCAGTAATACTGTTGAAGATATGAGCAACAACGTTGAACTTGTTCAACAGTGGTTACAATCTAGGTACATATATATAACACAATAACATATATATGTGCCAACGCACATTCATCACTGTTTGTGTACATGCAGACTTAAGTTAACTGGTTAACTGGTATGAAAACTGCAGGGAGTAGGTACTGCTTCTTTCGGTTAAGAAGCCACGTGGAGGCCTATAATTGGTAACTGCACATGGTTAGGCTAAGTGTCTCCTACGGTTAGGAATCGACGGTTGTAGTACCGAGAGTTTAAGATTAAACCGCCACGTGTACAGTGTTTAGGTTTATGGTGTCATACGGTTAGGTGTAGTTTTAAGTGTAGAAATCCAACGCTTCATATAAATATTAAGCTATTCATGTAATAAGTTAATTGCCTATGGAGCAGAGTGTGAAGAAGGCAGTCCGGCTTCAAGGATTTCATGGGAAATACTTATCTGCAGAAGATGATTTTGTTAGTGTGTCTCAAGACAGAGATGGCAGTAGTGATACAACTCTCTGGAGAGTGGAGCATGTTGATAATGGGCAGGTTTTAAGATTGAAGAGCTGCTACGATTGTTATCTTACTGCAACGGACATTCCCTGTTTGCTCGGAGGTACAGATGGGAAGAAGGTATATATACACATTATATACACATGCACATATGTATACAGTCTTAAACTTCTTCATGGAAGGTATTGCAAACGAGACCTTCGAAGCTGGATTCATCCATAGAGTGGGAGCTGATAGTGATCGATGACAACACTATTAAGTTGAGAGGTTATTCTGGGAATTACCTGCATGCAAACACAAGTTTGCCTCCGTGGCGTGGCTCGGTTACACATGATAGCTTCTGTCCTGATTGGTGTCTCTTTAGAGTCGAAGTTACCGATTTTTTTTCCGCCAAAACTCCAGGTACACATCTCTCTCACACACACACGCGCACACGCACACGCACACGCGTTCTTCTGCAGGTGTCGTTACTTCCTAAGATGCCACCATTGTACGATGGACGTGTGGTGTTTTACATGGTAGCCGAGGCGGAGTCCGAGGTGAAAGAGAGTTCGGACTGGCATTACGTGTTCTTCAGGGGACGGAACCCGGAGAAGCTTACGAGAAAACTGAGGAAGGAGATTTGACTTAATGGACGAGAAGATCGACGTTTGCATAAGGCATCCCGTGAATACGAACAAGCTGTATCCTGTTCATCTTCAGCTTCCACCTGGTACTTCTCCTATTTATCTTGTTGTTCTCAAATCGTCATCAAGCGATTAGTTTAAGCAGTCGGGTTTATTTCTGATCATTGACTAATAATCAAGAGTTAATTGATTGTGTGTCGCTTCTTTTTTGCTAATCTCGCAAATGCATTTCTATTATATTATTATGTATATATGTGTGTGATGTGTAACAACTGTTCACGTATACACCGGCGTAATCAATGTGTATGTGTATGAGGGACACCTACATACTACTAAGTGATAATTAAGTTCGTCTTATTTTATGTTAGTTGACCTATGCAACTATATTTAATTTAAATATCGATGTTTAATTGTAATGCTACTTTCATAAAGTCTCCAGCTGAGTTTTAAGTTGTTTTTTTCAAAAATATAAGATAAGTTTAGGTTCTAAAATAAATATTTATATATTTTAAACAAATCTTTATTTTACAGTTTAAATATGTCTTGATGTGGTTTATAAATAAAATACAATAGTTTATGAATAACTAGCAAAATCAAATAAGTTCTAACTCAAATTAAATTTATTTACAATTGTGTAAAATAGTGATAGCAACATAATAACACAAGACCACACGGTTTAAGTAACACATACATGATTCATTACAGATTTAAATGTAAGTCTATAAATTTTAATTTTAATATTTAAATTAACAGAAAAGATTGAAAATATCATTGTTAATTTTTTTTAATTTAATAATTTTAAAATATACAATATAGATTATCTAAATCGTCCCTATATAATTAGAAAAGAATATAATGAGATAAAATAATTCTAAATGAAAGAATCTCACTTTTAATTTTATTAGAATAATATTTAAAAATTAATTACTTATGGCAAAGAAAATAAAAATAAAAATATATACATATATAAACATGATGCATGTGTATAAAAGAATATATAAACAATTAATATTTGTAAAAAGGAATTTATGTACCACACATACATACCGAATGAGAGTCACCGAATGAGAGTCTTGTTATGTACTCTCTCTCTCTCTCTCTCTCTCTCTAAACACACACCAATGACATGTATTCCAACACATAAACTGAGACACTATCGAGGAATAAACAACACTTGTTGTGTGGAACTTTTAAACACATACACAAAAGATGGAAACGTGTAATATGTGTGTGTGTGTGTTCATGTGCTTTCTATGTAGTCTGTAACTGCATAATATACATATCTATGTATATATGATGCTTCATGTATAAGTTTCTTTGATATGTATACCATAGATACGTATAAGTGCGTAAGATACATATATATATTCACAGCTGTGCAGACAAGAGAAACGTGCGAATTCTTTGTAAGAGTTCAGCCTTGACGTCATCGGGAACCATAGCTGTGGAAGAAAAACTCAAATGTTTGTCACCTAGTAATAAGTTTTGGGGTTCTTACCTCGTCCTTTTGGTGTTATGTTGCGAACGAGCTCGTCCACTGTTATGTTTGATCTCCCTTTCTTCCTCGTGATCGCCCTGTATTAACACTCGTTAATATAAAGATGTCTTGTAGCACTCTTAATATTAACAAATATAAAAGAGTAAAGAGCTTAAGAGGTTACTAAGTTAATAGATGTTATTATGCATAATAAGAGTAAAAAAACACTTTCATATGCAAGTTCTAATGCACGGCACACACATACACACACAAGATACGAGTAGCAAATGTCATACACATGTATATACATGTGTAATGCACATACATAAATCAATTCATTTATAACATGCATATGTGTATATACACACAAAAATATTTGTGTAACATGCATGTGTATACACACACACAAAAAAAGCACTCTTATATGAAAGTTCTAATGCACACACACACACACACACACACAAGATACGAGTAGCAAATGGTTAAAACATTACTCATACACATGTATATACATGTGTAATGCACATACATAAATTGATTCATGTATAACATGCATATGTGTATATACATTCACACACACAAAAAAAAAAAAAAACACTCTTATATGCAAGTTCTAATGCACGGCACACACACACAAGAATACGAGTAGCAAATGGTTAAAACATTAATCATGCACATGTATATACATGTGTAATGCACATACATTCATGTATATGTGTATATACACACAAATATATATGTGTAACATGCATATGTATACACACACAAAAAAAAAGCACTCTTATATGTAAGTTATAATGCACGGCACACAAAACACACACACACACACACAAGATACGAGCAGCAAGTGGTTAAAACATTACTCATACACATGTATATACATGTGTAATGCACATACATAAATCGATTGATGTGTGTGTATACGCACAATATACCTGCATTGTGCCTTCAATTCGTCTTTCCAGCCACACTCAATGAGTCTCTCACGAAGAAGTTCCTTCAGTTTCTCCTTCTCACCGCTCTCAATAAGCTGAAAACATTTTAAACTATGAATATATCTAATGTTACAAATATAAATCATATATCATATTACCTTAATATTAATAATTTCTTGTAATGATGCTTCATCGCGTTTAAGATCTTCACGCACAGGTGTCGCAGAACGATTGCCTGACGCTCTCCTGAAAATTGCAATCAGCAACTCTCTCACATATACAAAAATGAGATCTTACATGGCCAAAGCAGAGCAAAACAAACCCTGCGTAAGAGCCCTAAAATCTGATACTCTGTTTTCTAACAAGGAATATTCTGTGCTGATGTGTCAATATTAGTATATGTGCAGTGTGAGGTGGCAGTTTCTGAAGAGCTGATTGTTTGAATTAAGAATCTAATGGCACTGAAATCTTTGCTACATATTTTTACATGGAGAAATTTTGCTTCAAATCAGCAAATCATACGTTTATTCAATATGTTTAAGGTACATCAATAATTAATTTTGCTACCAAGATATTTAATGTAAATAAACAATAGACAGAAGGAACAACTTATTTAACAAAGGCTATGACTAGTGCTAAACTGCCTAACCAATTTGTTGACCTCTTTCGTCAAGGGTCTCGGCGAAAAGGAGGCTCCGGCTCATGAGGCTTCGTATTATTCTAGTATATTCACGGATATTTTAGGTATATTCTAGCATATTCTAGAATATTCTCAAAAATATTTTTTGATATAAGTTTTTTAATATGCCAAATAAATCATTTAAATTTTTAGAAATTTTTTTGAATACTTTATAAAAAAGCTCAATAAATTACTATTCAAACAAAGCATTTTTATGTAAACCATTTATCCTTGTAGCACCGGTGGGTCATGAACTTTGCTGCAATTCCCTAACAAACGGTGAACCTCCATCTCACTGTGCGATCACCTTTGTAGAAAATATGTGACGTCCGGGTTCAAGCCAAGCACATGGCTATAGACGAAGTACATGTGTACACATGAGCTCCAACTTTTGCTCTTCTGAAAGGTAAACAACTGCATGTAGGATAAGTATTAATAGTCACCTTTGCAGAGTCATTTCCTGGCGACACAACGAAAGCCTCCTTCCGTCCTGTAACTGTCATTTCAACATTTCTCACTCGACCTAAAAAACGTCTTGGCCTTGTGGAGATTCTTCTCTTGTTCCTTAGACATTTTTGTTGGAGTCCAGACCATGCGTCCTTCAAAGGTGGAATTGTGTAGATCCAGCTCCACGTGGTGGTGATGGTGTTTTGTCCTTTTGACGCTCATTTACTCTTCCTGTCGTCCCCTGTAAACCTTCTAGAACAAAGCCTGCATCTTGTAGTTCTCTGACCTCCTCAGTTGTCAGCTTCGTTTCCTTAAGCACAAGCCAAACCGTTAGTGGTGTTGGAATTCTTGACTGAAGAATTTTGCTGTTTGGCCGCATGAAACACTCTGAATCTTTTGGGCAGAACCACATCATTTGTTGTACATACTCATCATTCCCCAAGGCATCACTGTACATTTGTTTTCCGTAGAATCCTGGTGCTGGCACAACTTCAACAAGCGCACACACTAGAGAACAGTGTGACAAGTCTCCCAGAAAGACAAGTGTTCATTCGCATTCACTTAACCTTACTGGATGCTTTGATTCATCTGATGTCCCACTCTGTTTGTGCAATCTCTCTCTCCAAAACCTCTTCAAACCTTAACCTCTTTCTCTTGTTGTTTTGGACCACCCGCTCTGTGTACTCTACATCATGTTGTGTGAACGTTGAGCATCAGACTGTTCTATTCCTGTGACTGTTCTCCTAACAGTTTGCACTCAAACATTAGTGGTACTCGTGAACTTCGGGTTGGTCAAGTGTTCCTTGTCTTCCACTAGATTGATAATTGTTGATGAAGATACACTTTTCCCCTCAGAGAGTTTGCGTTACACTCGTTTCAACAGAGTTTCCTTCGAAGGACCTGACCCTGTATACCTCTCTTCTATTGCCGCTTTCACCTTCGCACTCTGCATAACTGCATCGATGAGGTCTAACATTGTCGCCTCCAGCAGTGGTACTCTTTTGGCCAATCTTGCTCTTCTTGCTCTCGCGTGAATCACTTCAGCATTGTTTGTAGTTGGAATGCTCGTGAGTCCTTGTCTCCCAGTTTCGCCATGGAGATGTGGTCCTCATGCCTGATCCACCAAGACAACCATGTCTTCAAAGCACGAATGTTTGACGCTCGTCCTTCCCAAAAAGACTCGAGAATTGCTAGTTGTTCTTTCTTAGATTGTTCATTCAATGCTATAGGCTAGGCACGAGCAAGCTTCATGTGTTCTTTGCAATGTTCTTCTGCGATCCATTTCTTTGTCACCTGACGCACGGATTGCATAAAGTGAAATAGATAGCTTCTTTCCCTCCCTTTCATCTTTTTTCCATTTTTGAATACTTGGCACAAGGTTATCCATATCGCTCCAGCCTCATCCGACGTGAAACCAGCAAAGTTGACATTCTCCAAACCCTGTTTCTTACAAACTTCTAGCATTGTGTTCAAGAACTTCAGCACTGCAACATTATCTTTGCGGCACATGTCTGCATAAGCTATAGTGACCATGGATTTAACACTGTAAGAAAGCATTAGATAACAAAGATTAGAAAGTGTTATGAAGAGTCATTGATCATGAAGGTCTCCTCCACTTTGACACCTTTTGATGTAGTCAACTCCTGAACCTGGTCCCTCAACTGTCATTTTGAAGATCAAAGGCTGCTCCTCAGCACCATGCAGTTCCATCCCTTGAACATGTATGACGTGAATGAAAGGTATTGGCAACTTTGTCTTCAGCTCCAGAAGACCCTCGTAACCCTCTCTAAAGTGTGTCTCCTTCTGTCTTGATTGTGTAATCCAATCCTGAGTCCTAAAGGAAAGGTCACGTCAGTGTGTAGGGATTTAAAGAAAAATACCTTCGATGGTTTGTTAGAGGTTCAAGTTTTAAGAGTAAACTAGTGTATAAGACTTCTCCTTCTTCCTTAAAAAGTTCTTCAAAGATGAGCTCATGTGTAGCTTGAAACTCAATCACTCGTTAATTGGTTCGCGGACTGCTCTTTACCACGTTGCTGACACTAGATCTGGCACGCTGAACGTTTGAAGCTGACAGAATGTAGTAC
Organism: Selaginella tamariscina; assembly: GCA_003024785.1. Classification (NCBI taxonomy): domain Eukaryota; kingdom Viridiplantae; phylum Streptophyta; class Lycopodiopsida; order Selaginellales; family Selaginellaceae; genus Selaginella; species Selaginella tamariscina. The sequence continues at coordinate 452,741 of PUQB01000055.1, read as the reverse complement.
ACATAAGCTGGACAAGTGTGCACTAGCAATGGCTCCTCTCCGCAATGCTTACATTTCATGCCTTTTACTTTGCCTGACTCAGTTGTCTTTGCCTCCTCCACAGCACCCTTGAAGTGACATTCATTTGCTTTCTTCTCAAAAGCCAAGTAGGGGCAGGTAGGATTGATGCATTTGAGATGTCCGACACATGAACTTCACTGACTCGCACTGGAACATGCCAGTGTGTTGTGCTCGGGTGTGTCCAATGGTAGCAGCCATCCTTGCGATTCATCCCCAAGTACTTCTCTGTGCTTTCTTTCTTTGGAGGAAGTTCGTAAATGACATTTCCATTGTATATCTCGGTAGTTCAGAGACTTGTTTAAATTCAGACGAACCAATGAGATCCTTCCCTATCCTACATTTGTCTGCTCTTAGAAGACACACCAGCATGGATTCTTCACGCTCCTTTGTTCGCAACCTGAACAATGGGCCCTTTGCCGAGCACAATGTAAGACAAACTGGTTTTATGCATTGCCTTCTGGTAACAACTCCACATCTTCTCCAGAACTCGCAGAAACTGACATCAATTGAAACCACATATATACTGAACCAACAAGGAATGTTGAAAGCAAAGTGAAGATCATGTTCAAACATAAAAGCATTTCCATCTTCATCGACTGGGAAATCTTTGTCAATGCCTTTATAGGTAACTCTGGCCATGACAACGCAAGGAGAAAGCTCGGTGGTTTAGGAAAGCAAAGCAAAAGATTAAACACACTCTCATTTGCCAAAAAAAATTATAATCGTTGATAATAAATGAACACACTTATATATAATTAATTCTATGTTGCCCAGCTCACAGTGTTCTTAATGCTGTCATCTCTAATATCACCGATTTAATTTAATTATTACCTTTTATAATTTGAAATATCTTCACCTTTACCAATTATTCACATATTTTAATATTAACCTAAATATTAATGTCACATTTATTCCGTAGGGTCCACTGTTTTCATTGCGGCTAGGGTTTTTGGTAGATAGGGTTTACTATTTCCATTGCGGCTAGGTTTTTTCTATCTCAGATCTGATATCTGAAATCTCCTCCAAGGGGCATGAGAGGAGTGGCGCCATCCATTTCGAGTCGATTCGTGCAGTGCCCAAGTAAACCAATCAGATTTCTGTGCCGATTTAGATTGTCGACACCATCTTGCTCAGTTGGCGGCCACAAGGTTTGTGCAATTTCTTTTTCTTTAATTTGTGGCTCAAATATCCATATCACAATGTGTTTTTTTTTTATGCCAGAGTTGAAGGGTCTTCCCATTTGTGCCATGTGAGAGAGACGGCACCATCCTGGCTCAGTTGGCAGCCACAAAATTTTTTATTTTATGATTTGCTCAACTATCCATATCACAATGTGTTTTTTTTTTTCCAGAGTTAAAGGGTCTTCCCATTTGTGCCGACTAAGAGAGACGGCACCTTCCTGCTTAGTCGGCAGCCACAAGGTTTGTTCAATTTCTTTATTTTTTTGATTTGCGGCTCAAGTATCCATATCACAATGTTTTTTTTTTTTTTTTTCAGAGTTAAAGGGTCTTCCCATTTGTGCCGTTTGAGAGGGACGGCACCATCCTGGCTCAGTCGGCATACTTCTTACATCATCTCTTCAATGCCGTCTGAGAGGGTCAGCACCAACCTGTCTCAATCGACATGTTTTTCTCATCTACTTTTCTGTGCCAACTAAGAGGGTTGGCACCATCTAGCTTGAGTCGGCAACCACAAGGTTAGTCATCTTTGGTTTTTTTTTTTCCTTTTGTCTCCGAATCAATTGACTTGTGTGTTTGCTTTCCAGAGTTTATAAAATGGTGAGAGCTTCAAAACGTCTACAAGAGACTGCACTTGATGAAGAGCCACGGGAAGAGAAGAGGATATCGAAGCACAAGCGAGGAAGAGAGGAGAACCATCTAATGTAGCAAAGGAGGATCCTCCAGTGACTCAGTCTCAAGTAGTACCAGTTGAGTAGGAGCAGCCTCCATCAACCATCACAAATTTCCTGGAGAACTCATCGCAGTTGCCTCCTTCATTTGCTGAGGTTATAGTCCTGAACAAGCAAGTGTAGATGACAAAGGCAGTTGAAGCTAGCAAGGACAACTTGGAGGAGGCAGTCAGCAAAAAGAGAGGCCGTGGGAAAGCTGATCCAAAAGGCAAGAAGGCGAAGAGCGATAAGGAGCTGAAGGAGTTATACAGCATACCGTCCAGCCTGCATTTGGAGAGCTCAGCGAACCTGCTCGACAAAATTACTATCAAGGGACTTGGTGATCCTCCTGATGTGCCAATATGTAAAATGCATTCGAATGAGGTGGTTCAACAAGTGAACCCAGGGGACTTGGACATGCTGGTGTCATCATTGAAGAAGGCTGGTTATCTACGCAACACGGCCTTGTTCATTCTGTCCATCCGAGATCCACTCACTACTAAGGAGCTATCAAAGCTGTCGAAGGACACAATTCAGTACGAGTAGCACCGGTCTTTCGAGCAAGCTCTTACTCAGCCGGAGTACAAACAATGGGCTTCAAGGCTCTTAAATTGGAAGTTCAGCTGCTGGGACGGGAACCATAGGCTACAGGCTTTATAGAAGCTCTACCGGGAGGATGTAGAGGACAACTAGCGATGGGCTATTTACGTTCGATCGAGTTTCATTTTCATAGAGAACCTCGACAATCTTCAACTAGTTTTGATGTTCCAATCGATAAACATGTGAGTATTTTTTTTTCTTTTCATTAAGGGTTTAGACTTACAGTTTCAATGAACAGATCTTCAGCAACATCTATGGAAACAACGCTACCACATATTCTCCTTGTTGTAAAGGCGGTCTACACTAGTACTGAAGTAACTCAGAAAATCCTCGAGTCACTCACGGAGGTTGATCGTCTTGTGTGGAAGTGGAAGGAGAGTGCAACAGGAAAGACGGCTTGGCATCCTCTTCCAAACCTGATCTGTGCAAAGATCCTTTTCAAGGTAACCTTTGGTTTGATTGATAGGAAAGAAGTTTTTAACTTATTATATGTGCATAACGAGATCGACGATGATCTCGACAGAGCAGTCACCAATGCTAAAGGCAATCCACAGCTTGAACTGAACCTGAAGCAGCTAGTGTACAAGAAGCATGACAAGCGGATGCACAAGTTGCTCTCTATCATAGACCCAGAGTTGGGGGAGGAGTGGTTCCAGAAGGTGACGAACATCTCTCATAAGTAGTGTCTGGATGGGCATTGAGAAGCTGTACACATGTCAAAGGCGAAGATTTCAAACATGCTGGTGACTCCAATACTTGAACAAGCTCACTCGTCTCGAATCCAAGGCAGAACAACAGACACTTGAGCTACTAGGCATGTAGGACAAAGAGTGGATCAAGTGGTTCACCTTGGACTTATATTGGAAGGTTGTGCACGAGGAAGCCATTCAGATCCTTAAGGGACTGCAAGAGGATGGTGAAGAAGTTGGAACGGATGTCAACTTCATGAGCTGGTTTGACGAGATGCAAACTCGGAGCAAGTGCCTGGTCTTTCAACCCTTCCATGACTGTATACGGTTCACTTATTCGATGAAGTCAAATGAGTTTCTGGAGCGTGAGGAGTCTGCGCGTCGGATGATATGAGGTAAGCTTTCATTCCAACATTGCTACTAACTAACTTTGTGTTACAAGTTCATACTAGCGAAGAAAATGGCGAGCCTCACATGTGGTCGAAGAGCAGAGGAGCTCTAACACCATTCGAACGTGAGCATGTTCCATTTTGGCTCGATTGTCTGTCGCAACAGCCACCAGCTTGGGAGAGCTCATTGTTTGACGTGCATGGCAATATCTTCCAGCGATTGTTTGGGAGTGGACGAAGTAGAGGCTATCAAGAAGAGCAAGATGAAGAAGACGGTGCGGAAGACATCTACACCTGCAAAGGGATCGGGAGCGGGACCAAGCTCTTTATAGCACCTCTGCTGGCAATCGACTTTACAATCATTGAGGTGCAGCCACTTGTAGCTGGTTTGGACATCAAGGACGACCTGATGACCTTCATCCCGACCTGCTGCATCTTGGATCCTACACCTGGCTGTGTGCGATATGGAGGAGATGAGCAGGTTTTCTTCGAGCCGGGTGCTTCCCAGATAGAGGTGTACACCAAGCTCCAACAACAGGTTGACAAACTACATACTGTTGAGTCACAAACGGTGTTCTAGGAAGTGGTAGGTGAATACGGCTTCAACCTCATCATCCTCGACTTGCCCAATGAGCTTGTATATGGAGGTGCTAGCATCAACAAGGACATTGTGCAGTAGATCCGTGAAGTTTGAGGAGGCCTTGCAGTTCAGTGGAATGCACTTGGCAGCGAGTGGTTTCATGGTCGTCTTCGTGAGTTCTCCTTCTGTTTCGGCGGTGATTCAGGCGCTGCGGTAATCAACTTGGAGGTTGCAGGACTTATAGCGTCTACCGTGCATGAGGCTGGGGATACCATGACAAAATTAAGGTAAGCTAGCTATTCAAGTTCAAGTTTAACTTGGTCTATGTGGCAGGATAACTTGTTGTTCTCTTGGTGCTGCAAAGTCTGAGAAGAAGTCGAAGAGGCCAAACCCTCTGGCGTTGACGAACACGATCCTCGTCGATACTGCCGACCATTTTCAGGAGGCTTGGTAAGGAAGTACTTTGCTTTGTTTATCCTAATGGAAGTTTGTGCAGGATGATGATTCAACCGAAGAGTGTTCGACTCATGCAGCTTTTATCAGCGTCTCAGTAGACCTGGCACCTAGTCTGGGATATTGGTTCCGGAACCGGATCATTGTTGTTAGCTGCCGTTGAGCTCGGAAGGAATATTATAGGAACCGAGAAGAGTTTCGAACTCTCTAGGTTGGCAACAAACAAGCTCGCAGAAAATTAGACCAGAGGAATACCTACTCAAACACCTCCACGTCCAAGCCTAGCTGGTGGTTCGAGAACTGCAGCTTTACTTAAGATGAAGAAGAAACTTTAGCTAATGTGTATTGAGTAATAAATTAAGCTAATATAAAAAAGAATAAGGTAGAAATACAACAGTTTTACTAGAATTTTTTTTTGCGACTGAGGCCAATATTGTCGACCAGAAAGAATATTCTAGAATATTCGAGCCTAGGCCTCCTGGGCCCCAAGCCTCCAAAATGGCGCACTCTTTCATCAACAAGTCATTGAGCTTTGATGACTCAAATGTTATATGGTGCTGAAGAAAACAAACTGGAAGCAATGCTTTTGTGAAGGTTTGTTAGCATCTCTCTAGTAAGTATGTACTTCAACTTAATCAAACTTTGTTTGAGCTGTTACCTCGTATAAGAGAAATGTGGATGGACTTAAGGTTTGCTCATCAAATTTCATAGCACTATAGTTGTTCACACATATGAAGACAATTGAACCTTGCTTTCTAGCCAAAGGTGCCACCATGGAGAAGGTAGTATAGTAATCATGAACTTTTGATTATTGCCTAAATTGGCATTAGAAAAACCTTGAAAACTCCTCCTTGGTGAGTATTTAAAACCTAAAAGAATAATACCCATGAGATAATTTAGAACTTGTTTGGCCATCATTCAATGCTTCTATGTGTACTTGTTGTTGAAGTGATTAAGAGTGATCACAACATAACATATGTCACGATGTGTGTACACCATCAAGTACATCAAACTTCCAACTAGTTGCTTGTAAGGTAAGGAAAAATTCATAATACTCAATTTAAGTTTCTCTTAAAATCAGCGAATTCAATTGTAATTAAATTTGTGGCCGAACAATAGTCTGAAAGCAAATTTGCTTTCATATTACCAAGTAATCTACTATAAAATATTATGTACTATATTAGATTCTTTGTTATATTCTATAAAGGATAATTGGATATTCTAGAGTAAGTGATTAATTTCTAATAATTTAAATTACAAATGAAATTACAACATGTTCAGGAAAGCCTACATTTTTTGGATGGCCTTGTGGACCGTCTCAACCCCGGGTTTTGTTCAGGTTGCTCCTGTGGAGCTTTAGGTTGAGCTTCAGGTTTTGCTACTTTCTTGTCCAGCTCTTGAAACTTTAGAACGGGTCAATGCCTCTTACCATGCAATCCATTTCCCCCTTTTCTCATCTATGTAAGAGTTATATTTCTTTGGTGCTAAAACCACTACAACAAGCTTCCTTTCAACTCCTAAAGCTTTACATCTCTTTTTAAGAGATGGGTGAGTTTTCAGGATGTGTTTGATTACTTGCTGAGGCCTAAAATGTTGACCATAGCAGTGATCACAATACTTGCAGTAGTAAGCATTGTTCCTGAATACACAATACTGCCTCACATCGATGTCAGTGTCTACCATTCTCACAGTCTCACTCACAAGCTTCACTTTCATTGTACTAGAAAAATGTAAAAAAATCTGAAAAGGTAAAAATGAGTTTGACAGAAGAGACAGTGGAATATTCTTTGTTAGCTGAATTATAATAAGCAAAAAAATTAATTTTAATTAATTCTGATTAATCGTGGAAGACTTTTTTCTGTTGAATAGAGTCACTGCTTGAAAGAGCTTCAAGTTTGACTCCATTAAAACTTTATTAGCTTGCAATTGTTCATTCCAACACATGAGAGCACATGTCTAGTGTACTTTTTTAATTGATGTGAAAAACTTGTCATTCATGATCATAGTCAATCTTTATACCAAGCAAAAAATGAACTTCTCCCAAATATGTCATCTTGAACTGGTTGTGAAGGAAATGCTTTGTGGCTACAATCGTGACCTTGTTATCCCCTACCAATAACAAGTTACACAATCCTTGCTACTTCGCAATGGAATCAAACTTCATGAACTAAGCCATGTTGGCTTGCTTCAAGCTGTAGATAACTTTCTTCAAACGACAAACCTTGTACTTTGCTCCTCTTGGAACAAATCCTAGTCACTACCGCATGTAGATCTTTTCCTACAAATCCTTGTTCAAAAACGTTATCTGCACATCAAGCTGATAAATGTGTCAATCCTCATGAGTTACAAGCACTAAAATCATCCTCAAGCTATCCATGTGCACCACTAGTGAGAATGTCTTGTTGTAGTTAATGTCCATCTTTTGTGTGAACCCTCAAGCCACCAACATGGCTTTGCACTTGTCCAAAGCACCATGAGCACACTTTTTACGCTTGAACACCCACTTGCAATCCACCACAATTCGTCCTACTAGAAGATCCACAAGCTCCTAGACATGATTCTTGCTCATGGACTTTCATCAGCTACATGTGCCACTTTTCTTTCTCGGATCCAATGAGTGCATCTTCACTTGTCACCACCTCATCTACTGTGACAAGATAACAATTGTCCAAGTCGCCATATAGTCCTATTGTTGCATTGTCAATCACCTTTTGGCTTGAAGCATGAGTACAAGAAAGAAGTGGCTCAAATAGCTTGGTGGCTAAGCCCTAGTGTTGAACAATAACATTTTCCCATTTTGGTTATGTTCATTGGTTTTGATTAATGCTTATGTAGGTGCAATAGCAAAAACTGGGGCATTCAGAAACTACACACTAATAGCAAGGACTTCCATGACTTCACGAGTGGGTTACAACACATCCTAGGTTGTCACAACATCTAATGCATCACTTTGATTCTTCCCTTGCACCACTTCTTGCTGTAGAGCCCTTTAGGCATGGTGCCATCTTAGATCGTCCCATCTACAACACTTGGCAAGAGAATGGGATTAACAATAAGGCATTGGTTATCAATGAAGGTATTGTCTTGCTCAAGCCATGGAATAGAAGATTCGTCAAACACAACATTGACGTTCATTTACAACTTGTTGGAAACATTGTCACAATAGTTGTAGCCTTTTTGTTCACTTTTATCGTCAAGCTTATATATGAGCTTTTTGAGCACTTGCACATGCACAACACAACAAAAAATATGAAGATGAGAGACATTAGTCTTCTTACGAGTCCATATCTCATTTAAAGTAACATTGGGAACATCTATAGTTGGTTGTACATGAATTGCAGTAGCAACAACATCCTCTTAAAATTTCTTGTTCATGAATCCTTCCACCAGAAGACTCTTGGCTACTTCACACAAAGTCATGTTCTTATGCTCATCCTCTCTGTTCTGTTTAAGGGTGTGGCATGTAGTCAAATGCTATGATATTCTTGTTACGCAAAAAATGCCCTCAAAGAGGTTGTTGATGTACTATTCACCTCCATCAGTGTGTAACTTCTTGATTCTACATCCAAGCTGGTTCTTTACTATTGCTTTGTACGTGACAAAAACTTCCAAAGCTTGACTCTTTTTCTTAAGGAAAAACATATGAACATGATGAGGTACTTTGAACCAATTTTGTTGTTGGTCCACATAGATTTGATTGCACCAACTCTAGGAGATCTTGAGCATGTGTTTTACATTACTTTCTTGTATGTTTTCCAAGCATACACAACTCACAAAGATGGTGAGATAGCTATTAATCTTGCATCAAGAACTCTTGCAATTGACAAGAAGTTTGTCATAGTTTTTATTATGACTCAACTCTTTACTTTAAAGGTTGATTGTTGTTACCTACTGGATTATGTGATGAACCCTAGATGTAGTGAGAAATAGCCCTGCTTAGTGCACTTAGGTGTTTAGGGGTAGTCCAGTCGGTTGTCTCTAGATATCGCGAGAACTCTAAGCGAAGGTAACACTTACCTTTTAAAAAACTCTCCCTTGATTTTAAAGTCCCAGTTAGGCTTATTAGTTAATGCAGATGAGTTTGACATGTTAAATAGGATTAGGAACACCCATAGAGTTGACCTACCCTAGGTTTGCCCTAACCCACGCCCTAAAATGCCCAGCCCCTTGGGTAGGGTTTAGGGGTAGGAGTTAGGTTAAACATAAGCTCATCTAATTTAAATAAGGGTCCACTTACACATATAGGGAGGGGGGGGGGGGCTCTATTACATAAATAAGGTAGAGTTTGTAGTAGGAGAGTTCTTGGTTCATGATTGAGTTCATTATTCTTATGCCGGTGTAAGCTTTAACTTGTGTCGCTAAGGCACAACCCTTTGTTATGCCACCTTAACTTCTAAACAATAGAAGTACATCTCACCTTCGGGGTAGCCTACCCTTAACATTGATAAATTCATGACTAGAAGATCTTGTCGGAATGCACATTCCAAGGGTTAAGGTTGAGGCATGTCTATAGCCTCCTTCTCTATGTCAAGCTAAGTGTAACACTCACATCTAAGCAAGGCACATATGTGTCTTTGTTCAACTGTGGGCGTGAAATCTTGGTGATAGGTTCTTGTTACCAGTTCTTGAGGTTTCACTGAGGTACTTAAGAGCCAAATTTGTGGTACTTGGTGTAACTCTTAAATTTAAGGGGCTATGGCATAATAGCCCACATCATGGGAAATTATCACATGAAGATTTGACACTAGGCTAGACGACTCATGGTACAATTCTCAAGGCACACCCTTTGGGATTGTCGCCAAGGGTTGGATACTCTAGTAAATATGCATGCTTGTGCTCACTCTAGGGTGTAAACCTTAGGCATTTGCTTAAGAGAGGTTAGGTCTCGTAATTAGGTGTGCTTTTGGCACACTTGGCTAGAGGGTGTTCTCCTTATAATCCAAGGGTTCAACAACCTAAGCTTGTTAACATGAGCCCTTTCATCAGGCATTCACAAGTCATGTATTTAAAGTTATCCAAACCTACCTTGGGAAGTTTGCTTAACAGAACACTCGTGTCCTCACTAAGTACTAGCCCTAAATCTAGTTTATGACTTGGCCACTCAAACCCCAAGGGTTAGTCGTGGTTCATGGTACCCCTTGTCACCCTAAAGGGGTTGTACTCCTAGATGAGGGTGATTCCTCAAGGAATAAGTGACGATGCCTTAACTCTATCACAAGGGTATGTGTGAGACACGTCTCCTTTGTGGGGTTAGGGCATAAGCATGTCTAGGTCTACTGGGATAGGATCCTATAGTCTACTCAAGTTATTCTCTAGGGTTTAGGAGATAGTCATTCTAGGGGATTTAGGGTAGGGCTTTAAGTCTTCAGCCTAATTAGGCATCTGAGTTAGACTCTTGGGGTCATCTTGGAAGACTTAAGTGTTGTTCATATAGGGTGATGACATTGGCAGCCATGTGTTGTCACGTTGGCCTTTCATGTTAAAACTCTAAAAAGTTCTTCCTCATGTTTGGTACATACAATGCCTTAATCATTTGTTGCACTGCTCCTTGGACCAAAGGCATCTTGAAAGTTCCCCTTGCTTCGATTGAAACCTTTATCTTTAAGCCTAGTTGCACTTTTTTACATCCCTCTTGACAGTCATGCAGCAGTGCTTATTCTTAACCATCACTAAGGTGCAAGCAAAATCAATAGTCATGATTACAGCAAATTCACTTACATGAGCAACTTCTTCAATTAGACATTTCTCTTCTTGTATTGATGATGTCATAGTTTTTTACTATGACCTTTACTTTTACTTGGAAGTTGACTGTTGTTACCTATTGAATTATGTTGACAAACCTTAAGTGCAGAAGAAACAGGCATGCATAGTGCACTTGGATATTTAATGATGGTCAGACTGAGTGTCATTAAGCATTTACAAGAAATCTAGGCGAAACTACTCAATTTGATGTACCTGATTAGGTGTCTTGGTGAGTCTCAAGTCAAAAAGGGTTAGGAACACCCCTAGGGTTGACCTAACCCTAGGGTTACTCTAACCCCATTACCTAAAACCTTCCCCCTTGGGTAGGGTTTAAGGGTAAGAGTTAGGTTAGAATAAACTAATCTAATTAACAAAGGGGCTGGCATTTCGTGCTAGCCCACTACACATATAGGAAACGAGAGGGGGCTCTATCACATAAATAAGGTAGAGTGTATGTAGTGAGAATTCTTAGGTTTAAAAGAGAGCTCGTTATTCTCCTACATGTGCAAGCTAAGCTTGTGTTGCCTCAACTTCCACATGACAAGGGTATGTCCCACCTTCAGATTAACCTACCCTTATTATTGACAGTATTTTGCCCTTGTGACTGAGTACGTCACGTCCAAGGAGTTAGTCAATTCTTTGATCTATTAACCCACTAGCAATTCTTAAATAAATAGTTCAGTAAAAATAGTGGATGAGGCCTTGCTCTGGCTGTTTCATCCATGCCAAGCTAGGAATGATACTTATAGCTTGGCTAGCCAATGCATCCTAACTCACGAGGTGAGCATTGATTGTGAACTTGGCCAATTGGGGGTGTGAGTTCATAAGAGACAGGTTTTTAACATGGGTTACTTTACTAGATTTCATTTCTAAGGTTGGCATATGACAAGCCACTTTTGTAACACTAGGTAAAAACTCTAACAGTAAATAAGTTCTCTACGATCAGTAGGATTGCCTAAAGTCATATAGTGTTTCAATGTTTAAATAACTGTAAATTTTTGAATTACTCTATCACTTTCGATTGATAGGTCTGAATTTTGCACATAGAATTTGATCATGTGAGTTATTAATCATCAAAGAACACTTGCTCAGCAAGTCGACATGAGATTTCATGTATGATCAAAAGTCTTATGTTGGATAAAGCTTATGTATGTGGGTGTATAACCTGTGTAGGGTGTTTCCAACTCCGTGTCAAGTATATTCCTAGCATATTCTTTGAGTGTTGAAGCTAGGATTTAATATGATCAGCAAGAGAAAGTAACCAAAGCTTAAGGCAAAGAGGGTTATTGCAAAGGCTCAAAATGAGGTTGAACCCCTAGGGTTAAATCATGATTTGGTTGGTAAGAAATAATGATGAATGCCCTCAAGGGGATGTTTTAGTGTTGAATGATCGAATCAATAATGTTGTCATTCGGATTCCAATGGCTGCGTAGTACTATATGTTTCACAACCAAATACATGGAAAAAAAAGAGAAGCATGATTCAAAATTAGGTTCCTTTGAATCAAATTCTTTGGCAGACAAAGATAGAGGTGGTTCTAGTAAGTTCAAGCCAATTAAGCCTGGATGACTGGTTGTATGATATTAAAAGTTACTTTGAGGCCGCTTTTATGAAAAAGGCAGGAAAAGTTTTGTGTATTAAGTAGTTTCTCAAATGGGAAGCTAAAACATATTAGTGGTGTATCGTTGAAGGTGAACATGGACATCGGAACAATTGGAGTTGCATGAAAATGAAGATCAAAAAACAGTATATGCTAGATGATCTTGGGTCACGATTGCGTGCTGATTTGGTAACTTGTAAACAGGGGCCTCGGGAAAACCCGATGGACTATGTTTACTAGTTCGAGAGTGTAAGGCATTTGGTCCCAAATATGAGCAATGATGAAGCTCAAGTTGTTTTATAACTAGCTTGAATGAAAAGACTCGAAGGGAAATCCTAAAGTACAAACCAACAAATTATTGGAATTGCCAGGAGGTAGCTTAGAAGGTTGCTTATGGCATGTCATTGGAGGATTTATACAATAAAGGCGATGACCCCCAACTTTCAAGTGGAGAAAGTTCAAGAAACGATGCGAATCCCTTTGTTGGCAGTTCAAAGTTTCTGGACATGTCAGCAAGGCCCAACGAATCTCAAAAACCGTTAGCCTTACCATTGCCTTAGTAGGTTAAGGGTCTAACCCCAAAGCCTGCTCCTCCACAATCCACTGCGGAGCTCCGAAATGTTATAATTGCAATAAGTTTGATCATTTTGTTAAAGAATGTTGGGCACCATCACATAGTTGAGTCATTTTAAGGTGATGATAGAAGAGAAAGTTGTTGAACATGAAACATTTAAAGATTCAAAAGAAGAATCAGAAGAGGTATTGTTGTGTCTAACACAATCTACTTTTTATTCAAGATAAAACTGACCTTTTGCTATATTATAAAAAAAAATTACAAGGGGACCAAATCCAAACGATGATCGACACGGGAGCAACATATAATTTTATATCAACTAGTTTAGCTCATTAATTGAATTTGAATGTAATAAAAATGAATAAAATAAAGATCAATATATTTTTGTTATATCTTTATTTTAAAGATAACCTTAAAATTTATCTATCATTTCGAAGTACCTCAGAGTTACATTATCCGTTCAAACCATTGTGTCATAACTTAAAAGATAATGACGCCAATACCTTAAAGAAGCAATAATAATATATATTTCTTTTTCGTTAGTAGGCCATCAAACTTGTATTGCATCCAACTTTTTTGAAATAAAGAACATCAAATGTCTTTTTGTTATAGTACACCACCAATTGCAAAGTCTGATGCATCACATTAAATCTCAAATGGATCTTCAAAAAATGACAACCGCAACACATGCTCAATAGAGATAGTTTCTTTGAGTCTGACAAACACTCACTAGCACTCTAGAGTAAAGAATGTTTTTGTGACATTGGTTAATGGAGCTGTAATCTTTGAATAATTTTTTATGAACCTTCGATATACCTGTTAATCCAAAAAATGCTCTAACTGCATGCATGTCTTTCAAAATCGCCACTTGGTAATGGCTTGCACTTTCTTCGGATCCATGGTAACTTTCCCACATGAGACCAAGTATTCCAAGAAATCTATCTTAGTTTGACCAAATGCACACTTACTTTCTTTAGCATACAATTGGTTTTTCCTCAATATGTGAAACACCTTTTTCAAGTGCTTTATATGTTCCTCAATGTCATCAATATACACCACCATGAACTCGTTTAGATAGTCTCTAAACACGTCATTCATCACTGTGCAAAAAGTTGTCGAATCATTACACAATTCGAACGACATGATTAGAAACTCGAATGATCCATAATGTGTTTGAAAAGTAGTCTTCTTAATGTCATCTTCTGCTACTCAAATATGATGGTACCCGAATCTTAAGTCTATTCTTGAAAATACTTGGCTTTTAATAACCTATTAAATAAGTCATTCATTTGCAGAAGAAAATACTTATTTTTTATTATTACATTCAGTGCTTAATAATTCACACACATTTGCATCATACCATTTTTTTTTTTTATTACAAACAAGATCGATGCACCATACAACAATCAGTTAGGCCAAATACTCAGCTAACCAACTTTGTCAACTGTCTCTTCAGTTTCACCAACTCTTAAGGATTCAACTGATAAGCAGCCCTTGCCAGAGAAGAAGAACCTAGCAAAATCTTTATTTTGTGATTCATACCTCGACGCAATGGTAGCTCAGGTGGTAAGTCTTTTAACAATATGTCTTTAAAGATGTTTAAGACTTCTAAAATAGGATTGGGAACAGGTTTTTAACCATATTCTATCTTACCTTCACTGGTATTTAACACTATTGCAAGAAATACATGTTTTTATGTTTAACTGCTTTATGTAATTATGTCAAGGTAAGGAACATAGGATTTCAATCCTTGTTAGTTAGCATCTTCATCTTGATCGTTGCTTTCTTACCACCCTTTTTTGTTTTGAGTATAATTCAATTGTCACCTGATCCCTATCTCAACCACATGCTTGTGAAACCAATCTAAGCCCAGCACAAAGTTCAACCCTATCATATTCAAGACAACTAAGTCTAGCTTAGTCTTCCAACCCCTGATTTAAACAAGAACTACCCTTGTTATATCATCAGTATTTTGAGAATATATCAAGCAAGTGCATTTTCTAGTACAAGATGGGGTCTTAGATATGACTGAGATATGTTATAATAACTCGATGCACACTACAACTCGATAAAGGTATTGATTGGGAATAAGGGTGGTATTTCTCATAGTATGGTGTTGCAGAGAGACGAGACCATTCAATTTCCCTCTGTAGCAGAGTTTACGAAGCAATTGCATTGTGCATGGGATGCTGCTCATCAAGCAATGACTATAGCACAAGAAAGATATTGTTAGTAGTACGATAAGCATAGACGGGATGTAAAATATTACGGAGATTTGAGGATATAGTATTGTTAAGTACCAAAAACCTAAAGATTCCAATTACTCCTTCGAAAAAGTTTTTATTGCATTACATAGGTTCGATAAGGTGGTATAGCAAATAGGAAAGGTGGCTTATCGATTAAATCTTCCTCAAAAGTTGGGAGCAATACAGAATGTGTTTCACATCAATTTACTCGAACCATTCCACAAGGATAAAATACATCTAGAGAGATATAATAACTTACGTCCGCCCTTGTTAACATGGGAGAACTCTCTTGTATGTAGAAATCATTGTGAAAAAGCTTTCTTAATTAATAATATGGAATTTTGACATAAAATGCTCTATATATATATATATCTTACTCGTCTCTAAGGTCAAGAATAGGATTTTGCTTTGGCCATTGTTATGTTATAGCACTTAAGGTAGCTTTCTCATAGAACAAGCATATATTCACTATATATATTTTTGTTATAGCACTTAAGGTAGCTTTCTCATAGAACAAGCATATTCACTATATATATATATATATATATATATTATATATATATATAACCATGCACTTCCATTACTAAATGGTTACAAGAGATAACAAGTGTGGAGACTTACTTCTCTCTTAGAGATTCTTCTTTCTCTCATGCATTCCTCTTCATAGCCTTCTCTCCCCCCTTCTTGCCCTAACTTGCCCTAATTAATATCATCCAACTGCATAACCATTTGTTTCCTACATGCGTAGAATATTTTCTAATGCTATAGAATTTCTCATGTACTCATAGGATTTTTCCTATTAGCTTTCCTTCACCCTAGGAAAGTTCAATATATGCAATTCCTACATGCTCTATTTTCGGTCCCTAACAACCCCTTAAGCTAGTCAGCAAAGAAAAGGAGTACAAAGTTGAATTTATATTAAGCATAAGAAAAGTTTATGAGTCCCATGTCAATTCGCACGCCGAATAACCTTTTTACTTGATGAGATATTTGAGCTTACATTTTCGCAACTCATTGGAAAATCTTAAAAATGTGATGGAGTTGGTGGAGTTTGAGGCAAAGTCTCAAGCTATTATAATCATATTAAAAATAAAGTGATCTTTATTTCTTACTAACTTAGGGATCAATAAACAATATTAACTAAAGACCTTTAATATAAACTCTAGTTAAAGTAAGAAATTAACTAACTTATTGTATATGTTGGGTGACAGACTTTGTAACCGTGTAAAGGTTTCTATGTGACTTCAACCTACCGAGTTATGTTGATAAACCTTAAATGTAAAAGAAATAGGCCCACATAGTGCAATTGGGTATTAGTGATGGTCTGGCCAGGTGTCGTTAAGTATTTATAAAAAATTCTAGGTGAAGCTAGCACTTTCATTTAGAAAACTCTCTCCCAATTTGACATTCTCAGTTAGGTGTCTTGGTGAGTCTCGAATGTCAAAAAGGCGGTTTAGGGGTAGGAGTAAGGTTAGAGTAAACTGATATAAAGGGGCTGGCATTCCGTGCCAACCAATTTACACATATAAGAAGAAAGAGGGGGCTCCGTCACATAAATAAAGTAGAGTATATGTAGTGAGAGTTCCTAGTTTCAAATGAGAGCTCATTATTCTTCTACCAATGCAAGCTAAGCTTGTATTATTAAAGTACAACTCTCCGTTGTGCCGCCTTAACTTTCACATGATAGGGGTACATCCACCTTCGGCTTAGCCTACCTTTATTATTTATAAGATTTCGCCTTTGTGACCGAGTACATCACATCCAAAGAGTTAATCAATTCTTTAGTCTATTAACTTGCGCTCATAACCCTTCGAGTTCACATTGCATAAAAATACCCAAGCTAGGAACAATACTTGCAACTCAACTAGCCTGTCTCATGAGGTGAACTGTGGACTTGGCCAAGTAGCGTGTGAGTTCTTAAGAAATGGGTTTCTAACATAGGTTACTTTAGCAAATTTTATGGGGTTTTTAAATAGGGATTCCAAGGTTAACTTTGAAGGTTTCGTGGCTGCCTTTGAAGCCTGCTTTAAAATCCTATAGTACCGTTCCACATGCAATGAAGGCATTTTAGCAAAGCTGCCTTCGTGACATTAGGTAAAAACTTTAACAAATGAGGCTTTCACCATTTTGACCTTCTTGCCTTTATCTTTATTGGGACAATCAAAGGCCCAATGTCCAAAATGCTAGCACTTTGGATTATTGTGATTGTTGCAACTATTGTGATTGCTACTACTTTCCATGAGGTGTTGTTGTTGTTGCTTGTTTCGTGCATAAGAAGTTTGATATGGTAGGTTATGCTCCTTCTCATGCGACCTTCTTGCCTTTATCTTTATTGGGACAATCAAAAGCCCAATGTCCAAAATGCTAGCATTTGGGTTATTGTGATTGCTACTACTTTCCATGAGGTGGTTGTTGTTGTTGCTTGCTTCGTGCATAAGAAGTTTGATATGGTAGGTTATGCTCCTTCTCATGCATTACTTCAAACTACTCTGTGTGAATCACAACCTCGTCCCAATCATGCTGGTTAACAACAACTTAATTGTGTTATTCCAAGACTACTATAGGGACTTATAGAGCTCCAACATCTGCCAATGTGCAAAATGACTGCTGCATCTTGAAAATGTGTGCTTTGAGGTTTTCATAGTTAGTTTACTAGTGGAGAAGATCCTTGCTGCCTTACCCAAGTTTGGCCTCGTACATCTCTTGCTGTGTAGTTGCCAAGGAGATGGCAATGGCACTATTGTCCTTTTGCTTCCACATGAGTAGAGTATGTCGCCAGGGTCAGTACATAAAGATTAGTACAAAGAACTAGGCTTATGATACCATGATAAAATATGAATGAAAGAGAGAAGAAAAACTGATTTAAAATGCAACGAATGCTATAACCTCCTGTTGACCTGGTCGGTGATCAACAAGTCAACCGGTCATTGAGCTTGACCATGAACAGTAAATATCTTACCTATTCTCTTTCTTTCTCTCACTCACCCCCCAGACACAGACACACACTCACAAGTACTTTACAACATATACATGCTGTATGTCAAATACTAGTATATTAGCGCTATATCATAAATTAACATAAATTCAAAGTATGTACTTTATAAATTGAAGTACAATGTGATATATACATAATACGTATAGTATGGGTGTATTCTTATAAAATTGTGGACGTATAATGTGAGTATATCCTTGTAAAATTATGGGAGAGAGGCTCGAACTCTCGACCTCAGGATAACTCAGAAGCTATGAGACCTACGCGCTGACCAACTGCGCCACCACCCCATCACATGAAATAGGTAAAATTTAATTTCTTACACAAATAATTAAGACAAAGAGTTAGACGTAGAAAACGTGCTATATATGATTGGTTCTTTCACGTATCAACTTTAACCTTGACTAAATATTTGCACCATACTCATAATGCATGCATACATATGCAAATACGTGTCAGGTTTCAAAAACACACGCGTGCTAAAAGGGCCGAAGTTCTATATAAAAGAGAGCTTATGTAACATAAACTTGGCATCTTATATGTTTTAATCGATGTTAGTCGAACTTGGCAGTTTAATCTTGAACTCTCTCCATTGTTAACCCTACCTACTCCCTGCAGTTTCACACCAGTTACCCAATTAGCTTAAGTCTGAATGTATATTAACAGACACACACACATGAATGTGTGTTGGAATGTGCGTGTACGCCTGTATATGTTATTGTGTTATACATAATGTACCTAGATTGTAACCACTGTTGAACAAGTTCAACGTTGTTGCTCATATCTTCAACAGTATTACTGGGCAAGGCACGTACAATGTCAGGTTTATAACTCTCTTTGGCTTCCTCTAATAGCACTTGAAAAATCTCACACTCAATGTTGTTCTGAAGCTTAGGTCCTGAATAACCTCTACAAAATAACATTAAATAAGTACAATCTCTCTCTACACACACACCTGGAAGCGAGGCGGTCGTAAAGTATTGAATTGTTTGTTTGAAGAACAATAACTGCATCGAACCAGCGCTCTGGGAAGAATTCACAACTGTGGTAATCCACGATTTTACCGCCTTCTCGCATTATGTCTTCAAGCTCGTCCAGTAGCTATCAAAAACACAGGAAAATACACTTAACAAATAACATCCATAAATAACTATATATACTATTGCTTAATGCTGTGTAAGCTGCTTAAACGTTTCCAAAAACTAAAAATAATCGTAAGAATCATGTATAATGCATAACCTGTATGAAACACACCACACACACACACACACACACACATATATATATATATATAAAGACCTGAGATATATATTACAACTTTATACACTGCTAAGAGCCACGTATTAATTTCTTTGTTTGTTGACATGTACAGACTTACCAAATCTTCGTCAAGGATATGGCATTCCAGGGTTTCATCCCATCCATCATAGAACTTCTTCTCTTTGATCAGATTGCCTACATCAATGTGCTGCAGGCCGGTTGCATCCGCTAGCAGAGTAGCAAACGAAGTCTTTCCTGTCCCCGGTGTACCTGCGATCAAATTGTAATCTCTCTCTCTCTCTCTCTCTCTCTCCGCCTACCTGTAATCAAGATGTTCGGCTTTCGCGCCGCCATAGCCGATCTCAAAACCCTAACAAAATCCTATGACGTAAGCCAATTTGTCTGACGTAAGCCCTGAAAACAGAGCATCAAATTTTAGGGCTGGTAAACATATGATAAATGACAGGTGTTGTGTGTGAATAATAAAACGTTTGCGACGTACACCATAAGGACGAGATAAGAATCTCAAATTTTATTAGTTACTAGGTGCAAAAATATGATTTTTTCTTCCACAGCTATAAGCCGAACTCTTACAAAGAATTCGCGCGTTTCTCTGTGAATAAATCTTTGTTTATATGATGTGCGTATGTATACACATTATATGTATCTTACGCAGTTAATCAAACGGACTTATACAGTAAGCATCATATACGCCTACTGAAGCTACATTATGTAATTCTTAATTTGCCACGTGTATTTCCACGTGTAATTCCTAATCTGCCAGGTGTGTTTCTATTTTTCAGATGCATATAGCAATATTCACCCCCAGTAATACATTAGAACCTATGCTGTCTAGATTAATATAATTCTTCAGTCTCTGTATTAAAATTAATAAACCTCCACAAATTAATAATTAATAAATAGAACATTGTCGGTTTCCAACAATATTAATTTAAACATGTTTTACTATATATAAATCTGATTAACTGAAATTGTAACCATGGGATTTTTTGTTTGTAAAATAATTTTATGTATATTGAGGTATATGTGCTATTAAATATCAATGCGAATATCTGATATATTTGATATTATATATTTAAATTTGAATATAATATTTTTATAAATATATAATTTTGTATATAAATTATAACAATACTAATGGGATTCAAAAGCTTTCGCTGCTGTTCACTATTAAACAAAGGCATAGTTAAGTTACGGACAAACATTTATAATAATAAATTACAATAGGAAAATAATAAATAAGTAGACCTGTTTAATAATATCATATTAAAATATGAAAACGCATATGCTAAAGTAAATAATATACGTACATAATTGTTTATACGAATTTTAAAAAAAGGGCAGCAACTTTTATTTAGTATCTTTTTAAACACAAAATTTGTGTTAATATATATATGGTGGGTTAAATACACCAATCACACGTATGTAGGCGTGTTCTTATACACTCTAGGATGTGTGTGCCTTTAATATAGATTAACATGAATTTATGATGTCAAGTAAGTTCATTCCATTAACTTTCAATGGAGTATTGTTGGTCAGCGCGTAGGTCTCACGGCTTCTAAGTTATCCTGAGGTCAAGAGTTCGACCCTCTCTCACCCTTTTATTATTATTATTATTATTTATGAGTTCACATGTTGAATAGTTAATACTTTGCAAGTAGACAACAAGGCATACACAATGGGCACACTAAGGAGTGTCAGCCATCTCTCTCTCTCTCTCTCTCTCTCTCTCTCTCTCTCACACACAACACACACACACAATGGTGAGTAGATTATACACAAATAGGAACACAATTGAGTATCAGGAATCACATACACACACAAGGCCACAGATACGCATACGCATACCTCTACATGGTACGTTATTGCTGCTCAGAAATGATAGCCTGGCTTTGGTGATGCGAAACCTGTACAGGACGAAGTTTTTCAATCTCCTTAAGTATAACCTTCCTGGGACCAATAGGTATCTTCATCTCCATAAGATCATCCTTGTCCAGGAGCAGCAAATTGTTCCAATCGATCTGTGAAGCAGCAAACTGTGCAGCATACTGTTCCTTACCAATACTCTTCAGCCAGTTAAACACCTTATCATCTATGTCAAGCTCTTGAAGACCTGCGTGTTGCTGTGTAGGATTTGCATCGGCAAGTAGTACATTGGTGAGATTTACCACTGCATCTAAAACCCTTAAAGCCGTGTGCAGATGCCGTGTCATCGAAATTCCCCCTTCTCCACCTATATATATACCATGTTAAACACATTGACGTGTGTGTGTGTTTGTGCGTGCGTGTGTGAGAGAGAGAGAGAGAGGTACATGAATGTAGCAACACATACTTAACATTAAGTGTATACGTGTGTGGCTCAAGCACACTATTTATGCGCATGTGGGAGATCACGTGGTATAAGAACACACAGTGTACGCATACAGTTTTTGTTTTTACCACTTCCATGTTAAGCATCCAAATGACATATATGTGTATATATAGGTACTTACAAGTACACATGTCGTATTGTGAATGCACGTGTTGTTAATGTGCAGGTGTGCGTGCGTGCGTGCGGTGTGAGAGAGATGTACATACCACTTTCTCGACAATGGAGTCTACTAGAATTTGGTTGTTATTAGCACTCCTCTTCATCCGCTTTCCAGCGACTTCTTTAGAATTTTCGTCGCCTAAACAACCCCTTGCACCACCAACACCACTCTGGAAACGTGACCTTAGTGCCGCTTTAGGCCTTAAGTTTAACCTGTTGTGTATTTCCTGTAGTGTTTCATCCGTGAAACACCTGCAGACAGTTTCACAAAACAATGTGAATCTTCTCTCATATATGTATTGTGTGTATACATATACATACCAGCTGTTCAGGGTGTTCGGGCTCCTTGTTCTCAGAGAGTCCAGCTTGTGACAGCAACACTTTGTACTCCTTCTGGTACCTCCTAAGCTCGATATCCCATTTATCCCTGTAACTCTCCCACTGTCTCCGTGGATGCCCCCTCTCAACCATCTTTTCCCCAATACTCGTCCACAGCTCTAAATGTGTTGACATGGTTTCGAACTTAGACTGCAGCTCGGTTCGAAACTTAACCAGATCCTTCACTTCCTCTATTCCATACCTCTTGTTCTTTGCAGTGTTCTCCTCTGCTGGTTGCTGTTTACTCTTGGAAGAGTCCTTGTTCTTGTCCCCCCTTTTCCGTTTCCTATTCTGCCTGTTTGGATCCTCGGTGTCCGATAAGGAGTCCTCACTGTGCGACTTCCCTGTTTACACAATACATTATCCACTACATACATATTAATATTAATCATCAGTCCAGATATAAAGGTGAAAGTGATACAATGGATGTACACCTGGTGCGACACACACACACACACTAGGGAAGAGAGAGAGGAGAGAGAGAGTAACTACAGTGATATACATATTTTCCATATTATGAGAGGATTCGAATTTTGGTCAGTTCCAAGCTCCATATTTATAACACACGCACACACAGGTATCAACACACATCTTATACATGTATACTTACCAGAGTCGGATTGGAGATTTGAGGAAGGTGGTGAATTCCGAGCAGCAGATGGAGGTGTCGTAGAAGGTGCAAGGGGTCCAGTTGGTTGTATATTCCCAGGGAATGGAAAGCCAGCACGCGGGGGAGGTGGATATCCTGTAAAGTCTGCAGGGAAGTTGGCATTTTCTGTACCTCTCATGTGAGAAGGCCAGCCGGGATGAGGCCAGTCATACGCATTATAAGGAGCGTTGTAGTATGTGTCTGGGCGTGGGTGAGGCCAGCGTGCCCACGTTGGTACGTCCGAGCTGTTGTATGGTGCTCCTCCTCCTGCTGGTGGTGTTGATTCAACTCCTGGGGTTCCCCCTGCTGTTCCATCCCTTTTCTTCTTCGCTTTCTCTTTGCCATCAAGTCCTGGTAAATGATTGCACACTGGCTAACATGTTGAAACACCATACGTATCTTTCTTTATAAGAATCATGCGTGTGTGTATATATGTGTAAAGTACTACAAAGATATAAACATCTCTTGATATAAATAATACACAGATCTACTTATGAATAGAATGGTTGAGTAGTGTATGTAGTGTGTGTGTGTGTGGTGTGTGTTGTGTGTGTGTGTATATATTATATATATATATAATATGCATGAGAGAGAGAGAGAGAGATGCCTATAAGATGCTATATGGTATATGGTACCTGTGGACTTTGGTTGAAACTTGTGAGCTCCAGAAGGAAGACCTTGTGTACTGGAATAATATAGTATTATGTGTGTGAGTGATATGTTGTATATGCATTATATATATATAATCTGTGTGTGTGAGCCCTAATACCTCTGGAAATTCTCTCTCACGAATAAGCCCTGCAAATTGAATGAACATTTATTTAGATATATGTATGCATACGTATATATACACACATGAGCGCATACACACATATACAATGTATGTGCGAGACAGCTGATTTCCTGCTCGGATTCAAAAAATTTCTTGCCCTATATTGAATCATACCTTGGGACCTGCATTCTTAACAAGAAATCCGCGAGCCGCAGTGATCTTCACAGTCACAGAACAGATATGCTGCGGAGATTACTGGGGTGGGATTCTTGGGACTTCTTCCCTCCAGAAACAAAAACAAAAAACAAAGAAGAAATAGCGATGTCATACCACAACAGGTGAAAACGGGATCAACCCTAGCATGTCATAACCCTAACCACAGCCGCCATTTCCCCTCTCACGTCATAAAATTAAACTTTTTAAGACTCTATGTCATAATAATTTACTTTTTAGAAAAGTTTCCCGTACAATTTCTCATGTAGCATGTTAAATTTCCCATGTCATAATGGAGCTTTTTTAATTTTGCTTGTCATTATCCGTAAATAGAGCTTGTTAGGTCTATCATGTCATAAAGGTACACGTTATTCGCGGTGGTAACTCCAGGCAAGAACCGGACTCCGAGAGTGAAACCGAGTACACAGCTGCCAAGAAGAAAATTATATTAAATTAATTAATATAATATAAAATAATACCTCTGTCCAATCCAGAAAATCCTGCTAACGCCTGCAAGTTTAAAACATATGCATCAATGTGCCATTTCATATGTTTGTTATATATATACACACACGCTCACGCACGCACGCACGCGCACACACACACACACACACCTGTCCAGTGTCTTTGTGGAATACACAAGCACCGTTGGGTTTACTTCCTCCAGCAACAATATACTTGTGTGAAAGTCCTTTACCATATTGTGCAGTGTAAACTTGGCAAGGCTGTGTAATATATTGATATATTAGTAACTATATTAATATTAATGCAAATAATTACCTCATTATTCATCCATTCAAATGTTCTTAATAACTCTCCGGTTCCATAGTCCCATTCCTGAGGGAAAAGTCTGGTATATATAATAAATATATGCGTACAAATACACACATACGTACTGTATATGTGTATGTATGTGATATACGTACCTGGAGCTGGTTAGTTGATCTCCAAGAGCCTGTAAGGATTTTGTTATTATCAGATATATCAAGTGCTTCACCACATAAATGAGGTCCGAATATGCTTCTCACGGATTTATCACATCGCAAATCCCATATCTATAAATCATATTAAAAATTTAATAATTTTTTTTTACAATTTAACATACTTAATAACCAAATTAATTAAGTAATACTAATATAAATTACCTGTACAGTGTTATCCCAGCCTCCACTTAAGATGATGTGAGGTTCTGTGGGGTGCCAACGAACAGCGAATACACGGTTCGAGTGACCGACTACTTTAAACCCATCTCTGTCCTGAATGCTTTAAATGAGTAAGATAATATAAAACTAAATTATAATAATAATAATATTAGTTTTTTATTTTTATTAATGTAAGCAAATTAAAGATTGATTACCCTTCTTCAAGGCAGTTTAGCACTCTTTTTGTTGCTTCATCGTAAACTCGAACCTGGCATATGCTTGTACGTGAATATATTTCACACACACACACACACACATATGAGGTGTGTGTAAAGACCTTGAAATCACTACCAGCTGTAGCAAACTTGTCTCCACTGGGTTGAAAATCTACAGTATTAATATGATTCCCACATTCCTTAGTAGTACTGAGATGTTTTCCAGACGTTGCATGCCAATGATGAATTTGACCACCAATATCTTGCACAATATAAAAATAATAAGTTATATTTTAAAGAAATATTAATACTTTTATTATATATAAATTTATATGTATTTTATACACATACCACAAGCAACAAGAACGTTTCGGCTTGTGAAAGAACTCGAAGGAGGACGGAATGACATGGTAGTACACGCAAATTTCTGAGGGGTTTTTCTGTCCAAAAAAATGCCAAGCCTCCATCCGAGACTCTGTATATCTGCATATATTAAGTAGCTCTATATAATAATAATCAATTAGAATATATTAATTTTAATATCTAATATTATTTAATAATTCTTTATATGGTACCTCGATTTTCCCAGAATCACCGCCGGCTGCTAACCAGTTACTATCGTAAGAAAACGTTGAGCATATCGCTTCGGTCCCTTTCCTGCACAAGTTTATATGTGTGTATATGCATATGTGTATACATTTATATGTATATATATATGTCTTAATTACATTTGAATCTGGACCATAGGCCTGGGTGCTCCATCTTCTGGATTGTCCATTCTGTGATGCCACTACTTAAGAAAGACGACTAATGAAATCAGAAAGAACCCTAACCTCCAGTGTTTAAAGCCTTAAACCTGTCCCTGTTTACGAAGGCAACCGTTTTATAGCTTTGTGTGATATACTGTTATATGCATTATTTGAATTTGAATTGGCGCAAAAAACCCTAGATTTGAATTTTAAAATGGCGGGAAAGTCGTAACCATTGCAGTCGCAGTTTAAGAAAGCAACCGTTTTTTGTCCGCTTCACGTGAAACCCTTTCATCCCTAAACGAAGATGGCAAAGGGCAAAATGAAGAGCGACCACACATTGCACGAAGGGCATTGTGAATGGGATAAAGAGTTTCACGAAATTAAACACCAGGAAAGCAAAGATGCAGAGAAAAGACATCAAGAATACATAGAAGCACACCCCCGTAAGTTGTATATGTGTGTATGTGTGTGTGTATTCATGCGTGTGTATGTATACATTGCTTGTCACAGCTAAGGTGCCGAAGAGAGAGAGTGTCTACAGGCCTCCTCACGATGGCTTGCCGAAGAAGAACAAATATGAAGGACGAACAGGAAACCTTGTTCAGCTTATTAGAATGCCAGGCTCTGGAGATTTGTATGCTGTATAACTATTTTTACCATTAAACTCCCCATATATGATGTATACACACACACATTTTTATACAGATACCTCACAAGACCATCAAGACGGGATATAAAGCACCGAATTCTTATGCATTCCGGCCTGTATTTCAAGATGAAACGTAAGTGTATGTATACACACATATACACATATGTGCAGCTAACTAAGAGAGTGTGGATTCAGGACGAATTCATTCTTCCAGGGACAAATACAAAAGATAGGAGAAGTAAACGACTTAGCCGAGAAGAAGTTGATGCCTTATTATCCCAATGCACCACGAAACAGGAAACCTGAAGTCATGCGTAGTCATGTTGGTGTGCAGAACATGGATTGCCGGAATGCAAGCTACTTAGCAAGCTGGTATCTACATATATATTCACACATGCGCAGCCTATATACGCAATGTTTCATATACAGCCTTACTGATGGAAACCCAAAACATATGAAGACACCAAAGACCACCAACCAATTGTACATGAACTACAAGTGCGAGATAATAGGAATGGGAAACAGGGCTATTGCCGCAGGCAATCTCTCTCTCTCTCACACACACACACGCACGCACGCACGTAAGATGGGATGTAATTTTTATAATGTTTTTTTTACAGACCGGACTCGCCGTATGCATAGGATGCAAATTGAAGGATAAGTGGTTACAGTTCACTTCTATTTTATATATTCAAATTTCACTGACTATTGTTCTTAATCCAGTCACGGTAGCCACCAAGCACACTGTGCACGTTCTTAAAGCCCTAAGGAAAAAAATAGAAGCTGTATATATAATATATACTTGTTATATGCACTATGTGTGTGCGTGCGTGTGTGTGTAAAATGTAGTATTAGAGAAGTAAGCACTTACTGCTGCAGTCAGATCTTTAGCAGCTAATACAGATCGATTTCCTGTTCCACATGCCTGTTTACATATAATTGAAGATAATAAACTTTCAAACATATGCAATGCATACAAGCTAAGTTAATCTTGTGTGTGTGTGCGCGCGCGTGTTGCTTACCACTAGGATGCCATCTTCTTTACTGAACTTTGAAAGCACCTCTTGCTCAAAGTTTAAGTGTTTGACTTTGTCTAAAGGAGCATACCATACACACATGCACACACACACACACACACACACACACACACACACACACACACACACACACATAAGACTGCTATTAAAGATGATCAGATTGTTACCTGACCCAGGAACATAATGGAACGTTGATAGCACCTTCTATATGCCCAGCTGCAAATATGTCGGGCGCCCTACAAACTCCATATATATGTATGTATGCAACACACATGTATATGTACAAGCGTGTTTATGCGTATAAACTGACCGAACGTCCAGGTATCCATGAGTTTTATTATTGAGCATTTCTTTAGCAGGCTCAACTTCAACATGCTTTACATCAGTACGAACTTTAGACTCCTCACTGTTGATTATGTTACGAACCACAATATGTATGTATGTGTATACATACATACATATATATATATATATATATATATATATAGATAGAGAGAGAGAGAGAGAGAGAGAGAGAGAAGAGAGAGAGAGAGAGAGAGAAGAGAAGAGATTGTCACCTGGACATTATGTTCTCCGTCCACTATGTATGTAAGCCTTGCGGAGAGACGAAAGAGGGGCTGATCGTTTTCCCAAAGACAGATCGAGATATCCAGCAAGTCAACGCTAAGACAGGCATTTTAATATACTTGTATAATGTATTTGTATACATATAGTTTTTTAAAAACACCTATTGTATGTTTGACTAGTAGATAAACCTCACATATAACCATTTAAATTTTTAATATGTATGTTAAACTGATATAATTATATTAATGTTATTTGTATTCAAGAAAAATTAACCATATAAATAGAATAGATATAAATAATTTAGTAATTTAATTAAACAATAACAATATTTTTATATCATGTAAATTAAGAGTTAACAATGTACTGATTATAACTAATATTGTGTCGATATAATATATATATTATGTAATTATAATTTATTATAGCATTCTTATCTAGTGAGAGTAAGGTGGTTAATTACCATTTAAAAATATTATTGCGTAATATTATAAATATAGCATTTTAAAGCGCTAACAAGTTTTAGTCAGTGTTTAAGGGATTTGAACTCGGGATCAACCAGGGCCGTCGATGAATATCCGACGGTTTAGTAGAATTGAGGGTTTCTAGGTTTGAGTTAGGGTTCTTCCGGCGGCAGCGAGCGAGGTGAGTTTGAGAGAGAGAGATCTGGATCGACAATTTCTGTACGAGCTGTGTGAATTTCTGTGTTTTTGATCGATTTCTTCAGAGTGATGGCGTCCTCGGATCTGCTCTGGCTGCTGGTGAAGAACAACAACAAGTTCCTGGTGAAGCGGAACGGGAACAGCAGTGCGTCGGTTCAGTTCAGCAGCGAGCCTAACAATCTCTACAATCTGAACAGTTACAAGTACTCAGGTATGGTATTAAAATCTCTTAATAGTTTCTCAATATCTGTATATGTGTGTGTAATATGACTGGTGTAGGATTGGCCAACAAGAAAACGGTGTCCATTGCCCCTGGCGGTGAGAACCTGGAGATTGTTCTTAGCACCACCAAGACGAAGAAGACCAACAAACCTGCCAATCTTCACAACCGCTCTTTGCTCAAGAACGTCTTCAAGTTTAAGTCTAAGGCGGTCGCTAACCAGGTACTGTGTTTAAGTCTAACGTTCTCTAGTAATGTAGAAAGTTTTTAAAGCTCCCACGGAGAGAGAGAGAGAGATGCCTTACCTCTGGCTTTTGAGCAAAACAAATGCTTTTAAGCCCTGTCTTTTAGGCATAGATAAATTGGATCTTTAACGTGGAGGTACTTAAAAACTATTAAGTGCTCTCTAAAAATTTGCTGCCTACATATCCTGTGAATTTATATACACATAGCTTAGTAAAAATGTTTTGAGATCCATGTGTGGCATCCTTTACATGTAAGCTTTATATGGTATGATAGGAGCATTTATACACACACACACACACACGCACACGCACGCACGCACGCACGCACGCAGTTACACATGTTAATACGTATATATGATGCAGGTTGCTGCGAACAAATACAGGCCGGATCTGAAGAGAGCAGCTCTGGCAAGGCTGTCTGCTGTACACAGGAGTCTGTGCCGTGCCAAGTCCGGAAACAAGAAGAGCTCGAGGAAGAAGCCATCCAAGCCGTTGGCTGCATGAAATCGTGGAAAAATCTTGTCTTTTGATTTGATAAGCTCTTGACTATAGTAAATTTAATTTTGTGCTGTCAAGTAATTTCCGTTCGTAAGAATATTCTGTTTGGGGATATTCTGCTAGCATATTCTTAATGGCATCATTATCGCTAAACCACTGAGCGCACCCGCACTGAAAAAGAAAGGGAAGTTCATTTGCAGGAATCACGGCGCCATGTCCGATCGCGAGCTATGGCGGTAGCGCGTTGCATTTCCCTCAGAAATCAGGTAAATCTCTTGTTTGTATCGATTTCTATTTTGTGAAAATATATAAAAACCATAGATTTGTCCACATTCTCTCTATTTGAAAATCCGCAATCAATTTCATGTTTTTCTGTCTATTATATACATTTCCTCCTATATCAGACAATGCTTTTGTGAAAATAGAGGTATTTCTTGTTTTTCTACTGTATTTCGTATATATCTTCCTTTCCAGGTTATATCCGACAATGTGCTTGTGAAAATCTTCAAAAGATGAGGTAAGTTTCTATAGTTACTTCGTTGATTTCTCCACATTTTCTCATTTTTTCTTCGGCTTCAGGTTATATCAAACACTTTCCTTGTGAAAAGCAATCAAAAGATGGGTGTTCGCGGTGTAGATTTCAAGTGGTAAGCGTTTGGCGTTTCATTTTTTTACAAGACACTTATCCATTGTTGTAGGTTTGATGGGTTTTTCTTGTCAATGCTGGCTACCAGTGTGTATCCTGTTACGCATTTACACACATATGCGTGTGTGTGTGTGTGTGTGTGTGTGAGTGAGTAAGTATTGATTTCCTTAATAAGATGCGGTAGAATCGTGGTGTCTATCAACTGGCAAAGATATCACGCATGTACCTATCCCCTCCACATATGGATCGTGGTAAGTAAACGCTTACCAAGCATGTGTATATAACATGTTTGGTGTATTTATTTGATTTTCTTGGCAGGTGGACTATGCAACAGTTTTTGTCTTTCGAATCCTCATGTTCGTAGACAATGGTATAGCATCAGGAATGGGACCGTAAGTACGCGTGTGTCGGTGTGCCCTATACTTGTTACACACACGTGTATGTGTTGTATAGTAGTACACGTGTTTGTATTCATGTTTAACAAAGATCTGATTTGTTTGCTGTAAGTTTTATTACAGGGATGCTAGTCCAGAAACCAAAGTTCTGCTTTTTCAGGCTAGACTACTGGTACTGTCATGTCTTGCTTTTTTCATGTACCCTTTTCTTTGGGCCTGGACCGTGATTGGTAGCTTGTGGTTTACAAACGCAAACATGTGTAAGTTCATAATTATTTTTATGTAAAACCTGTATAGTTTAGTAATACAATGTTGTTCAGTGTGTTTTTATTGTTCTCTTTTTAGTTGCCAGAAGAAGGCCAGAAGTGGGGATTTCTTATATGGTTACTCTTCAGTTACTGTGGCCTCATTTCAATCGCATGCGTATCTGCCAGCAAAGTAAATCATTTTGAGAATTTTTCCATATTTTTCTGAAATAGCTAACTCCAATATATTGTTTTCAGTGGTTAATGAGACGACAGTCACACTTGTTACTGGCTCCACAAGGAGCTACAATTTCCGAACTAGAGGTAATTATACACTATGTAGTGTATATCCATCCTCGAGTGTAATATACCAGTATATTACTGTCATTTAGCTGAGTTATATACTTAATGCCAGGTGCTAGCGGAGCTCATCAGAGTTCCCGACTGGACACTACGCTCGTCAATTTCTATACCTTTACAAGACCAACGGACAGCACAATGACTATTGCCTTTCCTGGTCCTCACTCTCACTCCTGCCTCAGGTAAGCTTTGCTAACATGTATATGTACTTTTATGTAGAGTAATATTCATTAATAGTAATATTCAAAAAACATCAATATACACACATACATCCTACATTAATGCTTGAATGCAAGTTAATGAATGCTAATTATATCTTGTTTGCAGAGGGAAGCTGTGGAGGCTTTATTCAGCAGCTTCCCAAGTTTCAGTTAAAGCGGATCCCAACAGAGTGCTCCTCTTGCTCGATATGTCTGGAGGATTTCACTGTTGGAACCGAGTAAGGGGTGTGCTATGTGCTGGGATGTGATGTGTGTGTCATCATGCTCTCTCTCTCTCTCTCTCTCTTCTCCTCTCTCTCTCTCTCTCTCTCTCTCCTCTCTCTCTCTCTCTTCTCTCGTTCTCTCTCTCTCTCTCTCTCTCTCTCTCACACACACCACACACACACACACCAATTTATATGAGAGAACATCTTTAATTAACTTAAAGTAACTGTATGCTTACTATATTTTGTATATTAATGTAATTTCTTAATAGGTACGTGGCCTTCCTGTGCACACAATTTCCAATGTGGATTGCATAGATGAGTGGCTACGTTTAAAACGTTAAGTGTCCTCAGTGCCGGTGCTCAGTGTTTCCTGAAGCGGATTTAATGGTGTTTTAAGTCAGCAAGCAGAACAAGAAGCCAGGCGTGTTATGGTTAGGCTTCAGGACATGCTAACCCTCCAGAAAACAATCACATTGAGCAGAAATGCTCAACAGGTATACATTTATATACATACATACATTTATCTGCATGATATGTTTATTCGGATATCAAAACACATAGTTTACATATTGAAATGTTTATATGAAAGTGAATCTGTATGTGCATGTATATATATGCTATGCGTGTGTACAGGTACGTACGGATACATGATGTGTATGTATGTAGTTTGAAATCGTATGAGTCATACATGTGTATGTGTGTGTACATGTATGTGTATGTATATGCATTCATTTGTACATATATAGATAGATAAATTTTAATCTTTTAATGAAATCAGAACGGACAATCCGAAGTAACTATAGTTGTGGAAAGGCCGGGAAGGGGTTAGGCAATTTAGTAAGTAATTTAGTTTTACATTATATTTTTTGGGGATTGAAGAAGTATATGCAACCTGGTCTTTTTGCCATGAATACGCAAAGATCAACCTTTTTCTTTATAATTTTTTAAAGGAAATTTTCATATTGTATACATATTATATTTAAACCTCAATAAGCATAATTAAGTTTAACTTAACATATATAATTTATACATTTAAATATGGCATATTCGACGGGATATACGAGACTTTAAGAAAAAAATTCACACTTCGAGATAAACGTTTATTGTTAAATTGTTTGGTTTTTTTTACTTAATTAAATTATTTAACATACAAGTTTTAATTTTAGTTTTATATCTTTATAAACTAAAAAACAAATGTATATCAATTCATCTGTATAATATACACATGTATGTTCAACATCTGGATCCATTGGATGATTAAATAACTTTTAAAGTTTTAATAATGTACCATCAGATTAATTTAATTTATACTATTCTGTATATTTTAAAATAATATCTTAACTATTTTAATCAAAACAATAATTGTATGAATATTTATATAATGCAATTTTATTAGCATATTCTAATATATTCCTTTCTCTCCACAACACTCTCCATTGAACTAGAGTCTAGTACATCGAGACACATAGGGATCGGGTAATAATATGCTTTCTAAAATTAATTAAATTTGAATTAACAATTAAATTTTTGAAAAATACATTTTGATCCAACGGTTTGAATGGTTGACTGTGAAGAACAACGTGTTAAAGAGAATTACAGTATGAATTACATCTGTATGGACTACATGCATATACATGTATAGACAGATGGTAGTCATCTAGTAATGCCATGTGTAAACACGTGTAACAAGCAAGGTTTTTAAATGAATAAAGTATCTTGAATCTCTCAATTACGTAAGCTTTGAGTACGCTACTTATATAAATGTATTCTAACAGTATTCTATATTACTGTGGAAATGATCTAGTTACATTTTCAAACGGTATATTCTCATCTTGTATTAGAATGGCAGTGACAATCTGAACCGTTAATGTTTCATGACAAGTGTCCCATCATTTGCTTCTCATATCCGTTCCTGCACCACTCCAAAACAAGTATCCCACATTCACAAGATCATCTCAAGCAGCAGCCACTGCAACAACACATTCCTGGGGAACCTGTTGATCCAGATGTACGGCAAATGCAGGAGCATCGAAGACGCAGATACCACCTTCCAAAATCTCGTCCGCAAGAACACAGTCTCATGGAACTTGATGATCAAGGCATATGTGGAGAATGGGGAAGACCAAGAGGCAGTCCATCTCCTAAAGAAGATGGATTTAGAAGGTATAGAGATAGATATCATCGGAATTGTCACCTTAATCCCGGCTTGTGCTATACTTAAACATGCTACTGCTCTCCATTCGAGGATTTCCGCATCCGGGCTTGACAAACACGTCGTGGTGGGAACTGCTCTTGTAAAACTGTATGGACGCCTCGGAGAACTCGAGAAATCGAAGATGGTCTTCGATTGCATGCCTGAAAGAACGTAATCTCTTGGACCACGATGCTTGCAGCATATGCCCAGAATGGGCATATGCAGTTAGCTAGGGAGTTCTTCGATTGCATGCCGGAGAAGACCATCGTTTCATGGAGTTTGCTTCTTAGTGGATACGCAGAGAGTGAGGGAATCATACATGCTAGATACTTTCGAAACAATGCCTGAGAGAGACGTAGTGAGTTGGACTATCATGTTAACTGCATATGCCCATGAAGGGATGTGTATGAAACAAAGTCTCTATTTGATAGAATGCCAGAGAGAACTCTAGTCTCGTGGAATGCCATGTTAGGAGCATACGCGCAACAGGGACACGTGGATGAGGCAAAGTCGTTGTTCGACTCGATGCCAAAGAGAGACAACCTCTCGTGGAACTCCCTCCTATTAGCATATGCACATCACAACCACCTACATCACATGAACGAGTTCTTCAAGACTATACCGGAACGACTACGGAGTCGTACAACACCGTGGTATCTGCATACATAAGACACGGTGAGCTAGAGAAAGCAAGGGGGCTGTTCAATACCATGGTTGAGAAAGATAGCGTGTCGTGGGTACCATTCTAAACGGATACGCCCGAAACGGATGCGTCGAAGACACGAGAGATCTCCTCGTACAGATGCAGGAGTGCAACGCTAACACAGTGAGGGTAGTCATCACTGGATACGTTCGCTCTGGACACTATAAGCAAGGTATTAAGCTGTTTAGGGAGCTCAACTTAGAGGGGTTTAAGAAGCTAGAGAGCAGCCTCGGTATATTACTCGAAACCTGCACTGTACGTGAGGCCGAGGAGCTTCTCAAAGCGGGGTTTCATCCCGGCGACACCGCTCTGTTCGTCCTCTTCACGAGGTCAGGAAGGCTACGAGACGCCGAGCGACTCTTCGGCCAGATAAAGCAGCGGGACAGAGTCGTATGGAACATGATGGCTTCTGTATACCTGAGAAACAGTTGTTTTGAACAGGCAAGAGACGTATTGATGCGGGCACCAGATAGAGACGTGGTCACCTGGACGCTACTGTTATCAACATATATAGAGGAGGAGACGTACGCAATGCCGAGCATGTGTTCCATGCCATGCCACATAAGAATACGGTATCGTGGAATACGATGCTTGTTGCGTACGTACGGAATGGGGATGCTCGTACGGCTTTCCAGGTGGTGCAAACGATGGATATAGAGGGGGTTAACCCGGATAATGTTAGTATTGTTGCAGGTTTAGATGCGTGTAGTGAGGTTCCAACTTAACCAAGGGGAAGCTCCTACATGAAGAGGTATATGCTAGGAATCTTTCGGGTCTAGTAATTGGAAATGCTTTGGTGAACTTGTATGGTAAGTGTGGTAATATAGTACGTGCTGGTGAGGTTTTTCAAGAGATGGTTGAGAAGGACGTGGTGACGTGGACAACAATGATAACGGTATATTCTCGGAGTGGATACCATGGTGAAGCTCTGGATTTGTTTAAGGAGATGGCTTTAGATGGGATTAACCCAAACGGTGTTACCGCTCTGAACGTGCTTGTTGCATGCGGACATGCCGGGCTTACTGAGGAGTGTTTCAAGTGTTTTGTTTCTCTTAAGCAGGACTATGGGGTTGTCCATACCGTTGAACACTTTGTGTGTATGATTGACAGTCTAGGACGGTGTGGAATGCAGTTAGAAGCCGAGGAATTGTCCAAGAATATGCCTTTCAAAGTGAACTCTGCTGCTTGGACCGCCTTGGCTGCTTATACCTCTCTTCCCAGAGTTTTACCATATTTATCAAAGTTAGACCAATGTGAATGTAACTCTCTTTCTCCTGCACATTGAAATAAACGTGAATATACTTCAGTTATATATAATATTCGGTATCAGAGTCTCTCCTGCACATTGAAATAAACGTGAATATACTTTAAATTTTTCTATTATATATAATATTCGGATGCTTATCTTAACGCGTACTTATCTCTATATGTATATTATAGATAAACATGTATAAAACTGGGTTTAGTACTTTAATATTGACATCTTTAGGAGATGTCAACAGTCCATGTGCTAATTATATAATACATCCAAACTACTGTACATATACCCGCCAACTAATATACAGGCAATCAAAAACTGTTAATATACGCGACCCATTATTTAGTCTTTGTCCGACATTTGCTAGTCACGATCAGTATATATTTATATATGTCAACTGTATATGTAACTTATAATATACATGACGTGTGATACTAGCTCTGTTATACAAATCGCTGTCTTATATATATTAAACTTAGCCACAACTTGCATTACAACTGTAAAACAAATAAAATTATTACTTTCTCAGTGCGAGTAGAATCTATAAACAACAAATATGAGCATCAGCAAATGCTCATTCGTTGTCGTTAATCACATATAATTTATATAATATGTCCTAAAAGATCCTAGTATCTTAACGTTTATTTATATAATATATAGAACCTTTATACGTGGCTTCTCGACTTCGCTCAGCATGCCAGCTCAGCCTGAATAAAAAGCATGCAGCACAATCCACATGGGCCCCAACTTGCCCAATAAGCAAGGGACGCGTCAGCCTTTCGTGGCACAGTCCGACTTGGAGTGGTGCGAATACAACGTGGCAGTGTACCACTTCTTAAACACCTTCCGTTTCCTTCTCTCTCACTCCCGCAGAGACACTTGTGAGCTTCTTCGATTAGTATTCCTGCATTTCATACACAACACTTAGTTAAAAAAGCTTATCAAAAAAATGGCTTACAAGAAATGGAAGGCTGCTCCTCTCCCTCTCTCTTCATTGAATCATATTTCTCGCAATTGCAGTAACATACAGGAAGCCATGGATTTCTATGTAAATGTCCTCGGTTTCATCCCCATTAAGCGTCCTGGAGCTTTAAACTTCCAGGGAGCATGGTATGTGTGTGCGTGGTGTGTGTATATGTGTGCATTTCTGAGCATACCTCTGTTTTCCTGCAGGTTATATAACTATGGGATCGGTATCCATCTTCTCCAGCGTGAGCCCGGAATCAATTATCCAATTAACAAGTCCGATGAAGTTAATCCTCGAGCCGATCACGTTTCCTTCCAGGTATCGCACTCGTCTTCATCCTGCATATAGATATATCTCAACAGTTTATCACTTGGTTCATGATTCTATGTACGTCTCTCTTATACTTATAATATAAAATACATACACATTCATTCTAAAACCATATACAAAGTAGTTGTCGTATATAGATCATGTATGCCATTCTGTAGTACCATTGTGACACATTCACACACACGCATATATGTAATATGAACTTGCCTTGTGTGCAGTG
Source organism: Selaginella tamariscina (assembly GCA_003024785.1). NCBI lineage: Eukaryota > Viridiplantae > Streptophyta > Lycopodiopsida > Selaginellales > Selaginellaceae > Selaginella > Selaginella tamariscina. The sequence continues at coordinate 415,376 of PUQB01000055.1, read as the reverse complement.
CGACGACATTGATCTGGTAGAGAAGAAACTGATAGAAGAAGGCTGCAAGTACGTCCGCCGAGTGGTAGAAGAAAATGGGATCGAGGTGGAGCAGATCTTCTTCCACGATCCAGACGGGTTCATGATCGAGGTGTGTACATGCGAGAAGCTGCCCATCGAGCCGCTCATGGGTCACAACATAAGGAGCTGCCTCATGCCGTATATGAGAACCTCTACAATAACCGAAAAGTTTTAGAGCTTTGTGAGTGTCTTCAAATGGGTGGCTCCTCTCTGAGGTCCAAATATGACTCCGATGTTTGTAGAATACCTGTTCTTCAATATAACTCCAAAAGCTTTGTAACTTATGTTAATATGTACTTAAAAAGCTCTTAAACTGTTGTACACCCCGAAGTTAATTATGTTGTGGTATGTGTATATTAATATAATTCGATCAGCAGGCTTCATATAGCTCTAACGTCTGCTGTTGTATATACTCTCCACATACATATATAGTCAATGTGATGTAAAACACGCGCGCAGGCACAGAGTTCATGATCTCTTAAGTCACATATGTGTGTGTGTGTGTGTGTCTATATATATATATATATATATATATATAGAGAGAGAGAGAGAGAGAGAGAGAGAGAGAGAGAGCTACGACTGTAGTCCATCAAAGTATGTTGTATTAACTACAACAATGTACTTGAGTCTTATAACAATTAAGGTTATAAACATGGTGCAACCTCCCACAACAAAAGGTAAGATTCGGTTTCACACACATAACACTTACACATACATATACACGCGCAAATTGACAAGAGACGTGCTTACAAAAGACGACACGTGCGTACCGCAGGAATCTTGTAAGACAGGGATGGCTAAAGACAATGAAGGAAATACCTAAAACAATGTCTAGACAGGAAGGGTCAGGATAATGCACAATGTTAGGTGAGAAGAAAATATCCAAGAAAAGGAGACACGGGTTGCAACAACTTGCCTTTTACCTTTAAAAGGACCCTGTATTCCATGTGTTTTTCCATATAAGCACCTATAGATTCCTTTTTCACTGTAAATTTTTTTGTCCTCACCTGTTAAGTGCCTGTTAATTGAACGAGAGAGAGAGAGAGAGAGAGAGAGATTTAGTTAACAAGTTTAGAAAATAAAGTAACGTTATACAAGAGTAACAAAATTCCAGCGTATATTCAAGATATGATGCTAAACAGTAATCTACGGTGTCTTGGTATAATATAAGCGCTCAGACGTACCTATCATCCTCTATTCAGTCTCCGGGACGTCCTCTTCAGATTCCTCGCTCACTAAAATAGTATCAAGAACGTAATAAACAAAATTGACACAATAATATGTATATAATACCTATATAATTATATCTGATATAATACTACCTTCCCAATCCAGTGACATGGACTTAGTTGCGTTTAGAAGATCAGTAAGACCAGTAAGATCCTCCAAGTAATTTGGTGAATTAAGGGCCTCCAATACAAAATTAAATCCTCTGTTCTTAAACTCCGAAACAACCTACGCACATAAACGGTGTTATGTATACATGTATACACTAGCGTGCGTGTATGTACCTACATATGTATGTAATCATAGTAATATCATATATTAAGTAGCGTAATAACTGTATCATCATAATACAATACAATCCAAGTAATTACGTATGTATGGATATCTATGTACTAGCATAATAAAATACAATTCAGAATATTATAATTTATAGTACCGTATCCTCTCTCTCTCTCTCTCTCTCTCTCACACACACACACACACACACACAACTAAAACACGTATACCCATATATACACGTGCATGAAGGCATACTATAAAGTATCTAAAAACACGTACCTTTGGAGAGCATGCAGTGCAATTATCAAAGGCGATACCAGAAACTACAAGTTGAGCAAAATGGGAAAGAAAGCCTCTTAACTGGTGAGGCAATATACCCAGCGCTTGTACAGTCTGCTCCGTCACAGCTAATGGTTGATCGGCAGGTGCAGCAATTCTATAACAATATATGTCAGAAAACACACACACACCCACACACACACACAGGATACATACCCAAGTGGATGATGCAATAAAACGACTGCCATCTCCACGGCTAGCGCACCTGCAATAGGAGCAAGGCCAGGACGGCTCACTGTGCATTGTTGGTCCAATGTGCGGTTTACAGTGGACTGCAAAAGCATATTAGTATTATATACATATACACAAACATATATAAACATGAAAGTACACAAATGCGCCCCACCCACCCACCCACCCTCTCCCTCTCATTCTCTCTTTTTACACACACACGATCATATAAATAACATAAACCACATACATCAGTTGGTGCGACGACATCGTTGCAAAAATAACACCCAAGCCGAGGGTTCTGCGTACTTCTAAGAGGACTGTCTCCATGACGCATGACAACATATGAATCGAAGCCAAGAGCAGAATTTATAACAATCTGCAAAATATTCAAAAGTAGACGTATGAATTAAAAATTACCATCCACGACATTTGTGATATATATATATATATATATATATATCATAATATATGGTATACAGATTCATAGACATAGACACACACAACACAACACAAACAAGGTAGCTATGATATATATGCTTCATAATATACGGTACACACACACACACACACCTTAGAAGTGTCCGAAGCAGAACACATAAGAGTGGGAAGCCAGCGACTCTCTCTTGTATCTGTCAGTAGAAAGATGACGTCGTGTTCATCTATTAAGCTTTTCAGCTTCTCGAAATTCTCCTCAGTCTCTTTTTCTTGATCTGCAGCAACACTATGCCCGACCATTGGTATCGCAAACTGGTGACCATTTGCTCTCTGAAACAAACAAGCCTCAGCCTATGTATTCACGCATGGATACATGTGTATATACGCATATATATGCACATACGCACAGACAATGCACACACACGTATTATACATACCACATCGACACATTTATTACTCAAGGCATCCGGTGCAGCCTCGGCTTTTGCACGTCCCACGTCTTTGACTCCATAAAGAGACTGTCTAAGTGGATTTGAGTATCCAACTTTGCCATAATCCACAAAAGTGATATCTCGTATCCCCCAGCCCTTCATTACATGGAAGAGTTACGAAGTTATACATATGTACACAAACGCACACATACATACGCATGCACGCTTACCAGAAGTCCCAATGCAACTTCACAACCAAGTGTTCCAGCTCCAAGCAGAAGACATTTGGTCTTCTTAAGCAAATCAAGGTCCAATGAAGGTGCAAAACGCCATTTCATAAGCTTAAGGTTCAAATCCGCAGCTGAGATTGCCAGCCTTTACAACATATGAAAACAAGATTAATTAGTTACATGTATAATTTGATTAAAAACAGACAACCTTTCAGAATTCATTGAATTGGCAAGATTAGAAATCTGGGAACTCCTATCCCATCCAACAATAACAGGGGCTCCGTCCGTTGTCTTTGAAACTACAATCATAACATAGCTATAGATATGAAGAGAGAGATAGTTTATATGAGACTGCACGTTTAACAGAAGAATCATAATGGTGCGCGAGTGCGTGTATGCCTGCATGCGTCTGTTATTTTCTATACCTGTAGGGTCCTCAATAGAAACCGACACAACCAAGCATTCTCGTAAGTCCGCTCGTCCATTCTTCTCACGCCAACATAAAAGGGTGGCGTTTTTTACGCCCCAACGTGTAGCAGCTAGAACAAGCATATTCCTAGCCGGCCAACCTGGATGTCCACTAGAATTCGAAGGATCATAAAACCCAGAACTACCTGAGAAAATTAACAAAGGTTTAATACGACAATCTTCAATAACACTTTGGGCGTACTGTTAAGAAATGTAAACTTCAAGTTTAGAAAGGTATACATATAAAAAAACGATCAATATTTTATATATCTATATAGACGTATAATGTGTGCATCTATAGCTATATGAATCTTAGTATACAACATATAAATAATTTTGACGAGTGTATATACCATTGAATATATAAACAGAAAATAAAGTATATTATCCTCTGTGCGCGTGTGTGTCTATGAGCGTGTTATACGAGTTCTAAGAGCGCACCCTACCTTTCCATCACCTTGACATTTTTCCCAATCGCTTATATGCCTAGCCGTTACACTACCATGAGTTAAGTGCAAAAGAAAAAAAGGAACACCTGTACACAATCCTTTGTCAAAATTTCACGTACAATTGGCGTGTGTGTGTGTGTGTTAAGCAGCACGTACATACTGTTGCAGGAGATTCACGCCAAGTAGTGCACGCTGTGATGATACTCCTATGCTGTGCGGGCACCGTTAGTAACAGAAAATATACAGTTGAATAATATCAGGTGATATATATTATCTATTACAAACATCTGCTAAATAAAATGCATATTGTCTGTGTGGCCAGATAGCTATGAACAAACTTACCTCTTCAGGTGAGAAATAATCAGAAGCTTTCTGCAAGCTTGTGTACTTAATAGGCTGAACAGGTTTTATAGTCGGAAAGCCGAATCGATGCTTAAAACGCCATTCTTTTAAATCTGCATATGATATCACGAAGAACCGATTTAACAGCTTGCAATCTTCTTCTGCTCTTCCAGAATATATGTCATCCCACAACTGTAACCAGTCTTCAAATAAGAATTGTTTTTATAGATACACATCTAAATGCAGATGTGCAGAGAGTAGAAGAATGTTTCATTCAATAATTGCATATACAGATGAGCGCAATCACAGTGCAGTGCATGTTATGTTGTTAAATCGCCTCTTTGAGTATACTAGTTTCGTAAATATAGTATGAAATAGTAAGTGTACTTTGTTTAAGGATATAACACTAATATTTTATATTTGTATATATACCATTATGAGGGTACGAATAGAATAATGCTAGCGGTCTATATGTATCCATATAGATGACAACATACATGAAAATAAATGCACTCTAGGTGCGTAATTTGTATCTGTATTTGTATGAATACAGATATGTATATATGAATGACTACCTTTCCGCCTTCTGCAAGGATCAGAGCGTCTTTATCAAGGGCCTCGAACTCATCCGCAGTGTTTGTATTATAAAATGTCCCAGGAGCAGGGCAGCGATTCCTGTCACCCAGAGAAAGAAGATGTAGTCTTTAGCTCGAAAGACAGAGACTCCTGACTCAGCTGCATAGGCTGCGATATCCTCGCATGGCTGCATGGTGCGAAATATCCTACATTTTACATATCCAAATTCAAATACAAGCATACTGTACACACACATATTAAACAACGTATATACCCAGAAAACATATAACACAATGGATACATGCAATTTCTGGAGTCTATGAAATCGTAAAACAATGTATACATGTATAAACGAATCTATGTATGAAAGATGAACATATATGCATATAAGAATATGCTCGTCATATTATATATGATAGAAATTCAATCATATATACTATGCAGATAAGACAAGGCATATACATATGTCGATAAAATGAATGTATATCTAACATGCGTATACATATCACACGTCACCAGAAACAAAGATGTTGTACATATATAACGATTGTCTATATACATAACCAAATAGATATCAGCATGTGCGATATTTTACAGATTACACCATACAGTTTATGCACATAAGATAGGTATGTGTATCCGTGTGTGAATATTCAGTGCAAAAATGTGGGATAACCTGGTCTTACAACGTAGTTTTAATATATAAAATGCGTGAATATTCAGTGGAAAAATGTGGGATAACCTGGTTTACAATGTCGTTATAAATATATACAAAGCTTATGCATAAAATAGTATTTGGGCAATCTAACAAATAAGATTATGCACACAAGATGTGATTTTAGGATCAAATAAATGATCGAGACGCATAGATACTAAGATTATGCACAAAAGATGTGATTTTTGGATCACGTAAATGATCGAGACGCATAGCTACTATAAGATTATGTTTTTGGATCAAATAAATGATCGAGACGATACAGCTTGTGAAAAAATAATGAACAAAACATGTGATTCTATATACAGAAAAAGATTAAATGCAAGAAAATACACAAAATATGTGATTTTGCGAAGATTATTGAGTTTTGCAGGATTTTACAGAGAACTAAGCGCAAGAACCTTGTATTGTGGAGGGGGCGCTGATCAAGACGAAGAACATCAAGCTTGAGATTTGCGAATCCGTGCCAGAAATCAGGCTTAACGATGCTCTGCCATGTCGCATACTTGAGAATCTCGTGCTCACTTGCCGGTGAAGAATCCGAAGGCGCTCCCGGTGGCGCCATGCCGTCTCCAAAACACTAGGGCAACAAGAACACTCAAAACAGAGCGTGAGGTTTACTTAAACTTACGATTAAGTTTAACACTGGAGATTGCAATCCGCAAATCCAACGGTATACAACTAGTGCGTGCGTGTGTAGAATGTATGAATTATGAGTATTAAAAATTCAAAAATTAATATTCCAAAGCCAATGTGGAGAGGGTCGAACCGTGACCTATTTGAGATTTAGGGTTCAGAAGAATGGATGTGCTTGCTCCCTGCTTGCGGCCAGCTGCATTTCGAGGTTTCGTAATGAAATCCAATAGACATATAAAAATCATCATTTCTCAAGGTAAATTTTCTACATTATAATAAATAATATAATTTTATACACACACACACACTTTATATATATATATATATAAAGATGTGTGTGTTTCTTATTGTTTTATGTATTATGTAGAAAAATGTATAATATATGTACATGCACGGGGGTTTCAGCATCTTCTGCAAATGTAGATGACTGGGGGATTCCGGTAAAGAAACAGAGAAATGGGACTATACAACTTACCAGGCTTTGCTTCAAGGAGGAGAGCAAGTGTCGCAATACTTGAGTCTATGATCAAAGTGGTATGTTTATACATGAACACGGCACACCCACCACCCACACACACGCACACACAAACACACACACACACACACACACACACACACACACTATATATATATATATAATATATTATAGAGATAGAGAGAGAGAGAGAGAGAGAGAGAGAGAGAGAGAGAGAGACAATACATATGTGTAACTACTGTGTGTATATAAGTAATTTTGTGAATGTTCTGCAGCTGGGACATGTAACTAGTTTAACAAAGGAGTCAGAGGACACAGCAATTCAACTGGCTGCATATGCATGCATTGGACAGAAAATAGATGATCTCGATGGTAGTTTTATGGCTGCTTTGGATTTGATGATTGCAGAGGCTGCTCAAAACAGAGATAACCAGGTTTATAGGTGATATGCATAACATTACATATATATATATTATGTATATATGTTATAATTATTAAGTAATTATGCATATATTTCAGTTATTATTCTATTTCTCACTAAGTTTTGTATTTTCTTTACAGAAAAAAGAACTTTTGGATGTCATTAAGGAAGTTACTATGGCACAACTCACGGACAAGGCGTCTCCAGCGGTATTCTATAAATATATAATGATGTGTGTACTGTATATGCACTCTCTACATAATAGATATGTGTTGTGTACTCTCTATATAATAGATATGTGGTTATGTCTTGCAGGTGCAAATAGTAAGCATGCTTTGTCATGCACCGGAGAAAGAAACACAGGCGACAGATATTGCGTTCGGCGGCTGCCGGAGGAGGAGTTCACCCTGCTACCGGCGGGGGGCATATTAATGTCCCTGCAGGAAATCTTCTAGAGATAGCCAACCAAGCAACGACCTCATAAATGTTGTGATGTGTGCGTGTGTGTGAGAACCAATTTAACTAATAATAACATGATTATATACATACTTATGATGTATAATAATAATGATGATACAATAAACTAACAATTATATGTTCTATTAGGGGATGGAGGAGAAAAAGAAGGTTCCTGATAGAAAATTACTTGCAAAGCTTATTCTTGTGAGAGAGGAAGCTCATGACATGTTAGGAGGTGGTATTCTTGACGAACGTAATAAGCCTGCTTTGCAGAACTTACCAGAGCCTGAGGTAAACTAAGTAGCTTATAGGATTATACTAGTAATGTTATGATATGTATAAGACAAACATATATGTGTAGTCGCGTATAATACAAATGTTAGTTATCGTTTGCAGGTTAATTTCATCTCAAAAATAATAGCCATCAGGCCTGGGCCACTTTGCGTGAGAAACTTGAGAATGTGATGCGAGGAAGGGCTGAAGGTGCCGATATAGAAGACGATGAGGTATCTATTATATATTATATATAGATGTGTGTACGTGTGCGTTTATATGTGGGTCTCTTGTTCCAGAAAGCTAAGGCCGTGCTTCCTGTACGACCAGGGATGTTTTTGGAGACATTGACCAAGGTCTCTCTCTCTCTCTCTCTCTCTCTATCTATATATATATATATATATATATATATAATTGTTGTTTTTGGACTAGCTGTTAAACGGAATGTATAACAATGGAACTGCAGCTGGAGTTACAGTACAACATCTACATTGGGAAACCTGTTAACTCTGCTACGTATAATTTAATATATATGAATACGCGTGTGTGAGTCAGTGTACAACGATTATACATATATTCCGATTATACATTTTAACTCTCATAATATTTTAATTTTTCCATTGCAGACTTACAGAAGCACTTTAGAAATACTTCAAGTCATGGCACACGGGAGCATACCGATTTCGGAGGGTGAAGCATAATTTAATTAATTAAATGATAACATAATACTAATTGAAACTAAATTTTGGTCTGAAACAGTTATATGGTTTATTATACTCGCAAAAATATCTTAAATGTAATAATAGTTTTTTCACTTAACTTTCAATAATATTTTAATTCGAGATTTTAAAAAAACACTAAATCATTATTGCTAAGAACAGATATATAAGTAATTTAATTATCTTTTCATTAAGTAAATTAATTAGATTTTAAACATTACAAACTTATCATTATGCATTTAGTTTCAATGGTATTATCATTTGTATAATTGAAAGTAATTTATACTCAGATTAATATTATAAAAAAAAAGAAAAGAAAAACAATTTAGTTTTTAAAATTGATTGCAAAACAATCAAAGTTAAAAAATTTATGTTCTTTTTTTATTTAGTTTTTTATATTTGTTTAAGAACTTTAAAGTTACAATATATTGACTCATTTGTTCAAGTTTAATTCTTCATATAAATAATGTAGTAGCACTTACATATAATTAAAACAATATATTTCTGTAGAATTATGCTACTTTATGATTATAAAATCATTAAATCATGTAATAATGATATTTAAACCATAGAATCGTATGAAATATTATATAAAAATGAGTAAAATTAAAAGTTAAATCTTATTGTTGAATAAAATTTAAAATACATAATATAAATACATAGATAATGCCAAAGAAAATGTTTTTAAATGCATAACTTATATACATAATGTATTTGAATTTTTATTCATGTTATAGATTTATTTAAAAGATAATGAATAGTTTTTCAATTTTTATATGATTTTATTTAAAATGAAATATATTATAAACGGTAAATGTTATGTAATATAAATTTAATAATGAAGGCAATATACTTTATGACATTCACCTTTAAATAACTTAAATGTAATATATAAATCATTTAATAGTATAAAAATATTAAAAAATGATTAAAAGTTATAGTGTTACTAAATCTTTATCATTAATAAAATTTAAAACACATAATATATTTTAATATTTCATTTTATAAGTTTATTTATAGATTATATAATTTTGTTTATGGTATGAATAACAAATATTTTAAAATACAATTTAACAAAAGAGGTCATAAATTGAACGTTTATAAATAAGAATATCTGTACAATAGTTATATGTCATTACAAATAATATATTGTAACATTTAAGCAACTTAATGATATATAAATTATTAAATTTTATAAAAATGATAATTAAAATATTTACATATCAAGTAGTTTAAGTATGTATTGTTTTACATATTTATATGATTTAATATTTTAATATTATTATATATGTTATTTAAATTACATGTAATTGCATGTGAACATCTTTATTTATAACATTTATTATTATTCATGTAATAAGCAATAAACAATTCTTTCTCACTTATATGTGATTATTCTTGCATATAAATATTTATCATAATGCATATACACACAAACAAATATATATAATATCTTATAAAAATAAAAACACTTGTGTAAAAGATTAAAACGTTTTTTAATTTAAACATAAATACTAAAAATTTAATCTTAGCAATAAATGTATGTATTTTCTGTGTGCATGTATTATATTTAAAAATGTAAAAAATATTTATTAAATTATTAAAAGATGTAAATAAAATTTATTAAATTATTAAAAGATGTAAATAAATATTTAATAACATAAAAATGCATAAATTATGTAATATCTTATTTGTAATTAAGCATGTGAAGAAAAAGGGAGGAAACAAATGATTTAAATAATTAATTAAACTTAAATGATTAAGTTAATACAATGTGAATGTAAAATTGTTTTTATCTCGAATATTAAAATATGAAAAAAATATTTTCATTTTATATTTTATGAATAATATTTTATATTCAGTAAAATAAAATTAGTGATTACCACTACTTACACACATAAGTATTTAAGATAAGATAGTGGTAATCACTAATTTTATTTTACTGAAAATTCTATAAACATATTAAAATTACCTTATTATATGCATCTAGAAATTAAATAATTAATACTAAATATTTATTTAATGAATTTTAATTTACTTCAATTTAAGATTCTTATATGAAATAAATATAATAATTGATGAGTAAGTGTGTGTCTTCTTATATTATGAATAACAGTTCTTGTTTCAAAAAAGAACAAATATAAAATATAAATGCAAAATAAGTAATCAGTTTCTTTATTAAAGAGTGACACGTATGTAATAAGTATCGTATTTTATATTAATATTATATATATTTAATATATATTAAAACACATCTTATCTTTAAATATTATGTTATATACATATATACGACCACTCAACTAATAGTATGCATGTGCATTTGTTTATATACAAGGACATAATGAGCTCGTATAACGTACGTACGGAATATGTGAAGCCCTAGTTCCAATTTAAATTGGATGGTTAAGAGTTTGTACATCAAAATATAAATAATTATAAATAATTTTTAAGACCTTAAAATTGAATAAAACTAATAATCAAATTAACTTCAAAACTATTAAGGAAGTATTTATATATTTATGAAATTTAAATTGCTACTCATATATTATATATATATATATATATATTATATATATATATATATAATTGTTTATGATTCATAAGCCACCTATATATACAAGAATGCGTGTGTGTGATAAATGAATATTAAAAATTATAATATTATTTAAATAATGTAGATTATAGTATGGACAACTCTATACTACAACCTATTTCTCAAAACCACTTGCATATAATCAATAATGGATATTGATATTGCTTAATGTACTATTTTTACATTTTAGCTTACGTTGAAATACACCTCTAGAGATAGATATAGATATATACATACATACATATGTATTTGTATGATACATAGACATAGTTTCATATACGATATAACTTTCAAATAAATTAAATTTAAAGTTTTAATTAATATTATGTAGAAGTTCACAAAGATAATAATGTCTAGATATATATTACATATTTTATATACAACGATTATACATATTCCCAGTATTAGAGTATACTTGTAAAAGTCTATTTATCCTTAACATATATTAAAACACCATCTATATTTTATATATTTTAATTTACTTATAAAAGTCTATATATCCTTAACATATATTATAACACATATTCTAGATTTTATATAGATTTTCTTACTTATATATTTTAGTTTACTTATAAAAGTCTATATATCCTTAATATATATATAACACATATTTATATAGATTTTCCGACATAGATAGTTACAGATGGCTGTTGATGTATACTCTTATAATGTGATATTGTTTATGCGTCGTAAGCGACCTATATAAAAAGAAAAAACTACTTAATTAGGTCAGAAATGGATTGTTATATATGTTATATTCGTTATATATAATATATTATATATCCCTGAAATATGTCTTATTTTCATATATCATGAAAATTTTAATTTACCTATATACCTTAAAAATTTTAAATTTATATAGATACTTTCAAACTTTAAATAAATTTCATTTTATAGCAGATTTAGAATGAAATTTATTAGGTAAACATAAATAAATTATTATAGAAATTATAAATAAGCAAATGTTTTACATTTTTTTAAATAATTTGTATTACGTCGTGATATATACAGTATATGTTTGTTGCGTTTATTGTGATATTTATATTTAATACCATTCAAAAAATTATTGAATTTTTATAAATATAGTTAATTTTAAAGTGCTGCCAGTATATGTATTTTATACGGAATTTGTTTCAACTTATCGCAAGGGTACGTGTATAGTAATATCTGGCAGCAGCGTGGAGTTTGTGTGTGTATATATGTTTAATACGTAATAAATAGAATATAGATAGATAGATAGATATGTGTGTACATATACGTGCATATTACCGGGGTATTATTCCGGTATATTTGTCACTGTGGTCCGTATAAACTGCGTATATTATTTACTTTTGTGTGTGTAGTATTAAATTCAATTGACTTTAAAATGGATATATGGATATTTAGTGTCTCACAAAATATTTAATAAAATTAATTAAAAAATATAAAATGTTGGGATTATGGCAATTTAAATATTGACACGAGGAATGTATCGGCGACATTTACGAAAAAAATGAAGAATAGTTTGTAAAGCTACTTTCACTATGAATATTATGAATGTTAATGTTTTGTGTTTTTGTAAACAAATGTTAATTTGAGTAGATTTACACATGTAAATTAACAATCAATAAATAAAAAGTTGCTATAGTACATAAAACTATGAAATGATATGAGTCACACAAGTACCTTTTTTAACTGCATAACATGAAAGCTTGCAGAACGTGTGTGTGTGTGTGTGCGCGCGTGGGAGAGAGAGAGAGAGTTATGCACACCACTACAATGGCCAGTGCAGGTGTATATGTGTGGTGTGTTCCCTTTTAATTTTTTACGAATGTTATACAGTTGCACGTCGTATATAAAACATATTCACATGTAAGTATCATAAATATTATAAATATCTTTAACATAAATTAAAAACATTTTATACTTAAATATCCAACGTACGGTGGATGGTTAAGAGTTTGCTACATCAAAATCTAAATTAATTAAGAATAAATTATATAACTGTAAATTTGAATACAATAATAATCAACTTAAATTCATGACTGTAAGGGAGTATTTATTTTATTTATGAAATTTAAATTGTTACTCAATGTATACATGCTATCCATTTACAATTCTATATTCCGTTGTATATTCGTAAGCGACCTATATATACTCTCTCGTAGGTTCTTATACAAGAGATAGAACGCCTGTGTGTGTGGAAAAATGAATATTAAAATGATAGTATTATTCAAATAAGGTATATTAAATGTTTAGTATGGCAACTCTGTACTATATCCATATGTATGTTGCATTTTAGCTTAGTACGTTGAAACACACACACACACACACACACACACACATGTATAGGTATGGGTATATATATAATTTACAAAAATAAAATAAATTTAAAGGTTAAAGTTCCATTTTAACTTATTTGTCTTTATAACGTATAAGATTGTTACAGGATGTGGGACCAGTTTTTTAAAAAAAAAATTTGATGTTATCCATACTATCCAGGCATTTAATTAATATGTTTGCATTGTATTTTGAAGAGTAAGATAAGCTATAGTTTAATGCTACATGAAGTGTAAAACAATTTTAATAAATTATTAATAGCTTAGCAGATTTTTAATTTTGTACTTGTCTAATAAACACCATTTAAATATTTAAATCTAATGAATTTTTTTTTTTTCCTCTTATAATATTCATACTTAACAAGGTAAAAATTATTCTCGTTTTTTTATTTTTATGATTTGTTGATTAATATAGTATATGGCATTCGTATTTGTAATTTTATATTCAATACACACGCTTGCGCACACATACACTCACAGGCACGAACACACATACATATGGAGATGCATATTGGGTATATATATATATGGAGATGCAAGTATTCAAACATATAATCTAGATTGTTAGCTTTTCTTTTGTGTTTAAATTTCTTGGTACGTCTAATTGTATTCCAATGTTATCATATATGTATTCACGTACAATTTATACTATATCTATCTGTGTGTAGATGGTGTAAGTATGCAACATATACATACATACATATCACATATCTATACATCTTTATGAATCTTATATTAGGGTTTTTCGATTTTATTTAATATTTCACTAACCGGTGGTTAATTGTCTCAACCAACCAATCTTGTAATTATTTATACATGTATCAAAATTAATTAATTAAATTTTATATTTTTAACTTTTAATGAAACGTATATGTAAGAAGATGGAACGATCGTCTTATTTTATAAAAAGAAAAACACATTAATGTGGATAATATGCATAATCTTTTTAAAGTTTCTCATATGTAATATAATATAGATAAATAAACAAGTGTGTCTCTCTCTATATAATTAATATTATTTTCGTTCAGACTTACCATGAACTATTAATAAAAACATGCACAACGTTATATTTATATACATACATATATATATAAAGAGAGAGAAAGAGTTATAGAGAAAGATCTCCTTATAAGTATAATTAAAAAGAATTCTTATGTATAAATAAAACATATATATATATATATATATATATATATATATATAATATCATGTAGAATATATAATAACTAAAAGATTTTTTCTCTTACACATTCACATGTTTGTGTATATATATATTTATCATATATATATATATATATATATATAAAGAGAGAGAAAGACATTAGTAAATTATAATTAATAATTCTATAAAAAAATAATTGATTAACTAAAAGGTTAAGGATTTAACGTATCTTTTTAATTAAATATATTGAGTAGTGCACATTTTCATATACATTATGTGTAATATACATTTGTAAAAACCTGTTTAGTAACCAATTAAATAAAAATTATGTATTAATATAAAATAAATAAATTTAATTAACCACTAGTGGAAAGCATAATGGTAACAATAATTAATTATGTGTCTGTGTGTGTTTGTGAAAAACATACGTATTTAGTGTTTTAAAGGATGATATTTTTATAATATTTAATTAATGTAAACTGAGTGAATAAAACACAATTAGTTTTCATGAGAACGCATATATAAAATATATTTCAAAGAACAAATATTCACAAAATGACCTAAAAACAGAGTCCTAGGGTTTTTGAGGATATGGAGGTGAAGTCCACAGAGGAGAGGATCCTGCCGGCGACGAGGCGGCCCGATGGCACAATGCGTAAGCCCGTAAGGATTCGAGCCGGCTATGTCGCCCAGGAAGAAGTCGCCATCTATCAATCAAAGGGCGCCCTGGTATGCTCAATTCTCTCTCTCTCTCTCTCAAAATTCTCATTGTATATACACATATCTACATTCATAGGTGAGATTGTTTAAGTACACATAATGTACTTGTTCAAGAGTATATTTTATATATCGGTTTTGTCGTTGTTTCCTCTTTTATTATTATGGCAGTTTGTACATACAAACGATGTATATATGCATGCATGATGGTGCTAGTTTTTACACATGCGTATACGTATACACCTGTACGTGAAATACTAAATACATTATACTCTGCGTTTTACATATGGGGTCTTCATTATGTCATAATTCTATACATCCCTGTGTATCTGGATTTAACAATTCTCAGTTCTTGCTTTTGTTCTTGTATTTGTAGTTAAATTTCTTGTATATGTTAGTTCATACTCACGCCCCACAGATATAGAGTTACAGGGTTTTCTGCCTTAAATATGTTTGTGTACTATATACGGAGATGTTATTGAGCGTCTCTTATATATACATCGTTTGTTATCACGCGCACACACACACGAATACATACTTGTTATATTTTATATTCCTCGGTTTAACATGTATATGAAAGTGTATATGTGTGCGTATTTTGTGTCTGTTATATATATATATATATATAGACACTTATGAATGGTGTGAAACAGATGAAGAAGGAGGCTCTTTTAGTTCCGCCTGGCTACGATCCAGAAACAGACTTGAAGAAACCAAAGACAAAAGCAGCAAAGAAAAATGAAAAGAGAAAGGAGAAAAAACATCAGGTACGCTTTTATACATGCGTACACACGGATTCTTGTATTATGTACATCCATGCGTATATTCTAGGTGTATGTGTCGGATGATAAATACACATAATTCCATGTTTGTGTAAAGTCATGCAAGTCTATAAATGTTATCTCACTACGCTTCATAGGAACTATATTAGATCATTCTTCACATGTGTATTATATACAGGCGAGGCTGGCATCAGGTGCAGCTGAATCTGAAGCAAACGATGCAGAAGTGGAATCAGTCGCTGAACAATTGAATGCTCTACAAGTCTCAAATGGGGAGAAGCCAGAAGAAATACCAAATGAAAAAAAACAGAAGAGAAACCGCAAGATGCTTCAAGGAGCAAGTCCAATATTGAGAAGAGGATACGAGCTCTCAAAAAGAAGGTACATATGTGTTGTGTGCGTGTTTATGTGTGCGGATGTGTCTGTGTGTGGAGAGAGAAGAAATCATCAATGTATACATGCATATGTATATCTATCTATCTAACTATCTATATCTATATATATATATATATAATGTCTACATAGTTTTTTGTGTTTGCAGATACGCTTGGCAAATGAGTCACAAAACGAAGCATCGAGCTCAGAGAAGCTGGCAAAGGTGCAAGCATGGGAAAAAAAATTGAAAGAACTTGAGCTCAAAATCAGTTAACTTGCTTTGGTACGCGAATATACCTTGTCATTTCATTAGGAATATGCTATATATGATATGCACTACTTATATTATATATTAGCGAAATCCACAACAACCGTAAGAAACTATGTACTTTCTACAACGTTAAACATAATTAATTGTCATGAACACTAAACGCTCTATGCATCTCTATGCATGTGTGTGCGTGTGAGGGTCCAGGTTATATATATAAGGAGATTAGATTTTCCGAAAATGAATAAACACAGACAATAGATATTCCTCTGGTATTTCATATACCTGTGGTTTCAACAATACGATCGTTATTTTAACAAATAGACTAATGATAAGCTCCGTTTTACCATTTTAAACATATAAACAGATATGAAAAGAAATTGATTACTCTTTGTTCATATATAGCAATGCAAGCAGCCTCGGTCGGGGAGAGAGGGAGAGAGGGAGAGAGAAAGAGAGAGAGAGTATACACACTCAAACGGAAATAAAAGTTGTATTACCATTAAGCTAACTACAATGACTAGTTTAGTCCTCAAGCAGTCAAACTTAAAAGATTTACCAGCACGAGCTACTGAGGAGGCATATTACGTGGAGGTGCAACCTTAGCCATTCCAACCCATGCAACGACACCAAGTACAAGCACGGCCCATCCGATTAAGTCGTATTTCAAGTCGTTGTTCTTCTTTTTCTTCTTCTTATTGCTCTGTAAGCCATCACAGTTAATAACGAACTAACACATTATATACTTACAAATATCTCATTGTGCGTAGGTGTGTGTGTGAATAAGAGCAAGTATATGACCGTACCTTTGAGGATGAAGTATTTCCACTGCCACCAGCGGTTCCAAGGAGTTGCTGGGCAAGCATCTGTTTTTGCAATTCAACGTAGACACTCGGTGCCTGAAAAAAACTTCGTATCAGCTACATATTCAAGTCCTGTTTAATATATGTGTGTGTGTGTGTGTGTGTGTGTGTAGATCTCTTCACCTTCGCAGACATCTCTAGTGCCTTCATATACATCTCATTGTCCGGTTCCTGTAATAGAATGCTATCAGTATAGTAGAAACGAGAATATATTTTGTAGAGCTAAACATTCATACGTCTGTCCGTCTCTCTCTCTCTCTATATGTGTGTGTGTGTGTGTGTGTGTTATATACACAAAACTTGGTAAAAATATTTACCTCCACTAAGGCCCTCTGAAAGCATTCAGTAGCTTTTTTAAAGTACTCATTGGCCTTGCCACTGTCGGAAAGCAGGAAACCGTGGGCAGTGTGTGCATTTCCCAGACACCAAAGTGTCTCGTGCTTCTTTGCATTAATACCAAGAGCCTCTTGAAGCTTAGACTCCGACTCTTCATGCAAATATAAATATAGATACTTATAGGTTGTCTCATATATATTATACGACACACACACACATACCTTCAATCATTCGGATGGAGTCCTCTCCTTGGCGGAAATGAGCTAGCTCCAAAAGCGCACCGCCCCATCTCGTCAGATTCTGCAATTAACAGGAAAAGTCCATCAATTTCACACACACACGCACACATACACACTACTTACATCTGCATCCTGTGGAGAGCGTACATAATCGGCCGCCGCCTTCTCCCTCGCCGTCTCAAAGAAGATGAGGCGCTGCATCTCTTCAGAAGGAAGATCCATGGCCACCGAAAACCCTAGCCAAGAACCCTAATTATGCTTTACAATAAAATATTATTTCAAAGATTTACAGATAGAAAAATCACAAAATGAATGATAACCGTAGATCTGTGAAAGTGATCAACGGCAAAGATGAAAACTCTCAAAAGTCACGAATGCGTTCAATCTCTGTTGCAGTAAAATGCAGCTTTCATGGAGCCATGGTATGCACAAAAGATACCGGCTGATCTACACAAGAAGCCCAGGCCGAGATCATCCTCGCCGCCCATTCGTAAACACGACGGTGCAGATTCGTCCAGATCGAGCTCCGTAACGAGCCGGAGACAAAGAAAACACGAGGAGAAACTGTATACAAATCCTCCGCAGATAATCTCTATCTCTCCAAAGATTGTCCCCAAGGTAATACATACACATGTGTGTGTGTGCGCGTGTGTTACACAACACACACACACACACACATATGCAGACTAAAGAAGACAACAAGTTCCGGTTTCTCGACTCCATACACATAAGGAGGCTCTTCCCGGAGCGTCCTGTTATGACACGTCCGGTAAACCACGTGGCAATACATCGGTTTGATACGATGGACTATAAGACGGAGAAAAACGAGATGCAATACTTGACACAAACGCGTTTTGCCGCTCAATCTCATTTAAAGATCCCAACACAAATGTTAATCACATTATCACTTTTGAGAATTTCTACGATTTTTATCACGAGTATGAAGCGCAAAATCCAGCCGTTGCTGTAGATCCACGGTGTAAGCCATCCATGGAGATTGAAAAACAGGTATATACTGCATTATCAACTAATTTTATATAATTACTAAACTAACCTTATAGTTTTATATAATTATCAAATTGACCTTGAGTCAAATTTATTATTAATCAGAACATACATACACCCACACATATGCAATATATTGTTTAAGGTTAAATAAACGCATACACATGCAATGTTATATATTTTAACATTTAATTTAAATAATATATTTATAATTTGTGTTATTCAAGGCCAATTTGAGAATTATATAAAACTAAAGGTAAATTTGATAATTATATAAAAATAAGGTCAGTCTAATAATATATAAAACTAAAGGGTATATAAAACTAGAGGGCCAATTTAGTAATTATATAAAACTAGAGGGTCAGTATGATAATTATTAAAACTAGTTGGTAATTATTAAAATTAGAGGTCAGTTTGGTAATTATTAAAATCAGAGGGCTAGTTTAGTAATTATATAAATTAGAGGGTCAATTTGGTAGTTATATAAAAGTAAAGGGTTTTTTAGTAATTATATAAAACTAGAGGGTCAGTTTGGTAATTATATAAAACTAGAGGTTTAGTTTAGTAATTATACAAAATAATAGAGGTCACTTTGATAATTATAATTATATAAAACTACGACAATTTGGTAATTAAATAAACTATAGTTAGTCTCACCCAGGAATATATTATGCACGTTCAATAATGTACACATGCTACACACACGTGAATGTGTATACAGGTGCAGATGAGTGTACAAGTAGTGTCACCAGCAGAGGATAACCAACTGTTGGAGAACAAGTACTTGTACAATTTTGACCACAAAATTAGGGTTTATTGTCCACAAATGAAGTTGCAGACATGGGCTACCACGCACAGGCCCGTAGAGATAACTGACTACAGTGATGTTGATCCGTACTTGTCGGCTAGTACGGCAGTGAACCCGACGTTACTGCAGGTGCATTATCACCATATTACTCACCATGTTAAGTTGGTGCATTTGGTTTGTAAGCCTCGGAGTATGGAATTAATCCAGTAATTAATTCGTATTGCTTAAACTTTGTAGCTTTTAAAAAGAAAATTTTAAATTATATTCGAATCTTGGTCGTTAATTCCTGTGTACTGTGTATATGTATGTGTGTGGGGGTTTATCGTATTGATTATGTTTACACTGTCGTATAGATAAATAAATACATATATATACGTGTATTCATATGATGCCAATTAAGTTAATGTTGTAGGTTTCAAATTATAACTAAATTATGGTCTTTTTCTTATTTTGATTAACATGTTATGCATATGTACTACAACTAAATAAAGACATGATTTAAATATCAATTAAACTTGAGTAATTAAGATGTTCCAATCGTATATTCTAAAGAAATAAACACATTCAAATTGAATTAAATTAAAAGTTATTAAATAAATTATAAAATAAGAACACTTTTCTTACATTTCCTCCTATATTATATTCATATAATGAGATAAGACTATAATATAAAGATACTTAAAATTTATAAAACAAACCATTTATTCTTTGTATTTAACATTATAAGTAAAAAAAGATGCACTTAATTTAAATAATTAATTAAATTTAAATAATTAAGTTAATAAATATGAATTCAAATTTTTTCTTATCTTGAATTATAAATCTAAAGAAAAAACATATAAAAATGATAACATTTCTCTTATTATTTATTTATTAATTTCAACTTAATTTATTTGAGATTTAATATGAAATGAATGTCATATTTATGTGCAAATATCTAACTATTAAACACATAAAATAAATCTTCATTTTAAGAGTATATATTTATGTTTTTGTCATGAGTTTCACATATACACAAAAATATATTCTTTATAGTTTGGTAGTATAGTTTCACACATAAATATATCTCTTTAATAGTTGGAAAAAGAAAAATCATTTATTTTGTATTTAGTAATAATTAATATTTGAACATAAAGATATTAGTATTTATTTTTCTGAAATAAAAATAAAAAGAGAAATTATGTTCTTGATTATTGATGTATTATTTCATTATTGTTGTATATATTATTGATGCATTAATTAAAAATTATATATATGTATGCCAAAATAAAATAACACACAACATATTGATTTTATTTCATATTAAAATCTTAAATTAAATTAAACTTAAAATCATTAAATAATTATAAGAAGGAAATATATAAAGAAGTGTTTTTATTTGGATATACATTTCTTGCATTTCTTTTAAATATATGATTGAGATAAAAAAGAATGTTTAATTTACATTATTCTGAATTCATTAATTAATTTTACATATTAAATTCTCTTTAATTAATTATAAATGCACTATTTTCTTATATTATGTTAAGCATTAAAGTGATAAATTATTTGTATTACATAAAATTATTAGGTATTTTGTATAGTCTTACTTGTTAAATAAATATAAAATTATTAAATAAATTTAAAAGAAGAAAATATAAAAAGAAATCATCTCATTCTTTAATTTATTTAATAACTTTTAATTTAATTCACTTTGAAACTTTAATATAATATGAATGTAATAAGTAAAGAATATGTTTATGTGGTTTTATATTTATGCATACACATATAGTTTTTTTTAATTATACATTTATTTCATATTAAATTCTCAAATTAAAATTTCAAGTTGAATTAAATTAAAAGTTATTAAATAAATTGTAAGAACACGACCATTCTTTTATATTTTATTTTTATAATTTTTAGTAAAACTTTAAAATTTATTTAATGAAATAACTACACAAAACTTGAAAATTATATATAAAATGATTATTAATTTTATGTACTTCGGATGGCTAACATAACTTAAAGAAAATAAATATTATCAATACAATCCACATATAATCACAATGTTAAAGAAATTAAAGTAAAATGTATATTTGTTTTATATTAAGGAAAATTTATTTATTATTTAAATATACATAGGCAAATTTGATTGTATAATATATTATTATACCATTTTATGTAATGTAAATAATTAGATATTTAATTTTATTTAATTATTTTTTATTAAAAATTTGGCAAAAAGATCAAATGAAGACGAAAATGCGATTAAGAATGAAAATGAGAAAAGATTTTTAATAAATTAACTTTATAAATATTTAATATGTTTATTAAAGTTTTATTAAAATAAAATAATGAGTACCACTCTTTAATACATATGAGTGTTTGTGTATGTATCTTTAAAATATATCTTTAAATATATTGAGTTTAATTATTAAAAGAATAAAATATGTGTATTTATTTTGAATCAATTGGGACTTAAATAGTCCTAGTTATAATTCATAATATAATATTTTATATTATGAATGTAAATAAATTATTTTGAAAAGGTATTCCGCTGGAACTTTTTAATAATGTGAATACTTTATAAAGAGATAAGAACATGGGCTATGTTAAAAAAATTATTTAAAAAATTATAAGTATTTAGTTTTTATATGATTTATTTATGATGAAGTATTAATTACGAATGACAAATGTTATAAAATAAAACTTAATAAGGAAAGTAAAAAAACTTAAACATTTACATGTAAGAATGCTCATATGGTATTTATATATAATTAAAGCAGAATGCTTTATAATATTTGAGCCACTTGGTGATGTAAAACTATTAAATTATGTAAAAATAGTTATTAAAATGTTTCATAAAAATTAAAACACATGATGATAAGTTTCATTCATTGAATAAGATATAAATATATAATGTGTTTTAATTTTTAATTATTTTATATATAATTCTTACATAATTTAATGGTCTTGCAACATTTGAATTACTTAGTGATATGTAAATCATTAATCATATAAAGTTAACATTTAATTGTATTAAAATATTATATAAAAATGAATAAAAATTAAAACAAAGTGATGCTAAGTTTTATTCATTAAATCAGATTTTAAATACATAATGTGTTTTAATTTTTATTTATTTTATATAGCATTTTACATAATTCAATGTGTGTTATAACATTTACCACTCAGCAACATATAAAACTAGTAACCCATGTAAATGTAACATTTAAGTCACCAAACCTTGTCATATGTTTGTATATAAATGAATAAAAGTGAAAACATAGTGATGTTAAGTCTTATTCATTGAGTACAATTTAAAAATATATAATGTATTTTAATTCTAAATGTTTTAATTTTTAATTATTTTATATAGGATTCTTACATAGTTTCATGGTATTATTAATAACTCAAGTGTTACAAGATTTGTTACTTTAATATTTTTATATAATTTAATGATTTACATATTACTAAGTAGTTTAAATGCCTATGTAATTGACATCCTTACTTATAAACATTTATTAATATCATATAATAAGTAATAAGCAATTCTTTCTTTAATTCTATATGAACATTCTCGCATGTAAATATCTACTATTTATTTATTTGCATGTATTTGTGTCTTATATCTAGTCGTCGTTGTTTGTTTCTACTCTTCTATATGTTTATACACATGTGATATGTATACAAAACTGGTTATTATGCAAATTGATTGATGTAGATTGAGAAATCGGAGAAGTTCCGAAGCCAACGAGTCAAAAATATATAATAAATGTTTCATTCATTAGTGTATGTGTGTGTATATATATATATATATATATTAGACACACACACACACGAGGTTGTAGCTGATGAAGTGTCTCCTAAATGTGCCGAAATTAAAGTATTAAATCAATTTTATATATATCTATCTGGCTGTGTACAGGCACGCATACCGAGTATATGATTGTTTCCATATAAAAGTAACTATATATATATATATATATATATTCTAAAATTTGCAGTATATCGAGGTTTTTTTTTTCAATGTTCACGAGAGAGAGCACAGTAACGTCATTAGGCTTAACCCCGTCTAAAACCATCTCCTTAAATAAACCTAGAGCTTCCTCTCTCTCTCTCTCTCTCTCTCTCACTCACACACACACACACACACACAACACACATATGGATTGTTTCACGTCTTTTGGGGCCCTCTAGAGCATAAGACGCGCTATATATATATGTATTAACATACAACTATGCCAAAGATTATTCTGTGTGAACGACCTATAAGCATGTTTTATATGCATAGTGTTAATTATTAACAGTGATTAAATCCATAGTTAAAAAATATTATGGAAATGTTTAATTACTAATCTAATTATTAGTTTATTAATTATTAATTTAATTTAATTACTAATTTATAACAATTTTTACTACGGCACATATCACTGATTGTTAATGTGTAGCGCAAGTTTATAATGTGTATATACACCCACGCACACCAAGTTGAGTATATAAGTTGCCTTAGAATTCACAAAGTTTTAAGTGATTATCCACTAAACCTAGAAATTGAAGAAAAAAAGAGGTAAAAATAAATATGCTTTTTTGGATATAATATGTTGAAGTCAATATGTATAGAACAAGCGAAAGTTAACCTTAATTATTAAAACTACGTCCAAAAAATAAATATCATGTTTTTATTTGTTGTAATAAAGATATATTAAATTAATGTTTTTAATAATGGCCAATTTAATTATTGTATTAATCTCCATTAAAATGATGTACTGAAATGTAGAGTTCTCTCTATCGAAGAAGCCTTCATATCTTATTTTTTCAGTGATTGTACTTTTTGTTTTTTTTAAACTCTCTGACCTTCTCATTATTCAATTATCTCGTAGAAAAATGCGCCTTGCTTTAACACACCATCGTCATTGTTGAATCCGAAAACAGCCCCGGGAATTGAAACGGTCCCGACATTCGAGCTGCTAAACGCAGACACGGCCTTTGCTTCATAAGCACCTCGTTCATCTGAAAGTGTACTAAACCCTTTGGGAACACAAAAACAGCTTGTTTGTAGTGTCTATCAATCCCACGGTTAGCCATCCTTGTTCTACATAGAGAAGCTCCGTTCTTCTACACCATGCGTGTTAAACAAGTGTGTGCGTGTACATATGTATAACATGCAAGTTTAGTTCAAACACTAACACACATGCACGCACCTGGGGTGAGTGTGTGGAGAGTTAACTGCACCAGGTTGGAAAGAGAGTTTAGCAAGTGAGACAAGCTCTGCTAGAGAGGCTTTCTTCACAAGGAACTAGCCCTTTGGAGCAGTGACTCCACCCCTGAACCCAGTGAATGTGAAGAAGTTTGCATCGATCTTTGTTGAGTTCTCTGCGAAATCCTTAACAAGCTCTAGATCAGATGCATTAACAGCTGCTAAACCCAGTATGAAGCAAACAATAACAAGAACTTAGTGTATGTATGTGCACGTGTGTGGAGTAGAAAACAATAACAAATGCTATCCTCATCTACGGGCTGCTTGTTGTCTTTGCAACAACGACAGCTATTATTAGAGTTGTTGAAGCAACTAAAGAAGTGGATCTCCAACTTGCTGCAATGTACAATGTGTACCGGGGTGTCACTGGGGATTCTGAAATCACATGAAGGTAAAGTGTTCTATTTAACTATCTGGCCTACTAGTACTTCTCATTATTTATCCTTAAGAAAACCTTCTTGTTCTACTTATTTCCAAGCATTTGGGAGAGACTGACCAAATCCACTCGAACTAAGCTCAATCATCCTTGTCAACATGCCAGATTGCTTTCAATATGCATGGTAAGTTTTTCTTTCTTGTTAATGGCTTTATTGTCTTTACAGGCTCCCTATTTGTTACACTCCTATGTCACCGTACCTGGATGTTACTTAACTCACTGCCCAGCCTTAGAGTACTCTAACTCACCCCCAAGCTATAGCAAGTTGAACTCCAATCTTACACTTTGTCGCCTCTCCAAAATTAGGGTCTCCCTAAAAACGTGATTAGATTAAGCACAAGATCAATCATGGTCAACCTTTGACCAAGACCATGGATTAATGTTTGGCTATAACATTCCTTCCCCTTTGGAAGAAGTCCTTGCCTCAAGGACAAATTGTATACACTTTGCAAGAAAATTTTGGAGAAGTCCTTGCCCTCAAGGACAAATTGTATACACTTTGCAAAACAATTTTTCTTTAAAACAAGTTATTTTAAACATCCTCTTGGTCAAACTTCTTTGACTCTTCAAGTGAGTATACTAGTACTTCTCCAGATATAAGGGCCCTCTTTAATTGACTCACATGAAACACAGGATGTAGTTGCACTCTCTCAGGTAACCTCAACTTGTAAGCCATAGCATTGATCTTCTTAATAATCTCATATAAACCAACATACCGAGGACTTAGCTTCTCACACTTCCCAGTCCGCAATGGTTCTAGAGAATTACACTTTAACAAGGAAGCAAATGACTCACATAAACACTTTGTCTCCTACATTAAACTGTTCGTAAGTGTGATTCTCATCAACTAGCCTTTTAGCTCGGTCCTTTGCCTTAAGCAACACATTAGAAGTATTTTGTCCATCTCCATAGCCAAGCTATTAGCTTCAACATCCTCTCACCACTTGCCAGCATATTCCAACATTTGCTTAAAACTAAGGATGTTTGCCTTTGTAAGCATAGAACAGACTACATTTTAAAGAGCTATACTTACTGATTGTAGGCAAACTCAACCAAAGGCAAGAACTTGTCCCACTATCCTTGCTTCTCAGCTACACAGGTTCTCAACATATCCTTTAGAACCTGGTTCACACGCTTAGTGTGACCATTTGACTGTGGGTGATACTAAAGTTCACCTTAGTGCCGAGTTCTCTACAAAACTTCACCCAAAATGCCAAAGTGAATTTGCTGTCTCGGTCACTAACGATGTTCTTTGACATCCCATACTCATGATACACATGCATTAGATACACCAATGCAAGCTCCTTCACTATTACATTCTTCTTCAAAGGAATAAACTTAGCATACTTGCTCAAGTGATCCATAATGACCCACACTTGTTCATTGCAATGCAGCGTCCTTGGAAGATGCATAATAAAATCCATAGAGATACTCTCCCATCTTCCCTAAGGCACTTCCAAAGGCATCAGCAGTCTAGGCTGAGCATAGTTACGAACACGGCCGGGATCCCGGCCGTGTTCACCGTGTTTTCACAAACAAGGCTATGGTCGTGTTCCTACGGCCGTGTTCGTGAACAATGTGTCATATTACGAACACGGGCCGTGATCCCGGCGACCACGGCTGAGATCACGGCCCATGTTCGTAACATAAACACTATTTAGAATATTCTTAATTGAATATACTTTAGGGCGCACGGCATCACACAGGAATGGCATCAGCAATTCAAGGCACAACAAGCATGGCGCAGCAATTCAAGGCACAACAAGCATGGCGCAGCAATCCAACATTGTGAAAGCATCCTTCTTCGCGACAATGGTAAATTTGTATATATAATCATGTACATTTGCATATATGTGTATGAGAATACTTATAAACACACACATATATATATTTATATAAAATTTAAACTACAACATGTAAAACATGAAGTTTTAGATAATATGTACAACATATCCAAATATTATATTCTTATATAATCTAGACATGTATATGATGTATTTTATTTTATTTTATTTCTTTTTTGAAGAATGCAGCATATTTATAAGAGAAGTTTTGACAACCAGCTTATATATAATAAAAAAACACATTTTTAAGGTTAATGTATACATAATTTGGCATGTATATGTTCTTTAAAATACATATTATTTCTTTGAGTTTTATATTATTAATAATTAAGGTTTATTTTATTATGGTTAATATAAAAGTGATTGTGTACAATCTAGAATATTCACTAAAATATTCATTAATATTCACTAGAATATTCGTGAGCCAATCGTGAGCCGCGGTCGTGTTCCGTGGTCAGGTTTTTAGAATCTGAGCCTCGTGTTCATGTTCCACGTTCGTGTTCGTAACTATGAACAACCTTCAACCTCTACACTTTGTGACACAAATGGGTGACCAAGAGTCCCTTCTCTGTCAAAGCCTCAAGGCTCAAGAGTTTTTTTTGGGGACTTTTCCCATTCTAGGATCAGCATGGAGCAGGGCATTGGAAACGATTGTGGCGCATACTATGGAGGCTTCCTATTCCCTTCAAAATCCGCTGGTTTTACAGGCAGGACTCCCGACGAATGAGCGACGACAGAAAGCAGGCATTGCAGATTCAACGGACTGTACTCGCTGCGGGTTGGCAGATGAAATAACACATCATCTCTTCATCGAACTATCCAAGAGCGAAGAAGTGTGGGTCGCCATCCCGGCTCTACGGGACATACCGCCATCGGTCCAACTCTTCACAGGGGATTTTCAGTTGCAGCAAATGCCGCTTCTTGCAAGACTTACAATACTGGTGCTGGTTCGTTAGGTAATTTGGAACAGTGATTAAATCCGTAGTAAAAAAATGTTACTGAAATGTTTAATTACTAATTTAATTATTAATCTAATTTAATTACTAATCCGTAACATTTTTTTGACTACAGCATATATGACTGATTTGGAAGCAAGGAATCTCTGGATTTTCCAAAGGAGTTTGCTCACGGTCCAGCAACAGCTCCAGCTGGGGAATGAACAACTGGCACGTTCACTGGGTTCAGGGGTGGAGTCACTCCAAAGGGCCAGTTCCTTGTGAAGAAAGCCTCTCTAGTAGAGCTCCCCGCACTCGAAGGCCTCAGTGTCTCACTTGCTAAACTCTCTTTCCAACCTGGTGCAGTTAACTCTCCACACATCACCCCACGCGCGTGCATGTGTGTTAGTGTTTGAACTAAACTTGCATGTTATACATACGTACACGCACACACTTGTTTAACACGCGTGGTGTAGGGGAACGGAGCTTCTCTATGTAGAACAAGGATGGCTAACCGTGGGACTCATAGACACTACAAACAAGCTCTTCGTACAGAAGCTGCAAAAGGGTGATCTTTTTGTGTTCCCAAAGGGTTTATTAGTGCACGAGGGTGCTTATGAAGCAAAGGCCGTGTCTGCGTTTAGCAGCTGAATGTCGGGACCGTTTCATTCCCGGGGCTGTTTTCGGATCCAACATTGAGAAACCTCGATATACTGCAAATTTTATATTATATATATAATTACTTTTATATGGAAACAATCATATACTCGGTACACAGCTAGATAGATATGTATAAAACTGATTTAATACTTTAATTTCGGACATACTTAGGAGATGCTAACACTCCATTAGCTACTATTAAATACATATACACCCACATTATTCAGTCTTTGATATCCGTTTGCATGTCGCAATCAGTAAATATTTGTACACATATATGTTAACTATATATGTATATATTATCAACTATTTAATGATATTTAAGTTAAACATTATAACTTACAATATATGGCATGTCTAATTATGCAAATCATTGTCTTTTATATATATATATATTGTATTAAAGAGATCAATAACAACCTCAATAATACAGTGTATATATAGACACACTAATGAACGAAACGTTATATTATATATTTTTGACTCGTTAGCTTTGGAACTCCTCGACTTCTCTCTCTCAATCTATATATCACATGTGTATAAACATATAGAAAAGTAAAACAAACAACGACAATTACATGTAGACACAAATCCATGCAAATAAATTAGTGAATATTTACATGCAAGAATGTTCATATATAATTAAATAAAGAATTGCTTACTGCTTATTATATGAATATTAATAAATATTTATAAGTAAAGATCATACATGTCAATTACATAGGCACTTCAACTACTCAACAATATGTAAAATCATTAAATTATATAAAAATATTAAAGCAACAAGTCTTGTAACACTTGAGTTACTTAATAATACCCTCGAACTATGTAAGAAACTATATAAAATAATTAAATTTAAAGCACAATATATATTTTTAAATTGTACTCAGTAAATAAGACTTAACATTTATATGTTTTCATTTTTATTCATTTTTTACAAACATTGACAAGGTTTCACAACTTAAATGTTACTTTGACATGGTTTAATAGTTTTACATCATTGAGTATGTTAAATTTATAACACTATTAAATTATGTAAGAATGCTATATAATAAATAAAAAAACTAAAACACATTATGTATTTAAAATCTGATTAATGAATAAAACTTAGCATCACTTTATTTTAATTTTTATTCATTTTTATATAATATTTTAATACAATTCAATGGTTTAAATGTTATTTTTACATGATTTAATTATTTTACATATCACCAAGTAGCTCAAATGTCGTAAAACCATCAAATTATGTAAGAGTTCTATAAAATTAAAACACATTATATATTTTATATCTTATTTAATAAATAAAATTTATCACTACTGTGTTTTAATTTTTGTTCATTTTCATATAACATTTTGACAAGATTCAATTATTTAAATATTATTTTTACATAATTTAACAGTTTTACGTCGATGTTAAATAGTGGAACATGTGATAAACTTAGTAAGGAAAGTTTAAACAAGGATGATGAGGTGTTATTAAATACAACCCATGCTTAAAAGGCAACATCTAAAGTACATACCACTCATGCTTATTATTAAGAATAAATTTTATGAGTTTTTTTAAAGACTTGGCTGGGTTGAATAGCCTTTCTCATTACTCCTCCAAGTGCATATATATTACTTTTAATATAAAGTATATATGACAATATGTCTTTTGTACTATAATAATGCAAATGCTTCCTTTATGGAGCATTGCCTCTGGTTATGTGCCTTATTCAAATGATATTAATATTTGTTTGACATGCATCTCTTACCCTTAATTATATAAGATAGAACATTGAATCACACGATTAACATAATAATTTCATATATATTTCATTAATTAGGGAATAAATTATATTTATTTTGTCATTATTGATTATTTTAAAGATTTTCATGGTATTGAAACATGTTATGTATTATTATTAAAAAAGATCCTTATTTATGTTCGTAAAGATGGCTCTTTTAGGTTTGAAGATAGAATCGCATCTAAAACCATTTAAGATAAAAAATGTTATTAAAAGTTAAGGATCTATAAAAGTCATCCAATCATGTGGTGTTTCTTTCCATGTGGAGAGCACATCAGGAATAATATATGTATTTTTAAATAAAGACATTTTTAATATATTTAAATCATAATTGTTAAGTGTTATATCGTCCAAGTGTTGGTTTATATTGCATGGATAATTCTTTTAACTTTTTTTCTTTTTTTTTTTTAACTTCTAAATGGGAGATGAAGGATAAATATTATTGTCTCAATCTCCAATGTTGTAAATGATAGTGTGATATTGTTGTTCCCCAAAGTTCAACCGTTTATAAAACTTTAGAAGGAGTTGAAGGAATAGTGTGGAGATAAAACAATTAAACAATTGTTAATAATGAAAAAAGAATTTGAGGCCATCGAGAATAAGGATGATGATGAGTTTTATAGTGATATGATGAAATTTGTTTTCATTTTTGACAATTTAAAGTTGTTTAAGATCCATTGAATAAGAAAAAGGATTTTGAATTTCACTCAACTCTTTCTTTCAAGATTTCACAACATTATATTCGTGGTGAGAAGTGTTTGCAAAACATGATGTTGTCAACATTGTTAAGTCAAAGATTAAATGCACTAGTTATAGTAATTCACACGTGTGGCATTATTGTAAAGAGTGCAAATAAAAGTCATAAAACGAGAGGAAGAGGTCATAGAATTTACAAATGTTATTGGAAAGGATATTACATTAGAGGTGTACTTTGCTAAGAAGAAACTTAATAGAGGTAATGGGAAGAACAAAGCACAATGCGATAAGGGAGGAGTTGCAAACTTGACCATCTTAATAGTGAGTAACGTCCAATATATCAATTTTTATGTGAATGATGATGTTTATATACTTATAATTATGTGAAGGTGAAGCATGATGCATTAGATTCAGGACAGACTCTAGCAAAAGCGAGCGTATAGCATATGTAGTGGTTCAAGGCAACTTATGCAGGTATATACACTCTCTCTCGTGGCGTGCATGTGTGTTTTCTAACCGTCAAACTGTTGCTTTAGGAACTTCCATTAGGCACTTGTTAACTTCACTGATCGAGTCGAAGGCAGCCATCAGGTTTACTAACATAGCTAAATTATGTATCGGTATCTTCGATCTTAAACCTAATCTAATCTTAATTAAAAAACATTTCAAATAGTGATTATTAATGTCTTATTGATTAACTGATCAATAATTAAAGAATGACTTTATTAAATGATTTATTAAGATATTTTTATAATTATTAATTATGGTTTGCAGATTGAAAATAGATTGATCTCGGATCTAAGCATGTTATTGGATGTACACATAGAGACGGAAAGTGTATGCGGGTTTGTATTTTGTTCGTTGTTGGCGTGTACACAGAATGACTTTACATGAGCAATGTAATGGGGAAAGGCTCATAATAGCTACGCATTTATGCATGTGCGTGTGGTTTTGGTTACTGTATTAATTGTTCGCATCCATGTATACAGAATGGTTATCATGTGTGTGCGTCTGTCAATGGGCAGAGGTTCATAACAGCTATGTGATATATACTACTTTTAAGTCTCAGGTACCAAGATATAACAGTACACAAATACATATAGGCTTTTGTTCGTTCTGTTAATTCTTGGCACAGGAATACTCTCTCTCTCTCTCTCTCTCTCTCTATTATATATATATATATATATAAAAGTATGCATTTATGCATGTGTAATTACGGATAGTTCGTAATAATGACATGACCTTTTGATATATAACCAAAACATACATACTAGATATATACATATACATATACATACATATGTGTGTGTGTGTGATATATTCAAAACGGTGTTTGTATATGTTGACGTATGTCTATGAATGTACCTCTCTATCTGCCTGTATGCTAATCCGGCTACATTGTTGCATTTCCAGCAGGACTTGCATACTCCAATTGCATCTCGTAGATTACACGAATTTGTTGCGTCGATCCGCAGCGCCTCGCATTCCACTGCGATCGCCATAAACCCTAATTCCCAAACTATTTAAACATTGATTTAATAATAACTCAAAAAGAAAAATAAAATTAAAAATATAATAATATATACATTTAATAAGAATTAAGTGTGACATGTATTGTCAGCCTACATATTAATAGGTAAAATTAAATGTTAATAAAAGTATAAACCTCACATTTATTTAAATAAAAACATTAGAATATAAGGGCATAAATGGTTTACCTAATTTTTAAATTAAATGTTAATTATTACTTAATTTTAAATATTTTTAAAACTTTGACCTTCTTTCTCATGTATCTGTTGTTCAAATTTGAGGAAATTCATTCACACTAAAATAATGTTTAATTGTGGTACTTAGTTAACGATTTAAATAATAAACATACATAATAATAACAATGTAAAAAGTCTAAAGCTTAGACAAAATCAATAATTAAGTATTAGATAATATATATGTTTGTTCGAATGTGCCCTCATTTCTAAATCCTGTTAATTGATATCTCACGTGCAAAACAGGCACACACACACAAACACTATTGATATACATACTTAACAAGAACTTTTTATTATTAATGAATTGCAAAACAAAGTCTATTTCACACTACCAAAATATTAATATAATTCAGGTACATATAACTGGCCTTGTACAACAAGAAAAGCAGCCTTGTCAAGGTCATTCTAACCACTCTGATTTCAAAAACTCCATACTGTCTTGCATAATTCAAGCCTGTCCCCCTAACTGCCGCTGGTGCAACACCACTGTCTGTAAACAACATAACGCCCATGAGTGTGTGTGTGTGCGTGCGTGTTGGTATGTATATTATCTACCATAGCGGACTGGGACTCCTAAGCGGTCTGTGCTAGTTGCATTTTTCATAAGACCAATCTCTGTAAACAACCAGAAACTCAAGAGCGTTAGTATTCTGTTTGAGCTACTATATAGATTAAAATATATATATATAAGTCTGTTCGTAACTACATCTCTAACGTATTTGAGACCAATAACAGATCAAAATTAATATGTATTATAACAATAATATAAGAAACTTAAACACACAGAAATGTATGCGTTGACACGTACTTACCACTGTCTTGAGCGAGTGTTTCTAACTGGTCCAGCAATGCACCGAGCTGCTCAGAGTTCGCAAATTCATAACTGAAATCCTTACAGTTAAACCCTGGGGGAGTATATATGCGTCAACGCCAACATTCTTCCATGGGCCTTTTATCCTCTCTTTCCTTGTACACTTAATTACCTGTAAAGGGTGTGTGTGTGTGTGTGTGTGTGTGTGTGTGACAGTGAGTCGTACCTGGGCAGCGAGCATATGCAGAAATGATCTCCACAACGACGTGAGCTTGGCTATATGCTCCACATTTCTGATTAAAAGTTCCACATCCTCACTGACAAAGTTATAGTACTCTTTCAACTTGGACATGACCCGACCTAGATTCCCAATGCTACCTCGATATTGCTCCTTAGCTTTCTCAAGGCCAACTGTGTATAAAACAGTGTCATTACACGCATGCACGCAACTTGATAACACGCACGCACGCACCCACACACCTATCAAAGGTGTAGTAGCCAAATATGTTGTCAACCGGAAGAATTCAGACTCCTCACGGAAACAGGTGGAAGTAGAGGAGCTAATTCAGAGAATCTCGTACCCAAAACTGAAACAATGTAGTCGAAGAAAACGTGGATGGCAACCAGGCCCATCAACCATTGAAATATGTAAAACACACTGTCCATTTTCGTTGCAGGTTCTAGAGACCCCGCAAAATTGCTTGGCAGCTGCTTAGACACAAACTCCTTGAAACTTCCCACAGGAATCTGAGAAAGAAATGGATGTTGAGAGAGAGAGAGAGAGAGAGAGAGAGAGAGAGAGAGAGAGCATTACCTTGCCTTGAACAATCAAGTATGCTATATGCTCGGTTTTGTTTGTAAGCCATTCAAGCTTTATAAGTCCGGATCTTAACACCTCGTCTCTCCTAGATGAGATGTATTGCACTGTAACGTGTGGAGCAGGCTTGACCAAACGGAACCTATCCATCTCCTTAATAACTGTCCTGAATGGGATGCCTGGAAAGACTTTGTCCAGCACGAATCTTGCCAACTCCGAACCTGTCTCTCATATATATAACTGGCACATTTATGTAATGCGGGTTTATGGATATAAGATACCTGTGTTTGTAGCACAAATGTCTGCCCAAGTTGTATCATAAGGCAGTCCAAACACGTCCGTCTTCCAAAGCGACATGGAAAGTCTTGCAAGCTGAAACAACCGATACCGGCATAGAACATGCTTCGCAAGAATGTGCCGGTTTTCAAGAATATCCCCCAGGCCAGGAGGTATCTGAGCGTGTGTCCGTAAAATCTCTATGAACCCACAATTCTCAACCCGTCAAGTACCACTTCGGGTCTCAAACGAGCCCGCTCTACACAAAAGAGCAGTCAATACATACACAAATACACGTATCTATATATATGGGTGAATATCCCGAAACATACTCAAGCTTAGAATGTGCATAAGGGATACGTATACTCATAGACGTGTGCGTCTGTGTACAAACTATAGACACACCTGTGCGCATGTTGCAACTTTCTTATTAGTTGTTGATATATAACATCACTCGCGCGCGCGCGCGCGGCGTGTGTGCTGTATTGCAAATGTATATGTAAAAGAGCTAAATGAATATGTAGAGATACAACTAAATGCATGTATGCTAGGTAAGAAGAAGGGTCCGTTTACCTGGCAAGCGACTGCAGAGGTAATCACAAGCTTGATTAAGGCCGCACAACGTGTTAAGTGGCCAAGGGAAGCAATGAGCAACTTTGGAGAAGTCACATATAGAGGGACGGTCTCTATACGAAACACAAGCACGTACAACGGGCTTAAGCAAATAGTAGCTCCAGCAGAGACATTGGTTCCACAATGATTTTGCGTATTCTTCCCCTTGGCCCGAAGTGGGGCAAAACAAGTAAGGCCTTCAATACGCTCTTGTAACGGCCTATCTAGACTGCATACACAGTAGTGCGTTTGTTTGTGTAGTTTACTAGAAAAAAAAATAAATACATACCTCCTTAAGGAGTCGTAAAGGCAAGTCCTTGAAATGGATTCGGATATCCAGAAGCTGGTGTTTACTACATTGAGGGCCATTGATCAACTGCATCAAAAGCCATTCTTCCTTGACGAGCTCCTCTTCAAAGCACTTCTTCAGCTTGCCTTGCAGATCAGCAAGAGAGGGTAACTTTCTCACACGCAAATGAGCTGCAGCCAAACACAAACATATGTACAATTTGCATCTGGTTACGTGAATAGTACATCGTGTACACACGCACTCACGCACACACACACACACACACACGTGTATTCTAACGAACAACACACAAACATTTGTGCATAACATGCTGGTGTATTACAACTAGTGAGAGGCTTACCATGGAGCTTCAAAGAGTATTCTTCTATACAATCAAGGAGCCAACTCGAAGACTGCCCATCCCAAGGCAAGAGAGGCCGGGTTTTGGGAGGCAGCGTTTCACTCCACCGAAGATGAGACGCTAGGCCAAAGGCTCTTCTCCAGTTGAGCAATGCCAGGTAAGCCAGTCGCATGAGTCGAGGCCTGCACAGGAAGATCCTGGATATAATGTGACGAACCTGGAGAATGTCTGAAAACACCGGAAGCTGCTGCTGCCTGTACTGAGCATTCAGAAGCGAGAGAACACACTCCGGATCACGCCCTTGAGTTCTTTCTTGGCTGTGTTTGCTACAAAGGTGAGAGAAGCGTATGAACTGTGCATAGTTCCGCAACTGTGGAGGCAACCAAGGTGCCAGCATGTTGAACTTGTCCCGAAAATCGGACAGAGCAACCATGAATACTTGATCCAAAAGCAAATGTACCCCATCGAGCTCCAAGCTGGGCACTACCTCCTGAGAGAACAAAGACTCTATACATCTCCTGTCTGCTATCTTCTTAACATGTGGAGCGTATGTGGGCTTCTTCTTCTTCAACTGTTGATCCAGAGATTCTCCCGGACGCTTTAACGCCATCAAACCTAGCCCTATAACCCTAGAAAAACAGACTAGTATATATACACATATACATCTGTGTGTATGTACAATAACTCTACCTGATAACTATTGTCGATTAAGCAATGATTGTCTTCATCTACTCGAAACTGCTCCGGTACATATCTTATGTCACTTACATCTGTTGTTGCCACGACCTCACGAATACACTCAAGAATATACCAGAGTATACCTCCTAACCGAATCAACCGAGGCACACTAATAAGCTCTTTCACAATTTCTTACGGTTATATATTAAACTCTGTGTTTCTGGACTCTCATAGTGGAAAAGCTCTAACTTGCCACACTGTTCCACAAACTGAAACAGCTTTTCCACATTCTCACAGTGTGAATCATCTACAAATTTTTATATAACAGTTACATTTTTTTAAAGAAAATAAACAATACAATATTATATAATAAATGCTTACCGTTACGAGCTTTTTCTATTGCATTAACATCAATGTTTTGAAGGATGCACCCATAGATCAAATTGGCTATAAATTTTTGTCTTTGGCTCTTTTTCGTTGCATCTGAAATAGATCAATATCTTTTTTTAACTCCAAGTTTAATTTACATATATACACGTTTATTTGACACATGTATTTGTGTCTTTGAGTGTGTGCGTGTGTGTTATACATATGTGTTGTGTGGAAGTTGGGCAGCACAACAGAGGATTGTGCTTTAAAGATACAAACTAAATCTTACACGAAATGAGCACAATTATGAACCAGGAAATCTCATTACATATACTATTTACAGAGCCTTTTGTTTTTTCTTGTTTTGTTTTGTAAAGTAGGTTAGTTCCTAATAGAAATATACTTGGTAAGATTAATTTAACAACCCATCAACCCTAACTTGAGGATAACCTTGCAACTAAAATAGGGGAAACAAGGGTAAGAATTTTTTAAATGGAAGTGTTAACTTCACTTAGAGTTTCTTATAAACACTTTATCTAACCATCACTAGATATTCAATGGCACTAAGCATGTGTGTTTCATCGATACCTAGAACATAGTTCGATAAGTAATAACAATTAATATCCAAAGTAAAGAGGAATCATAATAAAAACTATGACAAGTTTGATCACTTCACAGTGGTTGCCATATGTCATTCCTAAGACGATGCTCAATGTTTATATGAGTTTTTTATTTGTCTTCAAGGGACAACGTTGTAGTGGTGCAATGGTTTGGACGCAATAACTCGTGAGGATTGGAATACTCTTTCAGCAGTCTTTAAATGCGTATTTGGGCATGCTGATGACTGTGACAATGCTTTTCAACAATTACATCATATTCGTTAGGAGCTGTCTGAGTTGGTAATGTAGTTTAGTGTTCACTTTCAGAGCCTTTTGCTTTGTGTAGAGCCTAACATGTTGAAATGGATCAAGTTAGGTATGTTGTAACCATCACTTCATCAAGACCTTGCAGGGCTTGTGCATGCACTGGCTCCAGTGACTCTTGACAATGCTTTACAATTGGCACAACAATATGAGACATTTGCATCTCCAACTTGCAACTTCGTGTGCTTTAGTTTCACTTTATGTTGGGATGGTCTTGCTCTGATGGAGGTTGATGTTGTTGCTCCTCATATATAAGGACAAGGTTGGGGTTGTGGATGTAGATGTGGACGTGCAATGTGATGAGGTTGGCCACATGTATCGGCGCTATCAATGTTTTCTCGATTGGTGTCGTTCATTTCCGAGGTGAAGGCCTTGGCATTAACAAAGCTTAGTTGGCACCACTATAATAGAAGGTCTTGATACAACAGATCTTTTGGGAAACGAGGAATTACACGAGTAAAGAAGGGTCCTTGTGCAAATAAGTTGGCGACCCTTCCATCTTTCTTTCAAGAGTATTATCAAGGGGTTCACTCGGCACCAATTCATCATGTCTTTACTTTTCACATTCAATTTGGTAACACAACATGTTATGTTTTCCTTTCAATGTTGGTTAATATAAGTTTGAGTTTGCTTTTATTCCTCAATTTCGCCATGCGGTAGAGTCAATCTTCATTTTTTATGGCAACGAGCACTATCACTCATGCTTGTTCACGAGATGAGATTGACATAGTTATTCATGTGGACAGCTTAAGCTTCAATTTTTGCGGGTGGTGTTGAGTCAAGCTTTTGACTTTATTTTAATTGACTCGCAATCATGTCAAGTGTGACTTTGAAAAGTCTCTTCCTTATTTAACTTTCTTTCATCTTTTTTCTATTCTTTTTACTTTGATTTTACTTTGTTCATCTGCTTCTACATTTACTTTAATCACTTTTGTCTCATTCTTACTTTTTACCGTATTTTTTTCATGTTTTTTTTTCTTTCTTTGGATCCTTAAAATGATCATTATGATGCAGTCATTGATTAGTTCAAGGAGTATGCTGATCTCTTCGACTTTAACTTGTTGTTTAGGGCTAAGATTGTAACATGTCACTCTATTCTAATTAGAGATGATGGGCTAATCAAAGTACATGTTCAACGTTATTCACCGAAGGAGCTTAAGATCTTGTTGGCAAATGTTAATGAGATATTGGAAAAAGGTGTTATTCGAAAGTCTTGTAGTCCTTGGGCATATGAACCTCATCTTGTGACGAAACAAGATGGGAGCATTCAATTTACATTAACTATTACCCATTGAATATTGTGACTATTCCAGATGTTTACCCACTCCCTTATATTATAGATATTTTGGATCGAGTAAGGCGAAGCCATTGGCAAGTACTGATGGCCAACATAGATATTCTCAAGACATTATTTGGCTTATATGAGTTTTTAGTAATACTTTTCGTTTGAACAATACTCCAACGACTTTTTAACATATTTATGCATATATTAATATGCACACATATTTTAAATTTATATGCATATACGAATACATATACAAAGACACAAACATATATACTAGAACATAAGATATATAAGCAAGAAGACTGATTTTACTATGTGGAGAATGTGCATATATATTATAACTATATATTGATATGTACATTTATTATATTATTATATATTGAATTTAATTATCATTGTTCACTTACCTACAAAGTCCTTGTGTGTGTATGTAAGTATGTCTAGTATTTATATGATGAATATACATTATAAATATTGAATATATAAAGGTATAAGATGCATATTTATATATAGTGAGATGTGATATACATACATAAGGACAATTGTGTGAGCCCTTCTTGCTAATAGCTAGTTGTGCTAGAGAGAATAATATCCATGGAACAAAGAGATATGCTATTGAAGTACATTGGGGGTTGCACAGGGAGACGTTGCCACTTAGATATAATGGAGATTGAAACTACAAATGGAGATGTACAAACCCTAGTTATGGAGTTGAAATCTTTACATTCAAACAGAATGGAGAGAGGTTACAAATGGAGTTCTCTAACTATGAAGTGTTGCCCTAGACCTATTACAAAAGGAGTTTTGCAAACCCTAGCTATGGAGCCCAAGCCTTTGCTCTAAGACAAAGCAAATCATATGTTTATTTGACAATTGGGACATTCAAGCCATTTTGCACCCTCCTAAATTTCTTTAAAAGTAGTTAGACTTTAATGAATTGTTTTTCTTTTTTATGCATTTCAATTTTGTCAATGTCTTAATTGTCCCATCAATTATTTCTGATAAAAATTCTAAGTTACAATATGCTCTTAAGAGGAATATAATCAATATAGTATATGATTGTGTGTTTTACAAAAATAGTAGTTAAAAATTATATGTGAAATCACATGTTTTTTTACCTAAACATACAAACTTCATCATTATTAAGTATTTTTGCTAGACTATTAGAATGGTAACACACATGTATC
This sequence comes from Selaginella tamariscina, assembly GCA_003024785.1. Taxonomy (NCBI): domain Eukaryota; kingdom Viridiplantae; phylum Streptophyta; class Lycopodiopsida; order Selaginellales; family Selaginellaceae; genus Selaginella; species Selaginella tamariscina. Next base: position 374,231 of record PUQB01000055.1, on the reverse strand, counting down.
TTATTCAAACTCAACATTCATAATCTTTCAAACATGATCCAATTTGGTACTAAAACCTTGGCAAAAAGTGAAGCGTTTTTAAAAATGAATTTTGAGTTGCTTATGCAACATGGCCTTCATCAAGATGAACTGAGAGTTTGAACACATGCTTGTACACTTAATCTACACGAGTTTAAATAGTTATAAAATATGTCATTTCTAATATTTCATGTTCACATTTATAATTATTCTCATTAAGATCTTCACTAGAATCTTCATTGTTGGCCATATCATTTACAAATTGTTCCAAATCGACTTCTTTTGTTTCACTTATTGTTTCTTTTCAACAAATTTTTATGTACAAAAAGATCGTTGTCTTGCTCTTTTTCATTACTTCCTAGTGAAAACAGAATTTAAATGATAAAATAGGCCAATTGAGAGTGGCTTGTCCATCATCAAACGTTCAACCGATGTGAACAAGCAGCAGTCCAAAAGGGAGGCCAAACGATGGGCGACCTACAGTAGGTACTGGCTGACAACAAAGGATGTTAGGCAGCGCTAACAAGTAGGTCGTAGGCAGCGTTGATAGTAGGCTAAATCTAATCGTCTTAGATCAACCATTAAGGTACTAAGGACAACATACATGGCAAGGCAGTAGGCTAGGACCCAGTCCTAAGGAGAAGATCCAGTGGGGGAGTGCCACATGGGCCTATGTCCTAATACCTCCCGTCCCACTATATAAATAAGCAGGTGAGCAGTGGGTCGGGGTCCTTCTAGTTCGTCTTCTTCTTGTGTTTTGCTCGGGTCAGTAGATAGAGATCTCAATAGTTGGTCCATGGGGGAAGGGCCACCTTGTATTATAAGAGGCAATATATATATATATATTATATATATAATATATATATATATAATATATATATATATATTCTGTCTATGCCAGTTACAATCGCCCCTCACAATCCCACTCTCTCTCTCTCTTTGTCATAGTTCTAACCTGGTGGGTTGACTACATAAGTACATATTGTGGGATATGTGGGCAAAAGACCCAAGCAGACCTGGGTCATCACGACCAGGGACCTCTCATAAACATCAATTGGCCCTTTACCTAGTTGGTATAGGTTGTGACTTTCTCTCTCTCTCTCTCTCTCTCTTGTGTCCTTAGAAGGAGCATGCATACCAAGAAGGAAACTCCAATCCCCGTTACGCTCGCGACGTTTGGATAAAGGCCACCACCATACCTTCCCATATATCCCAAAGCATCGACTAGACCCATGGCTCGAAACCCCAAGATTGAGCGTTGGCAACAACATTTTAGCAACCACCGAGACCACCTGAATTTACCCACATTTGGCATGTGAAGTCCCCGATGACCACATCCCTCTTCACCAAATTGAAGAACACATGTGGCACATTTGCATGCTTAAGTGCTGCTTTGTGTAGGTTTGCATGCAGTGTAGTACTGCTGGTTATTGGTGGTGTTTGCCATCATAAGGGGCAAAAAAGGATGAGGGCAACAGGCTAATAGGGACCGAGGGCATGATACATTTGGCCAATGTGACTAGAGCATGGATCGTTCCTTTGGTTTGATGGCAATGGTGGAGATATTAGTAGCGGGTGGAGGATACCCCAAAAACCCCCTTCTTTGAGTGGTTTGTTGACCACCTACAACAAATGTGGTATTTTATCCATCCCCCTGATTGGAGATGATCGATCATCGCTCTCGGGGGTTCTCGTGGAGGAAGAACCAAGTGAAGTGGGGGGTAAAAACGACATGGTTTTACCCCTTTTTTGCTTTTCTTGATGGTGATCGACTTTGGCAAAGACGAAGTTTTGCACCACCCACCTACCCAAAGGTAGGCATTGAGTTTTGTCAGAGATGGGGGGCTATTAAGGCATGGTCAAGTCGAGAGGCTGCCTGTTAGGGGTTGGAGTAGTTCTCTTCTCGAAGTTGTCGCAAATATGTAATCCTTATTGTGTAATTCTTTTATCAAGTTGATTGTTTACTTCTCATTACTTTTGATATCTTTAAATCCCTCTACTCACTTCTTACTCATTATATCTTGTGCAAAACAAAAAAATAGGTGTGTTTCAACTTTACAATGTTGGATAACCTAAGTTATATATGAAGTATATATAAAAACTCACATTAAGTCATGTATTTGCCTTAAGCCATGTAATCTAATTAAGTATAAAATTAAAATTAATGTTGTAGAAAAACACATGTGCAAGCACATGATTAACATTTAGTCACATAGAAAGTTATGTGTTTTTTTTTTATTAAAATCGAATGAAAAACCTTAAAAAATCTAAAAGTCACACATTCTAACTTGTTATGTATGCCCAGAATATCTATTGCTTCAAAATATTTATCCATTAACGGTTAAAGTCTTGAATGCTCCTGCTATATGCTGAGTTTAATAAACACTCACAATTTCTCTATTTTAGTAAGAGAATATCTATATCAACAAGTTAGAAAACAAGTGAATATGAGAATTTTCTCATGTGAGTCCTCTAATAATTATAAATTAACATAAGTCTGATAAATAAACATCCAAAGCTACCTTGCCCTAATGAGCTTTTAGTAGCATGTTAAACATACATACACTGTGCAAGAGTGTGTGTGTCCATATATTATCAAGCTAGACATGAAATGCACAAGCTTATGTAGAATATAGATAACATTTCTTGTTAATAAATAATATACATACGGCAATGTTAGTAAAGCTCTAATACGTATATATTGGGAGCCAATAACATTGCTTTGGTATCCTCGTGAAGGCTGTAAACTTGATTTTTCTTCATTTTTGTGTCTCCAGCTAGTCCGTCTTCTAAGAAATCAGAAAACCTAATCAATTCAAAAAAGAAAATTAATTATAAATGAACAATATATACACCTACATATGTGGAAGAAACATAAGGAACAATGAGAGAGAGAGGAACATTACCTGTATATCCCAAGTTCACAGCCTAGTTGGTAGAGACGCTTCACCTCTGCCAGCTCAAGAAGTTCTTCACCAGTTCTTAACCAATGGAACTGGCATATGCAAACTTTAATCATGATTGCGCATCAATGCCCTCCACCTTCTTGATCTTGGTTTTGAAGGCTTTTACAAAGTCCCTGAGATGCTTGAATATCGTGTTCACGGGCTTTTGCCTTATCCATCTCACTCTTTGCCACACAATGAGCAAAAAACAGAAGTCTCCTCCTCACCGTAAGCCTAGGTATCTCCTTATATTGTGTTAATACTTTTCATACCTCTCTTTGGCCGTCAGTCTTTGCCTTAGCAGATGCCTCGTCTACATCAATACTCCCCAAAAAGTCGCATATCCGTTTGCAAATCTCTTTTACACCCATAATTTCTGATCAAATGTAAATCATTTATGAATAAGAAATATGAAGTATACTGATCATACAAACATGCAGGCACGCAAAGTATAATATCTACAGTAACCCTTAACTCTGAAATAAATCGTAAAACATGGATAGCATAAAACAAAGTATGCTAATGGTAAAAGTCTGGGTGTGTGCATAAATCAATACATGGGTGAGTGTGTGTGATAAACTAACCATGTTTCTCTCGTGCGACAGCTTCAAAGCTTGGTAAAGTAATTGAACTTTTTGAAAAAATCACCTCAAAAGTATTGGTCCTCCCTCGATAGGTGGTATTTGTCCCCACGACCTAGAGAGAGAGTGTGTGAGAGACAGAGAAAGTGAGAGTGAGAGAGAGTGTGAGAAAGAAAGAGAGAGAGAGAGTGTGTGAGAAAGAAAGAGAGAGAGAGAGTCTGAGAAAGAAAGAGAGTGAGAGAGAGTGAAAGAAAGAAAGAAAGAGAGTGAGGAGAAAACAAAAAGAGAGAGAGAGTGAGAGTGAGAATGGGAATGAGAGAGTGAAAGAGTGAAAGAGAGTGAGAGTGAGAGAGAGAGAGTGAGAATAAGAAAGAGAAAGAAAGAGAGTGAGAATGAGAGAGAACGAGGGAGGGAGGGAGGGAGGGAGAGATTTCTTACCTCCACTTGAAGAAATATGTTCTTTGATTTTTTCACTTGCTCAAGTAAATCTGTTTTAAGTAAAGTAGATTGAGAGAAAATGTTAACAATGCATATTTTATAAACTTTCATAAAATCCATAAACAAGTGAAGAAATTTTAATTTCCAAGTTGAGGGAGAAACTTGGATTCCATAGCCGTTCGATCGAAACATTTAATAACCGTTGATCTTGAAATAAACAATCTAGACCGTTGGATTTATTACATTTACATTAAACCCTAGATGCAAACAAAGAACAAAGATAAATCATTTCCACCGTTGGATTTTAACATTCTTACCCAATGTAAAAGAAATATCTACTAGTACGATTATGACCTAAAAGAAAATGAAAACCTAAGAAAATGAAAACCTATTTTTTCAGAGGTTAGTACATATAAAAAGATTCCTTCACATTCAACTTAGTACTATATGGAGTACATGCCCTAACAGTTTGCATTGAAGAAGATATACACCGGTACTAGTATTTAAATATTTAAGCTTTAATAATAAATGCAAATAAAAGAAAAAAAAAGACAATGGTTTTATTAAACAGCTCAATTGCAAACAATTAGATTTTCAATAATACATAGAGTAAAATAATTCAGTAAATCTTCATTAATAACCTTTATTTATTAATATAGTACATAGACTATACTGCTACTGATGGACAGATACGTGAAGATCGGTATACACACACACAATAAAGAGACATATCACAGGACTTCTCTCTCTACACACACGCACACGCACACGCACACCACACGCACACGCACGTATATATGTATATAACTGTATTAACATGCTTAACTATTAAACAATGTTAGCCATGAAACGCTGCAACTGAGCGGAGGAATCAAGAGCAGCAGTACGAAACTGTGACTTAAACTGACGTACCTGAGCTCTTATACTCTCCATGGCCTCGTTCTCACCCATAAACTCTACAATACTCACCTCAACCTCTGCCCTGTTCACTTGTTTCCCATCCATAAGCCGTCTGCCAAACCCATGCTCTTCCATTATCTTGCAGTTAAGTCTCTGTTCGGAGTGAAAGGGCCACCCTAGCACCGGTACACCGTTCAATATACTCTCCAGTACCGAGTTCCACCCGCAGTGAGATAAGAACCCTCGGACCGATCCGTGAGAGAGAACATCCAGCTGCGGCACCCACGTTGTAACCAACCCTTGGTCACGAGTTCTGTCTACAAATCCGGTAAGAGACTCACCCAGTGCATCTTTAGTATCCGGCCTGACCATCCACAAGAACGGGCATTTACTCGACTCTAAACCCGAAGAAAACTCAGAGAACGCCTCTTCCGAGATGTAACCCGCGCTCCCTAGGCAGACGTACAAGACTGACTTTGGTCCCCTGTTGTTGAGCCACCCCAGGCAAGCGTTGTCTTCTCCCCTCAGGCTCTGAGGAACGCGCACTTCTTCTTTCTTCATGGAGAACAGTGGTGCTACCCCCACGTACTTGCATCCCAGAGCTTCAAAGGTGCGCGGTTCCAGCTTCACCAAAGAGTTCACCAGCACGAAGTCGCTGTCTCGACACGCCATATTTTCTACCACTGGCGCCTTGAAGTCCCTCCATGTCATGTAGTCGGGGAGGTCCTTGACCCTGAGCTTGTTGATTCCGGGGATGTAATCTATCACCTTGTCGCTCTCCGAGCTGGCTCCTCCGTACTCGTCTTGGAATGCATCTCCCTCTCTCACCAGCAAGTCCACGTGGAGGTGCAGAGAGGCCCATGCGGCTGCCCCTGGGAAGTATATTACTGATTTGATTCCAAGCTTCCTGCTGAAGGGTACACACCATGCGGACCAGCCGAAGTCGGCAACGAGACAGTTCGGAGACGGGCTGAGCTTGCTTAGCAGCAGTTCCACATTCTCTTGCACGGTTCCACACGCGGCTTGCCACTCGTGCGCACTCGCTTGGTTCTCCGCTGTCATACCGGTGGGAATGTCCAGAGGGAACGGAATGTGCTCCAAGCGAATGCTTGCAGGCCGGGATTGCCATCTGCTGGACAGGTTCTTGTGGATGCTCTCTATGTTGATTAAAGTGACTAGAAAACCATAGTTAACCAGATGCTCGCATATGTGGAGGAGAGGAGTGATATGACTGTGTGCTGGGTATGGAACCACCACAATATGGTGCTTGCTGTTAGCCATAGCGGGTGAGATACAAGAACTGTTTAGCATGTTGCTGTGTATAGGATGTGCTTTTAAGAAATTTAAGTCGTGTCAAGTCAAAAATAATTTAAATATAAATAACAGCAAATGGACAAGAAATGTATGCCATATTTGACTTGGCATGTATATATGTCTAAGTTATATGTCCTAATCAAACAATTGTGTACATAGATGTCTTACCAAACTTTGAAGAATCCAATCTTTTATACACAGAGTTGTCCGGCAGGTTGTGTGTGCGTGTGTGTAGATACTTTAGTACATTCCATGCATAAACTGAGACTGTTGGTTACCTGTAATACAATTCACACATAAGCACAAACATTAGTACTACTCTATAAGTTTTAATTAGCTTTGGAAAATACTGTTCTACACACATATATCCACCTTACCTATTACGTTGAATAACAATTAGGACTCTAACTGACCGTCCACGGGAGAAGCGATTGCTGTTTTAGAGAGATCCTTGGGCAGAGAATCGTCCTGTACGCCACGCTGTTGAGGATGAGCCAACAGCTGACAAATGTGTCGGAATAATACTCTGGAAAGCCCACTCCCGCTCTCGTATATGTAACCGTTTGCACTAACCCTCTCTAAAATGTCCACTAAACCATCGTAAACCTGCTGTGGACAATTTAAGGGGCTCGGCTTGTCGTGTAAGTATAATGCGTCGAATGTGACTGTATTTTGTTTATCGGGTAACGTTGGGTTGTAACTCGGGATTATATCCGACCTGCAGTAGATAAGTATCTGTTTGCAAAACAAGGAACACCTCAATCAAATATATCCTCTGTGCGCGCGTGTGTAAACTACGGAGATATTAAAGCGTGTGTGTACAAGTTGCGTTCAAGTTGGCAACAGCTGCGGTTAGTTGTGCGTATATATGATAAGCATATGAGCAGGTATATGGGTTGAGTATATAAGTATAGTTACACATACTCACCAACATATGTCTATATGCTAAACATCTTACCACTCTTAAGATTCTCCCCTGTTGTTTAGACGCTCTAGCAGCAGGGAGAACAAGCTGGAAAAGCGTGGAGAGATCGCAAATTTGATAGCTACCTTGCGACTTTAAACTCTGAATGGAGGGTTTAATCGCCTCAAAGTCGTTCACAAACTGCTGCAGGTGCTGAAAACGAAAAGACAAATGTAAAACCAACAGTACGTATGTATATATATATGTGTGTGTGTGTGTGTGTGTGTGTGTGTGATTGATTCCGTAGTTATGTATATCTATCAATACACTGCACAAATGCATACACAAGCTGATCTCGGCCTGAACACACATGTATGTATATGTGTATCTACGCAATTCAATAAAGAGAGAGAGCATCATGAAACCATTTGTATATATAACTTGGTATATCTAGAAAGAGATTGGTAAAACATGTGGCATATGTTCAAGTTATATGCATGTCTGTGTACCTACACACACATACAGACTGACATTACATATACATAAGTTAGATAATGCAATATTGAGCTACCCAGGAGGCAGATTGGCCGATTGTGGCGATTGCAAAGCGATGGCTGGGACAGATTGTGAGCTTAGAATGCACGAAGAGGAACAATGCCTGTTTGATGCCGTCTAATCTCGTCAGCGGCTGTCCTTTCGATCCCGCACTCTTCAGCTCCGTATCCGCCTGCGAATCAGCATCCACACAGAATACAATGTCTTCCGGACTGTGCCCCATCCCATGCACACTGTACTCCTCGCTCTCACTCGCCATTCTCTCACAAGAACCCTAATTTGCGTGCCCTAAACAGAGGAACTTAATAATATAACCTAAACGCCCTAAAACCTTTTTAGGGTTTATGAATGGAGGTGTGCAGGATATGGTGGCCTGCGCATCTGGCAGATATTGAAGGTATTTTGTATGGTTTACCAATTCATCAAGCAAGAGTTCAGCGGATGTTGTTGTGGTGACTGCAGTTGCAGCCAATTTGCAAGTAAGTTCACTAGTTTAATTCAGCTTGTTTTAGTATAAAATACATAACAATGTATATTAATTTCTGGGTTTTATGTTTAATTAGAAACTTGAGGAATTTGGCAATCTCTGTGTTGTGGGGTCTCTCTTAAAAAATGGAAGTCATGAGTATTGGAGTAAAGAAACAGGTATTTATATTAATAAAATCTCATTACTAGTTATATTTTGTTTTAATACAATTTTTGTTTGTAGGGAGAATACATTTAACACTCTCCTGGGAAAACAATACCTTGAACATTCCCAAGCTTCAAGCTTTTCATTACGAAGGCAAACCTTACAAACCAGAACTGCAGGTGAGCGTGTGTGTGTGTTGTGTGTTTACTTGTATATATTTAACAATAATATGGTTTTGTTTTCAGTTTATAGTATACAAGCAGCCTAGTTTTGATAGCCACCATTTCTCATTAGAGCAATGGGATTTTTTTCCAAGTCTTCATAAACTGCAGAGTTCCATAGTTGGGCCTGAAATTAAAAAGCCGTACTGGATACATGAGCTTGAAAAACAGGAGAAAGGTGCAAATACTGTAAGTATTAGTAGTATGTGTATATAGAGACATGTAAATATATTTATATGTATGTTATATAAGTATTATATATGTGTGTTACATCCACACACATTCTTTCTATTAGTATATGTATGATAATTAACTCTTTTAGCAGACATTGGTGATTCAACAAATGAATTGTGCTAATTTTCTAGACAACAGAATGCAGCAACGGTGTTTCTCATATACACATGATGTATATTCTGCTCCTCTGTAAGTTCACACACACACAGACACACGCACTCACTCACTCACACTACAAGTTTTGCAGAATATTTAGATACATTCTAGGCGTAATAGCGGGAATATACTTTGCAGCTGCTCAAGTGTGGTTTTCATGTGCTGGGAACATTCTCCAAGTTAGCAGTACTGTTCACTCTCTTCAAATAAGACTTCAAGAATTTTGCTCTTGGCCTTCAAGCTTCTTCTGGCGTTCTGAACCGTAAGTTTGTATGCTCTATATATTCGCTGTATGTGTGTGTGTGTGTGTGTGTGTATAGAGAGAGAGAGAGGGAGAGAGAGAGGGAGAGGGAGGGAGAGAGGGGAGGAGAGGGAGAGAGAGGGAGAGAGAGACGGATAATAAACTCATGGACAGGTGTATATGTAGATGGTGTAAGTGGTCAGACAGAACTATGTATATCTATGTATGTGTGTGGACTTTATCGTTAATACTTTTGCAGAATTGGGAATCCAAATGTGGCAGTCGAACACCGGCTTGATATACAAAGGCATTCCTCATGGTCTAAGGTAATCATGGATATGATTCTGGGAATATTACTGGGAACAGTTTTGTTCATATTCCAAAGTTATATCACGGTATATATCCGAGAACACTGCTCACTTTTTGACAAACGAAGTTCTTCGAACTGGTTGCGTGTGGTTAATGGGAGGTTAGTACACACACAATAAACTATACTATGTAGTTATGTAGTTAATACATCACATGATATGCAAAATTCTATCAGTTGATACGTATGAATATAGAATGACACCTCGTGATATAATTTACGACATCCCTTTACAGTTCCTGCTGGATTCAAATTGAACAATGAGCTTGCAGAAGTTATAGGGACAGCTGCCCTGAATATTATACAGGTATGTGTGTGTGTGTAAAGAGAGAGAGAGAGAGAGAGAGAGCAATGTTTGTGTATATATAAGTGCCTGCATATAGCAACTACTTTATTAGAAATACACACACAAACATACTCACAAACACACGTATGTGCGTGTCTTTTACAGACATTTTCTACATTATGGAGTTACTACTGGTTGCTATGTTCAGGATGGTTAATCAAATTTACCGCAGTGTTATCTATAATATTTGGTGGAACTCTTTTATGTGCATTTATGGACGATGTTTTATTCCTTGCAACCTTACACATTACATTACTTCAACGAGTAATAGGTTTTTTATATGGTAACCAAATCAAGTTACTTGCTGCACTCTGGAGAATGTTCAGGCAGGATTATTTAGCAAATTCTGATTAATTAGTTTAGTAATTAATGTACTAAAAAATAAACTGGTATAAATTAATATAAATATATATATCAATATATAATATTAATATACATTTATAATCATATATAACTTAACTCTCTGATATGCAGGGGTCGGAAATTTAATCCATTAAGGACCAGGACAGATAGTTACGAATATTCTGTGGAACAACTCGTGGTAGCGTCTTTATTGTTTACACCATTATTATTATTACTACCAACAACATCGGTTTTTTATACTTTCTTCACTATACTTTATACTTCAATTTGGCTTCCAAGATTTCTGCTCCAGGTATTTTATATATTTAAAATAACGACTTATTAAATGTATATATTAAGTTAATTTTATTGCAGACTATTATTGCCAGCCTTAATTTTTTCCCATATAGAGAGTTTTGGACATGGGTTGTGGCGAGAGACAGGCTTCCATCAGGTTTGAAGTTTCATATTGAATATCAAAATGAGGATCTTGTTGTGTCAACTTTGAACTCTAGCCTCCCTAGTCTCGGTAAGTACATCATATTGATGCGTGCGTGCGTGTGCTTCAAATATACTGTATTTGATACGTACATGTGTGTAGAGAGTCTCTATATGCATATATATATATATATATAAAACCGATGTATTATAACTATATTAATGTAATAAATAACTATGTATATACCTATATAACTGAGAATTATATTATATATATGCAAAATACACAGAATTGTGTATGTATTACAGACTAATATGGTTGTTATATGCATTAGGGGATATCATGGAGCCGTTCATAAAGAGACTCTGCCTTGGATTAAATCACCAAACTGCTAAAAGCATTGCTTTTAATCTGGTCACCGGAGGAAGGTAATCATGTGTGTGTGTGTGTGTGTGTGTGTGTGAGAGAGAGAGAGAGAGAGAGAGAGAGAGTTATAACTATATTAATGTAATAAATAACAATGTATATATACCTATAACTACATATAAATGTAAATATATAATTATTTTATGTCTACATATGTATGTATATATATGCTTATATATATTATACACATGTGCAGGCTGCCTCTAAAGCTGGATTTTGGATTAAAATCTTGTATTACCAGGAGTAATTTAACCCTCAAGCGATTCATACAACTTGTTCTCAAATAGAACAAGTATGAAGTTTGTAACTAAAAGGCTTAATGTTTACATTTTGTAAATGTACATATATGTAATTCTTTCTTGTTATTATTTTAACTTATTTTTATTATTAAAATCTCTTTCTTGTTATTATTTACATAGCCCAATTTTTATTAAAGAATTTTAAAAAAAAAACTTTTGTTAATTTATTTTTTTTATTATTTAACTATCCCTTTCAACTTTTTTGTGAATGGATTCCACATTCAGTCTTAAGAGAGCCATCCTTGTTCGTGAGCCCCTTTAATAAATAAAACATAATATAAGACACACACACACACTACACACACTAGTTGCTTAAGATACCATACTGCTATGTATGTATATGAATAGTATATAGATAATGTATATAAATACATACATTTATACTACAAAACTAGGCATGTATATATTATATATATATATAGGCAAGCACACACTTAAATGCATACATAATCTCGATTACTGCGTATGTGTGTGTGTGTGATTTATGGAGTTTTTAAGACTAATAGATAATATACAGGCAAATACACGCTGTAATCTTGATTATCTAGCCTCTGTGTGTGTGTGTGTGTGTGTCTTTTCAGTAGAGAGAGAGAGAGAGGCTTATTACCTGGAAACGGCCCGACCTCTCGCCACCGTATTCAAACCACTTCTCTTTCGGAACGGGCAATGTGCTCTGTATATCTCCAATACTTGGATACCCTTGATCATGCAATGGGTGGTATGGTACCTTGTGCTTTGTCAAATAATTCCAGCAATCCCTGCATTATTAAACAAAATATTTAGTAAAATGTATTTCTATAATCTATGATTACCTAAAATAATGTGTATGTGTATACAACCGACCTGAATTCCCAATATGCCAAAGGTTGGACATTCACCATCTTCCCAGCTTGAACAACCTACAGCATCAAAATGAACATGAATTTGTGTGTGCGTGTGTGTGTGTGAGAGAGAGTATTATAACAGCATCTCTCTGCGTCTGTGTAAGTACCTCGAGATGAGCTCTTTCAGCACCGTGATCACGTCTTCTCCCATTTATCATCGCATCAACCTGTAGCTCTCAATGTTTGTATACATCTGAACCCCACTGTGTGTGTGGTGTGTGTGTGTGTGTGTGCGCGTGTGCGTGTGTGTGTGTGTGTATGGTTTCTGACCTGCAGGGTCGATAATGCACGATTGAAAGGCTCCACTTTGCATATCCTGTCATATTCTTCGATGTCCTGTGTACAAGTTAGAACATTTATTTATGAACTTTTTTATCATTGATTTTACGACTTAATAAACACATTAATAAAGCTTACACGGATGTAGAGGTCAGCACCGTGTTTTGCAATATATTCTTCCCGGGTGTTAAACTCAGACGCATGGAAAACACGAGCCTTAAAGTTATACTTCTCCTGCATATGCAGTATACATACATTCAATAATTTTCTCATAACAATTATAATAGTCACATTATACATGATAAATACATAGTATTGAATATATCATATAGCAGATTTTACCTCCAGAGCTTTTAGAAATGTATAGGTTTCCGGAAACAGGTGGAAGGTGTCAACGAATACTACTTTTACGGCCTCGTTCTCCAAGGCCCCGATTTTGTGAAGCAAGTCCAACATTACCTTAAAAACATAAACAATACGAAGACATTAATATATGGCCGTACTTATACATACAACTTTATGTACTTTGAAATATATAAGTGTGTATATAGACATTAGAGAGAGAGAGAGAGAGTCCTAATACTGTAAGAATTTCATATAAAATAAATATACATGTATATTATGCTTGGGTGTAGTGTTTTCCTACGTTACATATACAGACGCATGTGAACACATACATACGTACCACGTCTCCGGCAATGAGAGCACATGGGAAAGTGGGCCTCTCGAAGACTTCAACAGTTTTACGGAGTGCACCCATAGCCTGAGATTCAAGATGCTGCAGCCTTTCCTCGTATATACTCTCGTTCCACTGCTTTATGTCCACTGCCTCTTTCACTGCAGAATTCCGTACGACCAACCGCTGTCTTGTACATGGTGCTGCTGTCCTTGGTACGGAGGTGTGGACAGGCGTGAAATGCCCTCTCAAGTAAGAATCCCTGAACACGATAGAAAAGTGTATTAAGAAATTTGATGTGTGTGAATAAAATGTACAGATAAAGACGTTCAAATATGGATGTGCATATAGTGTACAATCTATGTAGAAGGTCCAGATGGTTTTAAGTAGTGGTAGAACAATTTGCCGAACAATTTGCCAATCAATTGTTCGAGCAATTGTGTATTTAAGTCTCTCCCTCTCTCTCATTCTCACACACACACACACACACACACACACACATAGACACACACACAGAGATACATACACACAGACACACAGACACAGACACACACATACATAGATACACACACACACACACACACACACACACACACATATATATATATATATATAGTGTGTGTGTGTGTGTAAAATGTACAGAAAGACGTTCAAATAAGGATGTGCATAGTGTACAATGTATGTAGAAGGTCCAGATAGTTTTAAATAGTGGTAGAACAATTTTCGAGCAATTGTGCATGTAAGTCTCTCTCTCTCTCACTCACATCACACACACACACACACACACACACACATATATATATAGAGAGAGAGAGAGAGGAAGCAGGGAGGGAGAGATCATGTTTGTATTGCATATGCATGTATACTTATGTGATTCCTCATACAAGAGGGTACATTAACACTTCAGAAAACATTTCATATATATTATAGATGTTTAGATTCAGAAAAAATAAATCAAAATAGGAGATATATAATCTTTATATATACATTGTGTCTGATCTATATTCAATCAGATACGAAGGAAAATGACATAAATTTGCAACACATACACACGCATACATACGCACCTGGAAGAAGCCGCAAAGGAGAGAGAAGACTGATGCCCTAGCGCCATAGCCGCCATGCTTGAAGGTTTTAGTATGTAGCTTTTATTTTGAGGACCCCTCTCCTCGTTTCATAATTATTTTTATTTATAAACTAAAACGGTCCAGATTCAAAGTATCAATCCAACGGTGATTCCTGGAGCATATTCTAAGACCTCGACTACTTTAGAATATCCTAAGATCCTAGAATATTCGAATAATAAATGAGAATCTTACAATATGTAAGTTACCTATATCACATCCACATACTTTGCTTTCTTACTTGTAACTCTATCATTTTCATGAATGTTATTTAAACAAACTTATATTGTATCATGATAAAAATTTCATCATTTTTTATAGTAAATACGTACTTACATTACATTTCATATGATATATTATGTTGTTAATTTTCACTGCCCTTGTAATATATTATATTATTAATTTTGTTAAGGAAAATGTTATAATGACATAATGATTTGTTAAAATGACTTAATATGTCAGCAATCTTCAATTGTGTGGTGGATTTTTGCTACTTAGTGAGTACACCTCTCCTAATATATATAAATAAAAATCATTATCACCATTGGATACATAATCAAAAAGCTCTCTTGCCGTCTCAAAAAAAAAGTCTATTCATTGTTGGCCAGTTAGGGACAAGTCTGCTGGTTGTGACTAGGTTGATTGCACCCTTTGCACAACCGTTGTTTACACTCTTGTGGTGTTGTAACTTGTTGGGGCACAGCGTTTGTTACAATGGCTGGGATGGCAAATGGGATGGCACTTGTGCACATTGTAGGATGTGTTGCCAGATCACAGACTCTTACTCCTCAATGCTCCAAAACTGCGAACGCCTGATGACAAACACAAATCCGTTGGCAAGTGCATATTGGCACACAACTTCTATGGCAGCTTCCCGTATCGGTGCCAAGGAAGGGAGGGGAGTGGTGCAAGTCCAGATCTTCAATGTTTGCCCTGGAACATGTTTTTGTCCATCCGACAAGTCAAGCTAGTGAATATTGTCGTCCATGACAAATGTGGTAAGACACACTTGCTCATTTTTTACTGAGAGTTTGTACACAAGAATCAGGAATGAGAGGGTGTTAGCTTGGGGATGGAGGGGTGCAAAGATGATGGGTAGAAGGATATTCTGAAGGGTGGGCCATGAAAAGGCTTTCAACGTGCTCAAATGTTAATTATTTGTTTGGTAGCAATGCCAAGTACTGGGGGTGTACCCAGTTAATTTACACCTTTCATTAATGGTGAGTGTAACAGGTTAATTGACGTGTTAAGTCATTTTAGCAAATTATCAATATTATAACATTTCCCTTGTGTTAATTTTCAAGTCTTTTGTAATTTTTGTTACCTTTATGATATATGTTATATTATTAATTTCGAGTCACAATATTTAATAAAAATAAAGAAAAAGAAAAAACATTTATATGGAAGGAAGTAGAATACGAGAATGATAAAGTTTTTATCGTTAAACAATATAAATTTATTAACATCTGTTATAAAGGATGAGAGTTACAAGTAAGAAATTCTAAGTATGTGGATGTGGTTCAACAAATTCTTTTTACATCGAAAAGAGTAAAGCATGTGTATCCATTCTTAACAAAAAAAAATTATAATAGGAGTATATTTAAAAGACCTGGGAATTTATATTATAAAGATTTTAATATTATAATTACTTATGTCATGATAATAACAATTGATATGTTTATTAAATAATTAAGTTTAGCATATGAAATTAAAAATAAATTCAATATATTAAGAGCATTAAAGGTTCAAATTTTATAAAATAATCTAAATATGATTAGGACCATACCTTTTACTTATATATATAAACCTAGGTTATTCCAGTTTCTTTATTTCCTTTATTACGTTCTTAGAATACAATATGTTATGAGATAATGTATTATCCGTATGTCAGGGATGAATCACACAAAGGACATGAGTAAATCGACAGATGTAGCGAACACGATATACGTGTTATAATGATGGGAATTTAGGTCAAAATTTTTAAATTTCTATACAAAAATTAGTATTTTATTTTAGGGCAAGTTTAGCGTTTAGGGCAAAGAAAAATCATGCACTGCCTACAACAGAGTGTCGCTCGGTAAACCCTAGAGGAAGATCTTTCGTTCTTTTGGAGGCTCTTCGGTTTCAGCTCTTGTATTCAGGTGAAATTCTTTCATTTTTTTACATAGATCCGTGAAAGAATGGGGATTTCTTGTGTATATTCATTGATTTAGCGATTTTTTGCATATATTCTTTTGATTTTACATAGATTTTCGCATTCTCCTATCTAATTTGTGGAAAATCAGCTGATTTCTGCGTTTCAGCGAAAATTCATAGTTTTTAGCGATTTTATTCTTGAAATCCTCATTTTTCGCATCTTATTATCGAGCGGATTGCTTAGTTGATCCATGGCGCTTTGATCGGATAGGGTTTATAGCGGGGAGCAGGTTTGCGGATTCCAGGTATGTGCAGAAGAGAGATTCATTTGTTTCTGATTCTATGCGCTGCCGCCCAGGGTTTCTTCATCAAGCTCCATGGCGTCTTTCCAGGTTAGTTTATTATATGAACAATGAGAAACACATTTCTATATTATATATTGTACATAGTAGCATATGTCTACAAAAGCAGACAAGAAAGAACTCGCTAATGTATGTTTATTGTATACAGGAAAATGGAACCACGGTACCCTCAATGCAGCTCATTGATGGAAGCGGGAAGTTCAATGACGCTGACCTGCAAGCGTATGTGAAATCAATAAAGCTTCCTGAGTGCGGCCTTAATTATGCGGTTGCTTCTATTATGGGTCCGCAAAGCAGCGGTATGTCTTTTTAAGTTATCATCATTAAACTTATGTGAATCTCTAATCTAAAGACTATATCATTATCATTCAGGGAAAAGCACGCTACTAAACCACTTATTTGGTACGCGATTAGAGAAATGGACGCCTTCAAGGGCAGGTTAGTTCATATATACAAACTATGTCATAACTTGAGTATCTGTATTTGTATGTGAGATCAATCTTTTTTATTGGTATTATCTATAAAACATGTCAGGACACAAACGACACAAGGTGTATGGCTGGCCAAAGCAAAAGATATCGAACCATGCACACTTGTTATGGACCTTGAGGGTACAGACAGTCGTGAACGAGGAGAGGTGAGTATGGATAATTAGTATTTTCACAAGAAAGAATAAACTCTTGCTATAAACAGGTGAGTATGACTCACTTTGAAAACTTTGATGTGTAGGATGATGCTACTTTTGAAAAGCAAAGTTCTCTATTTGCCTTAGCCGTGTCAGATATCGTAATCATAAACATGTAAGCGTTTCCAATTTGAGAATTTAGATAATTACTCAAATTCATCAAAATCTCTCTTCTCTCTCTCTCTCTCTCTCTCTATCTATCTATCTATATATATATGGGGTGTGGGTGTATGTGTGTGCACATATGTTTTCTGTTTATTGACAAGTCCTGCATCTAGGTGGTGTCATGATATTGGGCGTGAGCATGCGGCCAACAAACCATTGCTGAAAACAGTTTTTCAGGTGAATACGAGCTCCCAAATAGTCACATTCTTTTTTGACAAGCTTTTGTAGGTTATGATGCGATTATTTACTCCTCGTAAAACAACTCTATTATTTGTCATTCGGGACAAAACCAAGGTATTAATTTCTGTATATGTTGGTTTATTTCAGATGCTAACTTAGCATAATACATGTGTATACATGGATAAATATAGTCGATAGAGCTTATATACGATCTTTCTGCAGACACCCATGGAAATTCTCGATCCAGTTTCTTAGAGAAGATGTGGAGAAGGTACCGTTTTTGCACTTTAAGCTAATTAAACTTAACATATTTATCTTTTTCAGATTTGGGCTGGTGTCTCGAAACCTGAGAAATACAAAAACAGCAAACTTTCTGATTTTTTCAAGGTAACAGTGGATAAATGTAGATATTAGTTGTACCTACATGCATATGAATATCATATACGTAAGATATACCCTTATAATTGTTTTGATAACGTCGTCAGTATGCTAAATATGCTATTTGGGGCAGGTACAAGTAACGGCCTTGGCAAGCTATGAGAAGGAAGAAGTTTTTAAGCTCAGGTATCCACTTAGAGGCGTTCCATAATTTATTTATGTTTGTGCGTTTATATGTATAGATAATTGTATATATACACATACTTATGTATGTGTGTATATTTATTTGAATCTACTCTCACTTTGTTTTCGTTATTTTTCTGCAGGTTGAAGAATTGCGGGAAAGATTTATGAATTCTATAGCTCCTGGTGGGCTTGCAGGGGATCGAACCACAGTTATTCCGGGCTCTGGCTTTCCCTTAAGTAGTCATGAGATTTGGAAAATAATTAAGGAAAACAAGGACTTGGATCTCCCAGCTCACAAGGTTTCTGATTTAAATAACAAATATGGCCGGTTGTTAACTAATCTTGGACTACCAGGTTATGGTCGCGACGGTACGTTGTGAAGAAATTGCAAACGAAAAGTTTTAGCACTTTAAAAGATGAGGTATAGCTTCATTACAATGTATTGAAATTTTGCCGTACGTCATAGTATATAGAGAACTAAGATGCTAGACTAGCATTAGTAATCAATAAGAAATGAGTGCAGGAGTGGAAGGAGCTCTCTGAGAGTGCAAAATCTGGATCTGTACAAGGATTCGGGAAGAGATTGGATGCTTTATTGGATCGTTATTTCAATGCGTAAGTAGTATAAGATAATTAAGATAATGTTACTGCTATAGTAATAAGGTCCAGTACACATTCCCCACAAATATATCAATCATAACCTTGATTAAGTAAATAAAACAATTGTGACATGCATTTAACAAATCAATAAGTTGATTTGTTATTGGAATTTAGTTTGCACGATATATATAGTAGGGATATGGATATGTATATATAATATATCGTAGATATTGTTTATGATATTTTTACGATTGTATTGTAGTAATCCACTTCTAGATTTCATAGTAATCTAGAAGTGTATTACTAAATACGTTTACATATATAATAAATTATTACTTCTGTAGACATACGGATTTTTCAATATGATGCGGAAGCGACATACTTTGAAGCTAAGGTGACAGTAAAAGGGAATTCTAACGAACAGATGTTTAGAGGTAATCAGTGATTTGGTGATCATTAATATATTACAATAATTATAGTTTTATTTATTCTTACATATGAATGTATCCTTGTATTAGAGTATCTCCTTTTTGTTTTGCTGCAGCTTGTGCAACCTTCTTATCAAGCAGTGTTAGGACATCATAGAGCAAAAGCCTTTGCAACGTTTAAGCAGGCTTTGGATTCGGCTTCAGAAACCGAAGGTTTTGCAGCTGCTGTTCGAAGATGCACTGTTGAATGCATGAATGAGTTTGACGCCGGTTGTAAAGGTATTATTATTGCATAACCAACTATGTAATAATAATGATAAACGTCGTGCATGTTGTTAATATTTACATTAGATCATATGCATGTTGTTAATATTATTACATTAGATCATATGCATGTTGTTAATATTTATTACATTAGATCATATGATCGTCATTTTGTAGTTCTAGTGTCCACTTTGTCGTCTGTTATTGGTTTCTCAAGTAGATAGCGTAAGAACACATATTTACTTACATACAAACTATGCAATTGTATTACATCTGCTTATGTATGTGTTTCGGTGGTAGTACAAGATTTTACCCATAAAAACATATTTATATTATATGATTCATTGCCTGATTACGCTATTATATAAAGTATGTAGTTATATCTTGTAGTATGTAAACACTCATCACGTCATATATAATTGTCTAACGTTGTGTTTAAATCTTGTTCAACAGACTCGAATGTGAAATTAGCCGGATGGGATTTCTCAAAAGTCAAGGAAAAGCTTCGTCGTGATGTAGAATCTTATGCACAAACAGTGAAGTCCCAAAAGCTTGCAGAAGTAATTACTAAATACGAGGTAAAACATATACAGTATGTGTTATTTAGACCCGACGTTATATTAATATATTTGTACTATATGTAACTATTTATTTATATATCTATCTACTTGAAGTCTATATATATTACATATATATGTGCATTTTGTGTCTATTATACGCATAGTTTGTGTATATGAATGTTACTTTTGAATGGTTTTATGTATCGCAGGATTTTCACGCTATATATGAGAATACATTTATTTATACATACAACAGCACACACATGTACCAATTTACATGTATATATATGTGCGTGTGCGTGTGTGTACGTATATACACACAAGTGTTGTTTTGTTTTACAGCGTCAAGTTGAGGATGCACTTGGGAACTCTGCAGCAACCCTGCTGGATGCCGCGTCCGTAGACACGTGGCCTTCCATGAGAAAGCTTCTCGCTCATGAGACTGAGCTAGCAAAAGGGGCTTTGGTGCAGGCTTTAGCAGTATTCGAACTCGAGAAGGCGGAATTAAACAAAATCGAAGAAGACTTTGTCGCCTTCGGTCGTAATGTGGTCATGAAAAAAGCCCGTGATGAAGCAAGTCAGGCTCTCATTCGCATGAAAGACAGGTAGTGGTTGGGCCTTTAATGTAGTGCTTATACATAGTGTTTTTCTATACACATACATTATCAGCACATATATAACAAAATGTTTATGTACATGCATTACGGGCATAATCTATCGACACACGGTAGGAAATCTTAAATTTGGTAACTCAAAAGTCAATTCTAAATCATATATAATTGGCATTTATGCAACATATCATATCAGTGTGTGTGTGTGTGTGTGTGTGTGACGTAAATAATACGTTAATTTAATTTAATTAAAAGAGTTCAATTCTTTCCCGAATAGATACAACGAATATCAATATAATTGTTCACTGTTGTAGATTAAGTATGAAGATTGTTATCTCTACTAATTAACTTCCCTGTCTCATTTACAGGTTCAATACAGTGTTTAGTCACGACCAGGATTTAATGCCGAGAGTATGGACGGGTGATCAGGACGTAAGAGCAATAACTAAGGATGCTCGTTTATCGGTACGATTATTCTCTTTATATATCAATATAGATAGATATAGCTAACTACGTACTATGGAGTATATTTACGTAATACAGACATTGGGTTAGCTTCAACTTATGTATGTATGTATTATTTATGTATATAAGTTCTCTGGATACTTCAAAACTTATACAATTATGTACATACACACATGTGTACGTGCTTGCTTAGATAACGGATAACTAGATTATTCTGAAACCGTTACTATTTACGAGGGAACGAATTTATTTTTTGCATGACTTTATTAATTCATAATTTGTTCTTTTATTTCAGGCATTGAAACTTCTGGCAGTCTTATCTGTTCTACGTTTAGGGGAGAACGATTCTGATAACGTGGAATCGACGTTAACTACGCTACTCGGGGATTCTTCTGAACGTATACAAGCAGCGGGCAACACAACTCATGTGGACAGTCGCTCTTTAACCACTTCTGCTTCCAGTGCATTAGCTGCAAGTACATGGGAAGGGGTGCGTAGTAATTATATACAGTTTGAACATATATACATACACATATATATAACAGCCTTTTAATAAGGGGTATATATAAATTCCAGAATGTGGAATGGTTCAAAGAAGACGAACAGTACAGTTATTCAGTACAACTGTATTCCTCTTATTCTCATTATCATCAAAGCTATATTCTGTACTCTAATGCAAATATAAACAACTATGCAATGAATGTCGTATGCATATATACATGTATGTCCGTATATGTTATAATGAAAATTTGTGTTTAACTTCTAAAGTATTGCAGGTACCTTCTGAGAATATGTTACTCAGTCCGGGGGAGTGCAGAACTATATGGAGGCAGTTCAAAGCGGAAACGGAATATACGATAAGTCAAGCTCTCGCTGCACAGGTTCGTATATTTAAATCCACTAGTTATTCGTTTATGTAGCATCTACATATATATATATATATAAGTAACTCTACAGGAGGCGCATAAGCGTGGAAAATCTTGGTTACCTCCAGCATGGGCAATATTAGCCATGGTTGTTCTTGGATTCAACGAATTTATGACTTTACTAAGGTGATATTATTGTAATATGTGACACAATATATATGTACTATGTGATGTGATGTGTGTGATGTGTGTGTGTGTGTGTGTGCGCGTTTTACTGAAATGATTGTATCCGGTTCAGGAACCCTTTATGGCTTCTTGTCGTGTTTATTGCATTCCTAGTGGGAAAAGCGATGTGGGTACAACTTGATCTTGGCCGGATTTCCAAAATGGCGTGGTAAGCTGAACATCCCATTTAATAAGCACTAATATCATAGTACCATAAACCTCTTTATTGCATTAGCTTAAGCTTTCTTTTGTTTCACACAGTTACCAATGGTACACTTGTTACTTTGTTATTAATGTTGTCGATCTTATTATTACATTACTGTGCTAGATGTGTGTGTACATCTGTACATATGAACGTACGTATATGTGTTATGAATGTGTCAAAACTCCATGTTCTTGTGTCGCGGCCGAGATAATTAATATTGCTTATGATATTATGCTTCTTTAATGTATTGACCTTTGCTAGTTATGTCATTGTTCATAAACTTAAAATTTATTTCATTAGCTTAAGCTTTCTTTGTTTCAACACAGTACCAATGGTACACTTGTTATTTTGTTATCACCTAATGTTGTCGATCGATCATTACTGTGCTAGATATATGTGTATATATACGGAAACGCCTATATGTACATACATACCTTACTTATGTCTGTTTTTAAGCTAGATATATATAGACACACGCTCTCTCTCTCTATATATATATCTATATATGAATCATTTTGCATATATACATGTATAAACTTAATTAATGTGGTTGCAGTTAGCGGGAATAATCTCCATGTGTTCAAAGTTTGTTCCAACAATGATGAACATGTTGAAGAATAGTAGAAGAAGGACAACGATTATCAAATGATGAAAACACTGCAAGTAGTGGAGTTTATAGACAAGTCCCAATGCAGGATTTCCCATTGAATACCAACGAGAGCTCTTCATCCAACGGTCCAGATCACTCCTCGTCATCGAGCGGTGGTGCGAGACGCAGGCAGCAAACTCCTCTCTACTCGTGATGAAGTAAATTGGTATGTGTGCGTGTGTGTGTGATTTTTGGTTATAACTGAAGCACACATACACACACGATGTGATATGTCTTTTCGTGCACTGTCCATATAATGATAAAACTATTCTGAGTCTTTTATTTTTGTAAATATCAATAGCTATTCATGTTGTGCATTTTATTACGGATTGTATGTAGTTGAAGTTTCTCTCTCATTGTATGTACGTACCTGCATGTATATGTGTTAATTTGTATACTGTATTCGAACTAGTAGCATGTGAGGCTTTTTCATAACGTGTGTTTGTGTGTGTGTGTGTGTGAGAGAGAGAGAGAGAGAGAGTCTGTGATATATAGACATGTATATAATATGATTGAAATGCAGGTACTACATACAAATTCGGCAATTGCAAGGTGTGTGGATTAATCTATGCAACTACATAGCTAGGTATGAATCTTTGATGATGTAAAATTTTGGTTCTCTAATTTGAGGTTATTTATAAGTGTTTAAGATACTACTCGGGTATTCATTAATAGTAGTTGTTTCTAATGTATTAATATGTTAGTTTCTACCTATAACATTTTATAATATATATATATATATATATAGAGAGAGAGAGAGAGAGAGAGAGAGAGAGAGAGAGAGAGAGAGAGAGAGAGAGATATCCATATCACATAGTGATGATACTGTAAAGTTAAAATATGTAAGTGTTAGTCCCTACATTTAAATACTTATTATTTGCATAATGGGTTAAAGATTTGCAGAATTAAGTAATTATATTTTAATTATTTGATTAATTATATATTTGTGACTTAATTATTAATAATTTTATTAAATTGAGAGTAAAATGTCTTTACTTAAACCTTTTTTTTGGTTACACAATATTTTTACATTTAAACTTACAAACACCTGCACGGGGAGAAAGGATCTACTCAAATTTGATGGTGAGTAACTATAATTTATTATAACTTATAAGTTTTTATTATATTAACTAATAGTTGGTCTTTCTTATTTTATTTATGTTTATTTCATATTAAAACTATATTCAGATCTAGCACTATTAACACATGGAAGTCTTAATTCAAAACAAAACTAGCTTATTTGTATAGTACTACTGCTACGTGTGTATACACGTGCCCTTCATTGGTTTGTGTAATATATTATATATATGCTTTGTGCACTATTGTACACACTTTTGTGTTGCGTGTGTCAATATGCTTTGTGTGTATACACTCTCTCTTCTGTATGTGTGTATGATTTGTGTATATAGGCTTGTGTGTAAGTATATATATACGCTACCTTTATGCTATAAATCATGAAAATAAAGTAACTTTAGAAGATTAAGTAATAATAAATAACGAAAGACTATGTATATATATATATAACCAGACTTATTAAAATAAAAAAAACACTATGTATCATAATTAAAATAACCATTTGGTGAGAACAACTGTTTATATAGTTATATGAATTACATTTGAATTTAACTCAATATGCATAGTTATATGAATTACATTTGAATTTAACTCCATACGCATAGTTATATGAATTACATTTGAATTTAACTCAATACGCATAGTTATATGAATTACATTCGAATTTAACTCAATACAATGAATTACATTTGAATTTAACTCAATACACGTAGGTATATGAATTACATTTGAATTTAACTTAATACGAGTAGATATTCATAACTTGGTTATTTATATACATATACGCACGCACACACATACAACACATATTTTTATACCATTATATATTAAAGTGAAGCTGCCATGAAAGTTGGAACTAGTGGCCGAATCTAATATGTACATATAAAAGAAATGTTATGTGCGTGGGCATATCATGTACATGCCATGTGTATATATTCCTATAAGCATTTTTTATATACAACATTTAAAAAATTCAATTCCTGAAAGTATGTGATTGACTATTATTGACTTAGCTGGTCGGTAGCATGACACCACGTGTCACGGTAAAACAACATATGATATCATCCGACGGTCCAAATCTCGTGGCCATTTCTTATATAAAATATAAACTGTGTCCACCTACACACAGTCTAGCTTGTACGGAGCTCTCAAACAATCTCCCCTGCTTCTGCAAGGTATATTTCCTGGGAATCCCGCAAAATCCATTAAAATCCCACACAGGAATCAGGTATAATATAGCTATAGCTATATATACAAGGCAGAAAATCTCATTATATATTGCAGTATATAGACATTCATTTGAATTCTAGATCTGCCATATATTCAAAGCTTTAATCTTCTCAAGACTGTCTTTATAGAGAGATCTATAATACTAGAATACCTAGTTTTCAAATTTCGAATTTCAAAAACTGCAGTCATGAATCCTTCGACAACAGCGTCGCCATCGCCTACATTCCCACTGATAATCTTGGGACTTGTACTCTTCATGGTGATGGCACCGTGGTTTATGAGCAGTGAGCCTGCAGTGGAGGAGGCAGTACAAAGGGCAAAAGGGCTGGCTGCTCCTGAAGCCCTTATTCTAATTCCTGCAGTTATCTTAATCTTTGTGCAGTTTTATGGATCTTACGAGTCTGGGATCAGATGGAAGCTCCCACATATAACGATGACGGATTCTGTCATGGCCCTTGTTGGGTTTGTGTTGATTGTGTTTGCTCTTATGTGGATGCGATCTAGTGTGAAAGAAATGATCCAGTCCTTATAGAGATCCGAGATTATAACAGGATTTGGTGTTTTTGCTTGTACATACACTTGCTATAATGGAAACAGTAAAGGTTTTACAAAAAGAAAAAAGAATTTTAATATAAATTAATTAACTAAATATTTTATATTCTAAAACACATTTTTGAAAAAAGGGTTTTATGTTTATTTATTTTAATATAAATAAATTGATTAAATATTAAGAGATGACAGCTTTTTTGAAATAAGAATATTATCAGATGCTTTTTCGTATAATGCAACAGTAAACATTTTGTACTATATAAAGAACGCTCGCACTGTGCATGATATGTACACATCTCCTGTAATACATGTCAACCGTTCATTCATGTGACAGTCATCTCATGGATACCAAGTGTCTGATACTGCAGATAGCCACTAGATGTAACAGATTATTATTTTAATTTAGACTTATAATAAATCTGTGTGTATCTGGATATATATATGTGTGTGTGTGTGTGTGTGTGTGTGTAGACACCAGGTGTTTTATTTGAAGCTTGTTTTATATATGCAAATATAAAAAATTAAGAGGAAGAAAAACAAATGTGCACGCTTGTCGAAAATGACACTCCCTTTCTTTTATAATATTCACATTAAGTAAAAGGTAATATATAATCATAGGCAGATAGTATTCAAGACCGTAGGTTGTTTGTTACAACACATATGCGTAGTGAGTATTGCACGCACGCACGCACACACAAGACATGTATAAGCTTTTACTTCTGCAATGTACAATTCTTGAAGTTGGAGTATATCAACATAATACCCAGTTATAATCTATATAACTAACATGTTATATAAAAATGTACATGATTATTTATATGAAATGTAGCACATACACATGCATGTGCGTGAGTGTTGTATTTTTATCGAACAGAAATGATATTCTATATTTATTCATATATACAGATACCATACATCATATTTAGCTATTAAATTATCAAAACTTAGAATTTTGGAATTATTAAAAATTATGGAATAATATTTTCGAAGGAAATGACCAATAAAAATAACTACAGGTGATCTGCCCATTATATCTTAAAATGTCATTTGAAATAAATTAATAAATGTTAACGAGTTTAACTTACCGATAAAAGTATATTTTATATACGAAACATTTTAGATTATTCTATATTGTATAATTATAAATTATATACTGTAGCTAATTTTTTAATCATAATGATAATTAAATCGCTATACTCTTAAACTTGTTCAAGACGTTTACCTTCATGTTTTTCGTGTCCATATTGACGTGTCCACCTTGAGGTAAACCACCTTATGGTGTTTCATCAGCCATAATTTATATATACACACACAACACACACACACACACACACACACACACACATATATATATATATATATATATATATGCATCAAATTATAATATGTTTTAATAACATATGTTAAAGGTAACTTAATAATTAGATAATCCTCTTAGATTAGTTGAGCTTCAGTTTAGAATATTACCATGATTATATATATATATATGTAAAGAGTGACTTACACACACATACACAGAACACACACGCATATATACACACGCATGTATGTATGTATCTAAGCATTTATGTGTATACTTAACATATAAAACTCGAATCAGAAGCAGGACATAGATGCTCTTTATGCTGCACACAGAACACACAACGTACATACCCACACATATATGTCTCTTATCTGTATATTTACATATAAAACTCACACTGGAAAACAACCGAATCAGAAGCAGAAGAGAGGCTATAATAAAATATAACAATTAAATAAGCTAGTTAAATTAAAGTTGAGTTATTAACTATCTCAAATTTAACTAATATCTATTAACAGATTATAAATGTGCATTTATTAGCTATTAATAACTTTATTATTATCAACTCAAACATCTTAGAATAATTTTAAAAATTAAACGTATTCAAATTCATATCAATAATATTTACAACACCTTGACTACAGGAAGCTGTGCAACAATAATAAATAAAATTCTTGAGTTTTTATGTTAAATGATTCTGTTTTTAATTATTATAAACATGAGTGAATAGTTAATATTTAGCAGCCATCCATATATATGTATAAGAATTAAAATTTATACCAAGTAAATAAACATAATGGGAAGTATTAACATTAATTTAACATTATGATTAAATTTAAATGAACAATTTAACATTGAAGAAACTTTGGAGCAATGAGAAAGTTGCTGCTAATACGTGTTCTATTCCTTTGTTACGAAACGTTTATCATCATATCGTATACTTGCATAATGCATACCGTAGGTTGTTTGGTATAACACGCACGCACACATACACACAACATGTATATATACAGCTTTTCTCTTCTGCAATTTACAATTCTTTGATGTTGAGATTTATGTTTTTTTTTTGTTTTTTAAACATATATATACACAATGTATACTCTATATATATTACACATACATTTTCACATAATTATATTATATTATTTACATAAGTTACATATTACACATCTTACACATATCTGAACTCGTATATTAATATAATGTAATAAAACTCAGTTATAATATATGTAACTAGCATGTTATATACATAAATTTGCACGAAATGTAGCACATACACATGCATGTGTGCGTGTGGAAATGACAATATATACTTGTTCATAACAGATACATGTAGAACATACATCATTTTTAGCTATACTAAACATTAAAATCTATTAAATATCAAAAGGTCATTACATATACACATAGATATAATATAATACGCTGGCGTCACCTATAATATTAAAATTTCATAAGTTATACTAACATATATAAAATTTGGTTTGGAATAAAAAAATTAAAGGGCCTGATTAACAAAATAATAAAAAAAGTACCAAAATATATATGACATTCTAAATATAATGGGCAGATCACCTGTTAAACTCTCTATATATATATTTACACATACATTTTCACATAATTATATTATCTTATTTACATAAGTTACATAATATAATGTAATAAAACCCAGTTATATTATATAGCTGATAAGTTATATAAATAAATTTGCATAAATTATTTATATGCATATATACATAATATATATGTAGAAACATGCATCATATTAAGCTATATTAAACCTATTAATTATTAAACTCAATCAAATTATCAAAAGGTAATATTACATATACATCATAAATGGGTCAATTTAAATAAAATTGTTATATAACAAAATAACAATAAAAAGTAATTATAATATAAATAGGTGATAAATTGAAATATAGATGTATATTATATAATCCTAAATTAGTAAAAGATATTATAGCAAAAATACATAACAGTATTTCTTAATCATAATTAAGTTTAATATATCGACCACACACTTACTTACACGTTCATATACGTAAGTCAAACATAGTAATAGCGATCATGTAATTAGTTAACCTTTACATTAAAACATTCGCGGAATTTTTAAATTTACATATCAATTTAAACCACATGCAAAATTGTAAATAATTATTTAAAAAAAATTAAAAAAATTACTCCATAGTCCATATTGCAATATAATGTTTTTAATTAATAATATTTATTTAGAAAACATCTAATTTAAAATAAAGATATGAGCTTTTGACCGCACGAAATTTAATTGACATGACAAGTATCTTCATGCAAAATTGTAAATAATTATTAATTATAAAAAGGAAATTTCAATTAACGCCATTTTGTATTATAAAAAAAATCTGTATTTATAATATTTATTAATTTTATTAGATTCGGGAATAATTAAAATTTTAACTTTGAAGGTAAGTGGGAAATGTGTATGGTTTAGTATGATTTAGGAAACGGACTATGAACAAGATGACCTAGTCTATATGGCGCTTCGCAGTAAGATCTAAGATGGTTTAGTGTGATTTAGGAAACGGACTATGAACAAGATGACCTAGTCTATATGGCGCTTCGCAGTAAGATTTAAGATGGAGATGGATGAATCCTGTGTGAATGTTTCGAAATTTAAGAAGATTTGCGTCTTCTGCGGTAGCAGTAGCGGCAAGAAGACGAGCTATGGTCAAGCTGCTGGGCGTAAATTGGTTGTTGTGAGTATACAAAAGAGTTTGCATTTCTTCACTCGATATCGTTTTCTAATTCCCACTGACTATGTAAAGTTTTGGTTCAATATACTTAAGTGGGTGTGTTCACCGTACACATATACACATATTCTCTCTCTCTCTCTCTCTATATATATATATATATATATATAGGAGAGAAGAGAGAGAGAGAAGAGAGAGAGAGAGATGCACTTATTTAAAAGTGCAGGCGAGGAGGAAGATAGACCTGGTTTACGGATGGGACTGATTGCAGAAGCGGTGCATGAAGGAGGTTGTCGTGTTACAGGGTACGCCTTGTTTTATGTATATATACCGGTTTGTTACATGTGTATTGACAGGGTAATACCGAAAGCTCTGATGCCACACGAGGTACGTGTATATATATTTATATTTTTCCATGTGCGTGGTTCAGGAGTTAAACAGAGATTGATTTTTAGATTTCAGGAAAGACAGTTGGGACGTGAAGGTTGTCTCTGATATGCATCAGAGGAAGCTGGAGATGGCACACGAGGCTGAAGCTTTTATCGCACTCCCAAGTGTGTGTGAGCGTGAGAGAGAGAGAGAGAGAGAAGAGAGAGATGTGTGTGTGTGAGAGAGAAAGAACAGTCCCATATGGAACAGGAGCTGCTCATTTCTATAATATGTAGCGTATAATGAAAGAATTATATATATATATATATATACATCAGAATCAAATAATCATTAGTACAATAATATATTATATTAGTACACATGCCGGGCTTGACCATAAGTAAACTTTATTATATATATATAAAGTTTTTTTCTTATACATTATTGAGAGTAACATTTTGATGGTCTTTCAATAGAGGAGTCTTCAATGATAATTTTAATTTGTGCATATTAAGAATGTAAGATGGAATTGTTTATGAGTAAATATTAATTTTGGCAAGTAGATATTGACTGTATTAAATATTGTATCTGAAATTTAAAAATGGTTATTAAAAATGTTAAGTAAATTAAAAATTGTGTCTTATTGAAAAGGATGTGGGAGTTGAACGGTGTTAAATTGATCCTTGATAATAACATTTTATTTATTATGAATTTCTTTGTAATGATATTATACTTGAGTAATTATAAAAGTGTTCTTTTCACTCTTAAGTATGTTGTATTACATAAGCATGTTCCGAGGGGGTATATATTTCTTAAAAGAACAACGATGGTGCTTTTTTGTTATTAGGTTTATGTGGGACATACTTAAAGAGTGAGGTGTTAATGAATTCAATTAAGAAATCTTGTGTATCACTTTTGTCCTATGTATATAAAATGTTAAAACAGATATTTTATTTATTCTTTTGATTATTGAGAATACTTTACTTTTTTATTATAAGTCATTATTTACATTCATTGTAATCTTTTTATTCAAAATTAAAAATTTATGACAATTATGTTTAAAATTGTCATGTACCATAAAAATAGCCATTTATAAAGTGTATACACATAATAAATTTATTATATAAGATTGGTGTTAAATGTTGAGATAATTAAAAAGATAAAAGTGCATGTACTTATTTTTTTTATGATATTATTTAAGTATTTTATTTTGGTAAAGATATTATTAAGATACTTTATATATATATATATTTCAAACCTTAGTAAGGCTTCTTTCTATTACAAAATTCAATTAAGTTAACTAATTATATCATTATATTTAATTATTTTGTTATAAAAGAAGACATTTTTTTTATTTATCATTTAATTATGCGCCGGGATTGTTCATAATTAACAAAATTTATTAATGCACATTGGGAGGATGTCAAATTTTAAAAAATCTTGTAAATAAGAATAAAAACACGAATATGATTGTCGAAAAGTTAATGAAATTCTTTAAATAAATTAATAATTAATCATACATGTTCAATGTATATCTAATAAGCATTTCGATAAGAACTCAATTTAATGAAAGATGTAGCCTATTTTATAAATGTATATTTTAATTAAATGTGATGAGTTCATAAAGTATATAAAAACAAATTTATAAATATAAAATATTAATGGTGGTTCTAAAGTGTAAAAAAATTAAAATTCATTAACTAATTTACATCTTTCTTTTGCACAAGCAAGATTGTTGGAATTAATTACTTAATGGTAAGTATGTTTTTCTCTCTCTTTCTTTATATATATATATATATATGGAGAGAGACAAATAAAAAAGAATATAAGAAACACAAGAGAACATATATATATATATAAAGAGAGAGAGAGGCACACATAGAAATAAACATAAAGACAAAGATGTAAAAAGATAAAGAGAAAAAAGAAAATATAAAGACATAAAGATAAACAATAAGAAAAAAATGTGAAATATGGATACAAATAAAGGTACATACAGAGATAAGAGAGACATAGAAAGACATATATAAAAAAAGATATATATAAAATAAGAGAGAAAAAAGAAATAAGGAGAAAGATTGGAGGAGGAGGCACATAAAGAAACAAAAAGACAAAGATAAACATATAAAGAGATGTGGGAGAAAGAAATAAAGAAACACATATAAAAAAAGAGATGCATATAGAAAGATATAAAAAGAAATAAATATAAAGAGAAATGTAAGGAAAGAGAGACATAGAGAAATAAGGACATATAAAGAGATAAAAAAAGATATAAATAGAAATATAGAAAGAGAAATATAAGAGACATAAAAAGGTAGGAATATAAAAAGAGACAAAGAAAAATATGTAAAGAGAGATATAGAGATATAAAGAGATAAAAAGAAAGATGTAAAAAAAATATAGGGAGAGAGAGATAAAGAGAGAGGCACATAAAAAGACATAAAGAGAAAAAGAGAGGTGTAAAGAAACAGGAATAAAAATAAAGATAAAGAGAAAGGCATAAAGTAAAAAGATATGTATATACATAGAGAGAACGAAAAAGGATATATGCAAAGAGACGTAGGGAGACATAGAGAAAAAGAAATATAAAAAGAGACACACAGAGAAACATCTTCTTCAAATATGGTATTTGAAGTATACATGTTTAAAGAAAGTTTATTGTAAAAGTTACATATAAGTTTTGTATGTGTGTGCATATGTGCATATATTTATTTTGTATTTTAAACAAGTAATAAATTAGTTAGAATTAAATTCAAGTGTGTCATTTTTAGTTATTTTCCAATTCTAAAGTCATTATAAAAATAACGAACATTTATTGTGTTGCTAATCACAAAATATAAACAAATTATTTAATGGTAAGCACACAAATACACACACATGAATCATGTATGAGAGAGTATATATATATATACTATACTATACATAATTTGCATATATCATGTGTTTGTATATATATATCGATTCAAATATAAATTAAGTTTGCACAAAGTTATATAATATTCTTGATTTTTAAATATATAAAAATTAATAAAAACTTTATTTATTTGATTCATTATCAATTTGATCTTTATGCTGTAGAACATTACATTATCATATAACATGATCAATTCTTTTTTAAAAAGAGTACATAATATAAAAATAAATAAAATATAATACTTATTATATCTCAAATAATTTATATATGATATGATATAGTTGTTATAATAGTTGGTTTTTTACAATTGTTTTGAGTTGTATAAATAAATTTATATTATTTAAAGTGTATCAATTTTATTAATAATAAATAAAATATAATCTAAAGGAATTTGTGAAAAATGATATTTTGAATAAAAAATAATTCACTTTAAAAATATTTTAAACAATAATGTTTTTAAGTAATTGTATACATTGTTATGAATCATGTCTTTCCCACTTTTATAATATATAAGATAGTACTTGAATTTTCAAGAAATTAGGTACTTGATCTTACATTAATTATTGTACATAAGGTACATAAACTATTTAAGAAATCAAATACTTAGAAGTTGTGCATATAATAATCATTCTTAAAAATAATTTTTCAATATATAATCTTTAAGCATATCTATTAGTTTACCTCTAATATATTTCTTATTATATATGTTGCTTTGCCAACTAAACATGCATGTTCATTCATTTGTGATGTTAGATTTATATGTGATTGCCAATTCACCATCCTACATCATTACCATGTATAATTAACATTAAATCTTTTAAAATGACCTTAAAAATCTTATATCATTACCATGTATAATTAACATTAAATCTTTTAAAATGACCTTAAAAATCTGACTCAAAAAATATTATATTAGAAGGCTTATAGGATAACCCTAGTAATTAATCGAAAAAACTTAGACATGTTCGTGCTATGTATTTCATATATACATAAGTAATAGAGTTAAAACATCATTCTAACACCTTATCAACTACAAATAATTCTCAGTCAACAAATCCATTTACAACAATAAAGAACCACAACAAACCTACAAAAGTTTGTATAACCAAAGCTACACTTGGACATAAAATTATTATTATTAATCATTAAATATTAATCACTGACAACAAAGTGTGTGCGTTATAGATACACATAAATGTTTTATTGATTTTTGGTCTTATTCCACACACCCTTAGTATGAACTTCTGTTCTAGCAATGAAAGCCAATCACCACCAATTACTAAACCTAACCTCTCTTCGTATGTACATCGGTTTTACCCTTTGTACATATGATTATATTATCATGTACACATGATGCACACGTGTTGCTACATAAGTTAAAAGACATAGGCACATTCTATATATGCTTCTTAAGTACGTATGTGTTTAAGGATGTGTATGTATAGCATACACATATGAATGTGTTCAATTTGTATAGACATCATCTGTATAGAACGGTAAGGTATATATATATTATATATTTGTTACCTTTGCTCAAGCCCAAAACTTCTCCTACACACACAAAGTCCAATCTCCTCTTCAGACAACATATCTATGTTTCGAGTGTACACATATTTACACGACTGTATACACACGCGTGCAGGTGTATGTTTATATCTTATTGTTTGAATATATATTAAATATATTTATAAAATAAAAGAATAATAACAATATTTATACAAATTAAAAAAATAAGATTTTATTATAGGTTGGCAGCTGAAATGCGAGGAGGCAAAAAGGATGTGAAACTTAAAAGAGGCCAAAGTGGGATTCATCCCCCAGACATGCCATTTGTCACATGCTCGTGAATGTGAACACAGTAACAAAGGCTAAAAACAAATTGGACACATTTTGTATTCTTTTGTGAACTGTGTCCATTAAAGAATAAGTTATTTATTTATTTTTATCATATAAATAATGATGAAAACATATACTTTTTAATGTTATGTATTAAATAATTAATTATAAAACACAAGTAACACAATACCATTCCTTGTTACACATATAAATTGTGTCTGTGTATAAGAGAGAGAGGAGAGGAGAGGAGATAGATATGTATATACATAACAAATCATAAGAAGATACATTTATATAAATACAAACGTTATACATATGACATTGTGTATATATAAGCACATGAATGAGACAACTTAACGGTCACACACACACACACACACACTAGAAAACAGCCAATCAAAAGCAGACTCCTTCTGAGACAGTGAGTTAAACGGTGACTCTTTTAGGAGGATTTGCTACTAATGTAGATTAAAATCAAAATAATAACGATTAAACTAGTAATTTATCATTATTTTTAAAGATTAAATAGTCATTGAATTTTTAATCTGTATATATAATAACAAACTTTTCTACAACTATCATTTTAAGTAACTAATTGAATATAGATAAATATTCAAAGTCTAACCAACGGCTCCATTTCTATTAATAATAAACAAACCAAAATAAATTTAAATTTAAAACTGATTAAACAACGTAGGCAACTTAGGGAATTAATATATATGGATCATATAATTTATAAAACTTAAAATATTAACAGAAATTTCATTTAGATGAATGACTTGTAATAATAAAAACACTTTTAACATACAACAAATTTCTAATGAAATAAACACTGAAAATTTGAGGGTTCTATAATGTAATAAGTTTCTATATGTTGCGTCTTTATGTACCTGTCTGTGTGTATCCATGTTCTATATGTGGGATATATGTATATTTGTACATGATATGTATGAATACATTATATTGGCATGTATACATATACACATAGCTATACACACACAAGTGTTAAGAAGATTGTCTTTTGAAATTCACTTCTGTATTTTGTACTATAAGTTTGATATATACACAATACATAATATAATATAGTTGTGCGTGTAAGTCACGACTAATTATTGGAGAGTGCCTTTTTATGTATGGTAATATCTCTGTATGTAAGTTTAATTATTAATTTTATAAAACTATAAGCACTATGTTTCATTTGAATAAGATTTATTATTATTAAATTTAGTAATTTAAAATGTTAAACAGTGGGTTTTGAACTAAATAATATAATTTAGAAGTTTGTATTAATATTAAAAACCATTTATTGACATGTTATGACATTTGATATCATGTACATATAGTGTATTCTCTCTCTTACATGGATGTATGTGTATAATATATAACCTAAAATAGCTTGATTCAAGCCACCTTTATATAATATATTACATCATAGAACCCTCAAATTTTGTGTTCATGTCATTAGAAATTTATTATATGTTAAAAGTATTCTAAATGAAATTTTTGCTAATTTTTTAAGTTTTAAAAATGATATGGTCCAATATATTAAGTTGCCTACGTTGTTTATGCATTTTTAATGAAATTTATTTAAGTTTATTTATTGTTAATAAAAATGGAGCTATTGGTTGTACTTTGAGTGTTTATTTATATTTAAATAGTTACTTCAAATGGTAATTATAAAAAAAGTTTATTATTCAAGTATATATACAAATTAAAGATTTAATGACAACTTAATTTTTAAAAATAGTGACAAATCATTATAATTATTAATTTATATCAAACACTTGGTATTCATGAGATGATTGTCTTATGAATGAGTGATTAACATTATATATTTATATATTTACCATCAAAATAATTAGTTCTAATAATTTTATTTGTGCAAAAAAATATGTGAATAATTAATAAATTTTATTTTATTTATATTTTAGAACCACTAGTATTACTCTTAAATGTTACAAATTAATTTCTCATATACTTTGTGGAATTATCACATTCACAATTAAAATATATATATTTATAAAATAGGTTACATTTTTTAATAAATTTGAATTTCCATCGAGATGTTCAACAGGTACACAATGAATCAAATGTGATTCTCGAATAATTAATGAAATTTTTTAAATAAAATTTAAAATTAATAACATATTGTATTTGTTTTGTTTATAAGATTTTTTAAAGTAAACTTCACATTTCTTTAATCATAATAAATTCTTAATTCAGATATTATAAAAATATGCAGACCCTTTCAATCTTCATCCTAATAAAATAACTTAGAATTGACACAAAATAATAAAATTATTTGTCTTAAAAAAATAATATTATATAATTAATTAATAAATAATTGATAATGCAATTGCATAATTAAATAATAAATAATAAGAAATGTCTTATTCTATAACGAAGTAATTAAACACAATAGTGCAATTAACTAATGTAATCAAATTTTATAACAAAGAGACAATGCAAAAAGGCCTTACTCAAGTTTAAAATATATATTAAAATATCTTAATAATATTTAGAATACATAAATATTATCATGAATAAAAGTAGGTCACTCTTATTTTTATAATTATCTCAACATTTAACATCAATTTTATATAATAAATTTATCTATCATTTACGAGTGGTACTAACGAGCCATTCTAAATCTTCTTTAAAACTATCTTAAATTGTTACTATATTCAACAATTATCTAAATTCTATTTAACTATGTGTTATTAAATTTCATATAATGGTTATCCTTAGCAATAATACTTTAGTTTTTATGAATTTATTAATAAAAACTATTCATGTAAACTAAAAATAATTTATTTATAAAAACTAAAGTGTTATTGCCAAGGATTAATTTAATACCGTTCAACTCTCACATCCCATTTAACAATACACAATTCTCAATTTACTTAAGTCTAAAAAGTGATCTTTAGAAATAGTTAATATATAAGAATCATCACTTTTATTGAAACACCATCGTAAATTTACTCCAAATATTATGTATAAACAAATCTTAAATTGAAAACTCTATATAAATAAAGTTTACTTATTCAAAAATGCATTGGAGTGGTCAAGCCCACAAAAGGTGCGCATGTGTACTAATATAATATATTATATATTAATGATTATTTATACTATATATATATATACATTATAAACTACATATTAAGAAAATGAGCAGCTCCTGTTTTGTATATGGAACTGTTCTCTCTCACACACACACCTCTCTCTTTTTCACACACACACACACCGGGGAGGCCGATAAAAGCTTCAGCCTCACGTGCCATCTCCACCTTCCTTGATGCATATCAGATACAGCCTTCACATCCCCAACTGTGTTTCCTGACATTTAAAAATCAATTAACTCCTGGAACCACGCAGAGCTTTCTGTTACCCTATCAATGTCCACAACCGGTATATATACATAAAACAAGACGTACCCTGTAAGACGACAACCGCCTTCGTGCACCGCGAGAGAGAGAGAGAGAGCATGTGTATATGTGTATGATGAATAAAGTTAAAATTCTAATTTAAAACACCTCGACCTGCTGAAAATTTACTCTTAATATTGTGTAAAAGAAAATTGTAAATTAAAAACTTTATATATAATAAAGTTTTATTTGATTTAAAAAATGCATTGGAGGGTAGATTGGTCATTATATATTATTATATTAATATATTATTATACTAATGATTATTTGACACTAACATTACCTTACATATTATGCTGAACTAAGAAAATAAGCAGCTCCTGTTCTATATATGGAACCGTTCTCTCTCTCGCACACAAACACAAATCTCTCTCCCACACACCTGGGAGGCCGATAAAAGCTTCAGCATGACATGCCATTTCCGCCTCCCTCTGATGCATATAGATACAACTTCACATCCCCAACTGTCTTTCCTGAAAAATCAATCTCTGTTTAACGCCTGAACCACGCAAATGCAAATACACACACACACCTCGTGTGGCATCAGAGCTTTCGTATTACCCTGTCAATACACATAAGCACACGCATGTTCAATGTCCACAACCTGCAATCAGTCCCATCAAGCCCACATTCCGCCTCCGTAAACCAGGTCTATCTGCCTCCTCAGCTGCAAATTAGCAAGTACATCTCTTTCTATAGAGAGAGAGACACACACACACAACATGTGTATATGTGTATGATGAACAACCCACTTGACAGGCTGTATAAATTAATGTAGACAAAAGAATGAAGAATGAGGAAACCAGGTAGAGACACAACACACACAAAAAAACGATATCGAATGAAGATATGCAAACTCTTTGTATTACTCACACACATTACCATTTTACGCCTAATTTCAGCACAGCTTGAGTCTTCTTGCCACTACAGCTAAGCTCGTTTTTAAGGCATTTTTCCGTACAACCCCTTCATCCATTTCCTGTACGGTAAATAGCTCAACTAAAGAGATGTCGTACGGCCCTCCGGTACGGTAAATAGCTGAACTTCATTACATTTTGATTTTAAAAAAGATGTCTTTTAAATAATATTAGAATAAAAATATATATATTGCAATATAGAATTAATTATATTAATTGTAATTCTTATTTTTAATAATTATTTATGATTTTGCATGAAGTTCAAGTGGATATGTAATCTTATGTTTTTAGAAAAACCTAATTAATTTCATGATCTTGGTAGCAAGAAGAGTTTGTTTAATACGCTATGCGATGTTGTTTGACTTATTTAAAAGAACGTGTATTAAACTATTAATTATTTGTTAATTTATTACTGTTTGTGTATATTAATTTAGGAAGTATATTCTTTATACTAATAGATATATCCATCTGCATTATTTCAATTTATATAAAATATATACAGGAATCAAGTTTAAATACATAAATGCATACACATATATGTATTTGCACGCATTACAAGAGAGAGAAAAAGAGTTTATACAGTCTCTCTCTCTCTCTCTCTCTCTCTCTCTCTCTCTCTCTATATATATATATATTATATTCCTATATTCTAAAACACATACATGTCATGTACAAACATACATACATCCCACATATACAACATGGATACACACAGACAGGTACATAAAGACGCAACATATGGATATATTGGCATGTATACATATACACATAGCTATACACACACGAGCGTCAAGAAGATTGATTCACAAACATTTCTGTACTATATTTAATATTTGTACTATAAGCCTGATATATACACAATACATAATATATATAGTTGGTATGTGTGTGTGTAAGTCACGAATCATTATTGGAGAGAGAGAATTGCTTTTTTATTTATGGTAATATCTCTGTATGTAAGTTTATTATCAATGATTAAAACAGTTTGATATGAATGTGTTGTGTATATGTTTAGCCGGTGATGAAGCATAATGGATGAAGTGAAGCGATTAATTATCATTAATTTTATTATAGTAATTATTCTCTCTCTCTCACACACACACACACCACACATCGTATGCGGTTCATTTCATCTTTATATATTACTTATATGCACCTTATATAAGTTTTTAAGTTGTCTATGTTTCTCGCACTCGCATGTGAAGTTAAAAATTTCCAGAAACTTTAACTGGTGTGCACAGGGAAAAATGTCCTAATTATACTTATTTACATTTGTTTTTTAATACTTATTTACATTTGTTTTAAACATAAAACATGCTGTGTGAATCAAGTTATTTATACTATGTTTAACTTTACTTATTTGGTATGACTTTTGACAATAGTATTTAGCTATTTCTATTGAACTATTATAAAAAAAAAATAATTACATTAATTTAACTTAAATAAACGAAATTAAAAGAATTAAATCAATATCCAATGTCATAATGAATTTAAATGAGCTAAATGAATGCCCCATGAATTAGATAAATTAAAGGAAAAATAAAATCACATTCATTATTTAAATAATGTTTTAAAGTTTTGATAAGTTTGACCTATGGGTTAGTAATGTCATTTTATATGATATACACACATTTTTATGTTTAAAGATATTTTATATAGAATAAATTATAATTATAATTAGGAAAAAGTGACCCTCTATAATTTATATATATGTATGTATGTATATCATTTATTGGTGTAATGGTACAATATTACAGGTGTGTATTATTAAGCTGATTAATGATAAATTTAAGTCAAGATCAATTTGAATTTACTTGGAGAATTTAGACACACACACACACACATATATGTATAATATCGAGTAATGGTAAATTTGACTCAAGGTCAATTTATATAATAATTATTTATTTAATACTGAAAAATCATTGTTGTGTTATATGCATAGCAAAAAATATTTAAAATTAATTGGTTGTCTCGTGTTTTAAATGCTTTATTTATTATAACTTGTCCTGTGTGTAATAATTATATGTAACTATTATAATATAAGTGAGATAAATTTTGCTTGTTCATTAATAGTATTACTATATGTAGCATACACGTGTAATGTTATATAACATCAAACTTGGAAGATTCTCCAAGAATATCCTACTAATTAACAATGTAATTACGTTAATATATATGTTCTGCAACTAATACTAAATTTTAAATTAATGCACTATACTAGTTCATCTAATCCCAATAAACATTTTCTAAGGATCGTTAGAATCATTTAATATTAATATAAATTTATAAAATATATTAAATACTTAGCTATAATACCCTTATAAAATACAATTATTCTATGAAGTGCATTCTCTTGATGTATGTATCTATGGTGTGTGTATACACACACACACATATAGATACATACATACATACATAGATATATACATACACACATAAGATATATATACACATACACATATATAGATATTAATTCAATAAGACAAGAAAGCTGACCCAATTTTTGCACTGGGAATCTTTTGGTTGCATATTCTCTGGTATAGACCACAACTACCAATTTATAATATTTAAGAGTAATACTGGTGATTTTAAAATGTAAACAAAATAAAGTTTATTAACTATTTATATATTTATTTTGCATAAGCAAGATTATTAGAACCAATTGCTTTGATGGTAAGTATGTATGTGTGTGTATATATATATATATATATATATCAATCACTTGTATATGACACATAAATATCAATAATGATTTGTCATTATTTTTAAAGATTAAGTAGTCATTAAATCTTTAATATGTAGAATAAAAACTTTTTTACAATTATCATTTTAAGTAATATTTAAATATAAATAAATACTTAAAGTCCAACTAATAACTCCACAATAAACAAACTTAAATAAATTACATTTAAAACTACGTAAACAATGTAGGTAACTTAATATATATGGACCATATAATTTAATTTTTTTTAAAAATAACAAAAATTTCGTTTAAAACACTTTTAACATACAATAAATATCTAATGACGTGAACATGTAAAATGTGAGGGTTTTGCAGATACTATGTTATATAAAGGTGCTACTTAATGACATGTATATGCATTTATTGATTCATGTATATAATACATGTATGTACTGAGTGCATTCTCTCTCTTACATGGACATATGTGTGGTTTTAATATTAATGTAAACTTCTAAATTATATTGTTTAATTCAACACCCACTTGTTTGGCATTTTTTAAATTAGTAAATTAATAATAATAAATTCTTATTCAAATAAAACAAGTGCATTAATTTGGACTTTATTGTCTGTTTTACAAGATAAATAATGTGTATAAGTTCTATACAAGTGTTAAGCCAATTTAAAATTCTTAAGTTAACGAGATATTCTTAATATTTTATTCAATCTGTTTTATTATGGGTTGATGTGATTCTTAATAATTTAAATTTATTATCTGCAAAAAATAATACCATTGTTTTTGTATAAATTTAAAAGAAAATGCATTTGTCTTATAAAAAGAAATAGTTATATATAATTTACCTTTTAGTTCCTCGTGAGTAACTAAACAACTCAGGGGATGCCGGCACAGAAGCTCCTGTCTGTAATAAAAAAAATTAAAATATTATAAATATCTATTAATTAGGACATATTTCTTCATGTACATACTATTTCCCATATACTTTGTGAGCTCATCCTATTCACGATTCAAATACATATTTATAAGGTAGGATACATTTTTTATTAAACTTGGATTTTTATCGAGACATTCAATATATTTACACCGAAAATGTGTTGTTAATCACTAATTTTTTTAAATAATTTCGACAATCACGTTTATGTATTTATTTTTGTTCACAAATTTTTTTAAAGTAAACTTCACATCTTTATGATTATGTATTACAATAAATTTATAATTCAAATGTTATAAGAATATGTAAATTATCTTCTTCATTGTAATAAAATAATTTAGGATTGACACTAAATAATAAAATCATCTATTTTAAAGAAGCAATATGCACAATTGGTAACATAACTGCATAATTGAATTAAATAAGAAACATGCCTTGCTTTATAACAAAGTAATTAAACACAATGATACAGTTAGCTAGCAAAATCGAATCTTATAATAATGTAAAAAAACTTTACTAAAGTTTAAAATATATATATTAAAATATCTCAATAATATTTAAAATACGTAAATATTATCGTGAATAAAAATAGGTCACTCTTATTTTTATAATTATCTCAACATTTAACATTAAGTTTATATGTTATCAACGAGCCATGCTAAATCTTATTTAACAATCATTTTAAATCATTACTATATTAATAACTATTTTAAATCATATATAATGAAATAAATACACACCTACCTATCTCTCTCTCTATGTATATATATAAAACATTGAGTTTAACGAGTGTATTTATGCTATACAAGGCTCTCTCTCTCTCCACCGACCTTTTACTTAATGAGTGTACCATGCTGCCGCCACCGTCGCTCTTATCTTCGAGATTTTCTATGAGCCCTCAAATTTTGAAATTGAAATTTAGAGAAGCATATTCTGAAGTATAAAAGCACATTCGATAGTTAAACATCCAACCGTTCATTTTTTATATTTTCTTAATATATAGGTTAAAGTAAAAAATGAATATTCTCTAAAGCCCTAAACAATTCCCACCGAAAACAGGGCTCTTTTCCTGTATATTATAAAGGGCCAGTGTATAGGGAACACTGACGTGCGGCAGTACTCTAGAAAATTATTCGAGCTGACTGTACGGGGTGACGTTTAAATAAATAAAAGATTAAGAAAAAGCATCTATATATAAAAGCCAAAAAATGTATGTTGATTAATATGTAAGTAAACATGTTATAAAGAAAAAGAAAAGAAATTACAAATGAACATATGTAAAGACTTATAATTAAAAAAAGTAAGATATTTTAAATAGCAAGAGGCAAAAATAAAATATCAATTTTAACACTTTAAACACAAAAAACGAAAGTTATACACAAGCTTACTTCGTTAATCATTTTATATATCCCCACGTACGCTTAATATTATGGAGGATGCTATCGTGATTTTCTTAAAAAATATATACCCTCTGAACATGCTTACATAACATGACACTTTTAAGAATGAAAATGACACTTTTACAGTTAAGTATAAAATCATTATAAAGAAATTCATATG
Organism: Selaginella tamariscina; assembly: GCA_003024785.1. Classification (NCBI taxonomy): domain Eukaryota; kingdom Viridiplantae; phylum Streptophyta; class Lycopodiopsida; order Selaginellales; family Selaginellaceae; genus Selaginella; species Selaginella tamariscina. The sequence goes on along the minus strand of PUQB01000055.1, from coordinate 329,407 downwards.
AATTAAAGTGTTATTGCCAAATATCAATTTAACATTATTTAACTCCCACATTCTCTTTAATAAAATAATTCTTAATTTATTTAACATTTTTAATAATCATTTTTAAATTTCATGGACAATCTTCAAAAATAATCAATATTTACTTACTAGAACTATTATTTATATATAAATAACTCTATATTACACTCTCAATATGAACAACTCTAATGAGTAAAGTAAAATATATGTTTATTACTTGTAATATTATATTATAAAATGTTTTTATAATTCATGTTACAATCTCAATATGCACACTAAAACATGAAGTTAAAATTATCATCCAAGACACCTTTATTTAAAAAAATTTACTTCCAATATTATGTATAAGGAAACCTTAAATTAAAAACTTCATATATAATAAACTTTACTTATTTAAAAAAATGCATTGAAAAGTAAATTGGTCAAGCCCACGGAAGGTGGGCATGTGTATTAATATAATATATTATTATACTAATGATTATTCGACACTATATATATATATATATAATTCTTTTATTATACCCGGGCCTCAACTGACCTAGCTCATTTCGTACGGCCCCTTTATCCATTTCCTATACGGTAAATAGCTCAACTTTCATTATATTTTTATTTTAAAATAGATGTCTTTTAAATAAATATTATAAATAAAGAACTTTTTATATTACAAAAGGGAGTTAATTGAAATTTCCTAATTTTGTTTAATAATTATTACATTACCACCCGAACCTCAACTGACCTCTCCAATCCAGCTCATTCACGCCATTTCGTACGGCCCGTCGTCGATTTCCTGTACGGTAAATAGCTCAGCTTCGTTATATTAATAGATGTCTTTTAAATAAATATTATAAATAAAAAACACATTATATGGCAATATAGAGTTAATTATATTTATTGTAATTTTTATTTTTAATAATTATTTACAATTTTGCATGAAGTTTAAGTGGATGATGCTATGTTAAGGTTATTAATTACGTGATTTTGTTAATTTGGTTTTAGCAAGAAGAATTTGTTTGATAAATGCCGATGTTGTTTGACTTACGTATATGAACGCTGATATATTAAACTATTAATTATGATTAATTAAGTTTAATTGCTAATTTATAATGCTGATTTAAGAAGTATATTCTTTATACTAATAGATACATTCATATGCATCTATATTTTAAATTTATATAAAAGTATAGACAGACATATAGAATATATCTTTTTACAAGTTAAATACATAAATGCACACATATATGTATTTGCACGCACGCAACACACACACACGCCTTACATCAAGAGAGAGAGAAAGCGTTTATCCACTCTCTCTCTCTCTCTCTCTCTCTCTCTCTCTCTATATATATATATATATATATATATACTCACTCATAAAAATATGTATATATTCATACAAGTTATGTACAAATATACATACATCCCACATATAGAACATGGATACACACAGACAGGTACATAAAGAAGCAACATATAGATGTATACATATATACATAGCTATACACACACAAGTGTTGTGTGTGTATAGAAGATTGTCTTTTGAAATTCAGAAACATTTAAGTGTACTTCTGTACTATAAGTTTGATATATATAGTTCTCTGTGTAAGTCACGACTCATTATTGCAGAGAGAGAGAGAGTTGCCTTTTATGTATGGTAATATCTCTGTATGAAGTTTAATATATGTTATTAAAACACGAAGGTGAAGTGATTTAATTATCATTAATTTTATTATAGTAATCTCACACACACATACACACGCACGCACACACACCACCCACTCGTATGCGTTTTATTCCATCTTCATATGTTGCTTATATGCACATTATATAAGTTTTTAAGTTGTCTATGTTTCTCGCACTCGCATGTGAAGTTAAAAGTGTCCAGAAACTTTAACAGGTGTGTACAGGGAAAAATTTGTCCTAATTAATAATTATTTACATTTTTTTTACACATTTGAAGTAATGATTTTATTTTAAAATGAAAAATTCACAATTAACCTATAGAGAAGTTAATTTAATTCATTAATTTAAATCAAATTAATAAATTTACATGAATAAACCATTATCCGACAGAAAAAACTGAATTTAAATAAACATCCATGAATTAGATAATTTTTAATTAAACAAATTAATATCCACTCAAACATAAATAACATTCATTATTTAAATAATGTATTTTGAGTGTTTTAATATTATTTATTTATTTATTTATTTATCAATGATGAGAAACGTTTTTGTAGCAAAGGGAGCACAACTCCATTCGGTATAGAACACCTATTAGCAGCAACTACTTTATGAGTTATCTCATTCACAATGTTAAACTACATTCCTATTAATATTTTTATTACTTAGTATAAATTTTAATCTTATACATTGCATTTTTATGGAGGCTTCAGATTAATAATGGCTGTTAAATATTAATTATTTACTCATGTTTATAAATTAAAAAACGGAAGTATTTATTACATAATAATACTATTGCACAGCTTGCTTCGATATTAAAATACATATACACAACACGTTGTTCGCACATTAATATTTCAACATTAATATGGACTGATATGAATTTTAATATTTCCTTATAATATGCGTTTAATTATTTAAATTATTCTAAGATGTTTTAATAATAGTAAACTTTATTAATAGCTAATCATTGCACATTCATAATCTGTAACTTAATAGATATTTAGCTAAATTTAAGATAGTTAATATCTTAATTTAACTAACTTATTTAATTGTTATATTTTATTACAGCCTCTTCTAGTTCGGTCGTTTCCAGTGTGACCTTTATATGTAAGTATACACATAAATACTCATGTATGTATGAGTGTGTGTGTGTTTGTATGCACAACTTCAATTAAAAAACCTGAGGTATAATGATAGAAGAATATATAAGATATACATAAACGTATTCTGCATATACGAAAAAGCAACTGATAATATTCTTTACGGAAGAACTCTCCCGCCAATAAGTTGTTTAAATTTAAGATAATTAATTAATTTTGATTTAGCTACATATTAAATCTGAGATAGTTAATATTTTAACTTTAGTTTAATAATTGTGTATGTTTATGTGTAGTCATTCTTTGAAATATATATATATATATATATATATATATATATATATATATATATATATAGACACACACACACACACGAATGGTGAAGGTCCAACTAAAGCCCAACTGAGTTAAAAGATTATCTACATATTAAATATTAATTAAATTAGAGATAGTTAATATTTAATGTGTTACGTGTGTAATCACTCTTTGAAATGTATATACGAATATATATTGAAGGTCCTCAAGTAAAGCCCACAATATTATCTTATTACCTTGAGAGAATTATAATATATGTTTTATGGGCATCGTTAGTTTTATTATAGTAAATAGTACTTAAATTAATTAGTTACAGAGAATGATTAAAACATTAACAACAATTTAAATAAATCTTATTAACAGAGAGAAATAGGGAGAGGCACATAGAGAGATATATAAAGAGATCATAGATGTAGGGAGAGACACGTACAGAGATAAGGACATAGAAAATGTATATATATATAAAAGATATATGTACTTTTCTTTACGTCTTTCTATGTGACTCGCTCTATATCTCTCTATAAAACCAATTCTTATAACTCAATTAATAACTTAATAATAAATAGTATAATACAAAATCATATCATATCATATATAAATTATATGAGATATAACAAGTACATATATCTTTATATATATATATATATATAAGGGAAACTCATAGAGAGACAGAGGGAGATGATAAAGAGAGATATAAAGAGACATGAAGAGAGATAGAAATACATTTATCATTGTATTTAATTACTTCATTATATAATAAGGCATTTCTTTTAATTTATTATTCAATTTTGTGATTGTGTTATAGATTATTTATTAATCAATTGTGTCAACATTGTTTTCTTAAGATAAATAATTTTGTAATCTTGTATCAATTTTAAGTTATTTTGTTAGGATGGAGATTGATATAGTTTGCATATTTTTATAACATTTAAATCATAAATTTATTGTAGTGCATGATCGAGAGGAAGTAAATTTACTTAAAAAAGAATCTTGTAAACGAGAATAAAGAAATTTGTCACACACTAGTGAAATGTGCAGTATATTGTGTAAATGTATATTTTAACTATGTCACAAAGTACATAGAAAACAAATTTATAACATTTATAAGTAGTAACGATGGTTTTAGAGTATAAACAAAATGACACTCATTGGCTATTTACATTTTTCTTATGCACAAGTAAATCAATTACTTTCGTGAAATAGATAAACAAACAAAACATACAGAGAAATAAATAAATAAATATATATATATATATATATATATTATAAACGCATAAAAAAATGTAGATATATATTTCAGCTCTTTTGTAACTTTCTTTATTATAAAATTTAATTGTGCTAGCTAATTATGTTATTATAATTAATTGCTTTACTATATAACAAAGCATTTCTTTTCATTTATCATTTATGACTCTACTATGGATTATGCATTAATCAATTGTGTTAACATTGTTTTTTAAAATAAATAATTTAATTATCTTGTATTAATTCTAAGTTATTCCATTAAAATGAAAATTAATAAAATTTATATATTTTTACAATATTTAAATTTTAGATTTATTACAGAGTTCAATCGTAAAGAAGTGAAATTTATTTTAAAGAATTTTATGAACACAAACAAAAATACATATATGATTATAAATAATTAATGAGATTTTTTATACATGATAGGCAACACTATTTATTAAAAATCTTAATGGAAACCCAAATTTAATAGAAAGTGTAGTATACTTTATAAATGTATATTTTAATTGTGAATATGAAGAATTTATAAACTACATGGAAAATAAATTTATAACATTTGAAAATATTAATGATGGTTTTAAAGTATAGACAAAATGAAAGTCGTTGATTATTTATATATTTATCATGCATTGTTGGAACTAATTACTTTTGTAGTATGTTTTTATATATATAGAAAGAGATAAACAAATAGAACTATGTAGGGAAAGACATATATTATATGTCTATGTGTATGTATATATATGCATATAGAGATAAGAACATAGAAAAAAATGTAGAGAGAAATAAAGGGTGAGAGACACATAAAAATAAATAAATAATAATTATATATTGTTTTATGTAGTTAATAAGAAGATTGCTACTACTTTATTCCACACGTAAACATTTAAAGTATGTAAATTTAAAGAAAGTTCATTTAATTCATCTTCAAAAGTTACATATAAATTATGCGTGTGTATTTAGACATGTATGCACATGTACATATATTTATTTTATATTTTAAACAAGTAATGAACCGATTAGAATTGAATTCAAGTGTGAATCATTTTTAATTGTTTTCTATAAAAGAATATATATATCTTAATAATATCTTTAGCAAAACACAAAAATTTAAAATACATAAATAATATCATGAATAAAAGTAGGTACATACGAGTACATATACATCTTATTTTTTAATTATTTCAACATTTAACACCAATCTTATATAATAAGTTTTATATACACTTTATTAATGGCTATACATTTTAAACTATTCAATAGTCATTCTTAATCACTTTATTTTTAAATTAAATTATATTCAATAATTATTCTTTTAAGGTTATTATAAATTTTAAATTACATAACAGAATCTAAACACATATGACCCATTTAACAATTAATATTTTTAGAATAAACATAAGAATTTAAAATAAACTCATTAAAAAAATATATAAATAAATAAAATTAAGAAAAAAGCATGTGTATATAAAAATATATGTAAAAGATATATATGTTGATTAATATATAGGTAAACATGTCACAAAAAAAGAAAAAAAAAATTACAAATGAACATGAGTAAAGGTTTACAATTAGAAAAATAAGATATTTTTAAATGCAAAAGGCAAAAATAAAATATCAATTTTAACACTTGAAATATAAAAACATAAGTGATACACAAAATTTACTTTATCAATCACCTCATTTTTTAAAATATATTTCCATATACATTCAACATTAATGGAGGTGCCATCACGATTCTTTTTAAACATATATACCCTCTTATACAATATAACATTCCGTTTAAGAATGAGAAGAACACTTTTATAATTACTTAATTATAAAATTATTACGGAAAAATTCATATGATTTAAAATGTTATTACCAAAGATCAACTTAATACTATTCAATTCTTACATTTCCTTCAATATGACATAATTTTTAATTTATTTAACATTTTCAATTATAGTTTTCAACTCTTGTGAACAACTTTTAAAAACAATTAATATTTATTTATAAACAATTCTATGTTACACTCCTAATATGAACAACTTTAAAAAGTAAAATAAAATATATGTTTATTGTACTTTTTACTTAGTAATATTATGCTATAAAATGTTTTATAATTCTATGTTACATTCTCAATATAAAACATGGAATTATATAAGACACCTCTATTCAAAAAACCATTGTACAAGGAAACCTTAAATTAAAAACTTTATATATAATAAACTTTACTTATTCAAAAAATGCATTAAATAGTAAATTGGTCAAGCCCACAGAAGGTGGGCATGGGTATTTATATAATATATTATTATACTTTATTTGACACTAAAATATATATAATTCTTTCATTATACACTAGATATTATGCTGAACTAAGAAAATGAGCAGCTCTGTTTGTATATGAAACTGTTCTCTCTTTCACACACACATCATTTAGTTCGTATGGCTCCTATATCCATTTCCTGTACGGTAAATAACTCAACTTCATTATATATTTTAATTTTAAAAGAGATGTCTTGTAAACAAATATTATCAATAAAGAATATTTTATATTGCAATATGGAGTTAAATGAAATTTCCTATTTATTTTTTTAATAATTATTTGCAATTTTGCATGTGGACATGTAAATTACCAAGCTCATCCGGGCATTCATTTGTACGGCCCCTGTATCATTTCCTGTACGGTAAATAGCTCAACTTTCATTATATTTTAATTTTAAAGTAGATGTCTTTTAAATAAATATTATAAATAAAAACCTTTTATATTACAAAATGGAGTTAATTGAAATGTCCTAATTTTGTTTAATAATTATTACATTACCAACCAGACCTCTCCAATCCAGCTCATATGCTTCATTTCGTACGCATTCAAATGGCTCAGATTCATTGTATTTTAGTTTTAAAATAGATGTCTATTAAATAAAAATTATAAATTATATTGCGATATGGAGTTAATTATATTAATTATTTTTTCTTTTTAATAATTAATTACAATTTTGCATGAAGTTTAAGTGGATATGTAATCTGTTTTAGAAAACCTAACGTAAATGTTAATTAATTACATGATTTTGTTAATTAGCATTTGACCGTGTATGTGACTGATATATTAAACTTTTAATTATGATTAATTAAGGAATACTGTTATATGTATTTTTGCTATTATATCTTTTAATTGCTAATTTATAATGTTGTATTTAGGAAGTATATACTAATAGATATATTCATATGCATCTATACTTTAAATTTATATGAAAGTATAGACAGACATAGAATATAAATGCACACATATATGTATTTGCACGCACGCAACACACACACGCCTTACATCAAGAGAGAGAGAGAGAGAGTTTATACTCTCTCTCTCTCTCTCTCTCTCTCTTCTCTATATATATATATATATATATATATATATATATACACTCACTCATAAAAATAATGTATGTATTCACATATCATGTACAAATATACATATATCCCACATATAGAACATGGATACACACAGACAGGTACATAAAGACGCAACATATAGATATATTGGCATGTATACATATACACATAGCTATACACACACAAGTGTTAAGATATTGTCTTTTGAAATTCAGAAACATTTAAGAGAGAGTTGCCTTTTTATGTATGTGTATGTAAGTTTAATATATGTTATTAAAACAGTTTGATATATACATACAAATTATGTGTTGTGTATATGTTTAGCTGCTGATGAAGCATAATGATGAAAGAAAACACGAAGGTGAAGTGTTTTAAGTATCATTAATTTTATTATAGTAATCTCACACACATACACACGCATGCACGCACGCACACACACACACACACACACACACACACCCCGTATGCGTTTTATTCCATCTTTATATGTTACTTATATGCACATTATATAAGTATTTAAATTCTCTAACTGGTGTGTACAGCCTAATTAATAATTATTTACATTTTTGTTACAGGTTGTATTAAAAAGAAAAATTCACAATTACCCTTGAGCCAAACTTATAACATTATTTAGTGGATGAAATGTTTAAATAGAAATTAATTTAATTCATTATTTTAAATCAATTTACATGAATAAATCAATTTAATATAAAGGACTTTCAGTTACTTTATATTAAAGAAGTTTAATTCCAATGAAAGTTTTAAGGTTATTATTCCATACTAAATTTCATATATTAATATAATTCTTGATAATTTAATAAGTAACGCCAGTGTATTATATCTATGATGTCTATCACAATATGTTTACAAATTACACACGTACAACTAAAGCTAATCTGGGCCGTTTGATCATCATTTTGGCCCTCCTATCAACGTCTCGGTATTTGCTTTGTTTATCAATAATTTTATTTGTATCTATGACTTATGTTTATCAATATGTTATATTATTCTATATAGCTTAAATATGTCTTTGTGGTTTATAAATTAAATAGTATATCATTTTAAAAATTTAAAAAAAACAAAACACGTAAGAAACCCAAGAGATTAAAAAATACATTATTTGAACAAAATTAAATTAAAAGGCAACACCAGTGAATTTATTATGACAATTAACCATAATAATATTATTATTAATTTATATTCTTAAATATTAATTTATAAATTCTAATAACTTTTTAAATTTAATGGTTAAATCAGCAGTGAGATTTCTATTTCAACATGAAAATCTCAATGTTGATTTTTAAATTAAATTAAAATATTAAATTATTATTTATAAATTTAATTTTAAAATCAGTAATGTAATTAATGCAATATAGTTTATTCAATATAATATTTATATTAAACTATGTGACATATAATTAAAAAGACAAATGCAACCTCTTTTAAATTTAAGATTGTATATACAAAAACAATCGTAAAATCAAGAATATATGGGTATTATTTCTTGCACATAACAAATTTAAATTTTAAAAATCACATCAACCCATAATAAAACGGATTGAATAAAAATATTTAAGAATATCTCATTAATTTAAGAAATTTTAAATTGGCTTAACATTTGTACAGGACTTATATGCATTATTTATCTTGTAAAACAAATTATAAAGTCCAAATTAATGCACTATGTTTCATTTGAATAAGTATTTATTATTATTAAATTTACTAATTTAAAAAATGTTAAACAAGTGGGTGTTGAATTAATATATAATTTAGAAGTTTACATTAATATTAAAAACCACTTATTAACATGTATATGCATTTATGATTCATGTATATAACACATGTATATTGAGTGGTTCTCTCTCTTACATGGATATGTATATCACATATAACAGTCTAAGAAAGCTTAATTCAAGCACATTTATATTACATAACCCTTACAATTTATGTGTTCATGTCATTAGAAATTTATTGCATGTTAAAAGTGTTCTAAGTGAAATTTTTGTTAATTTAAAAAAAAATTATATGGTCCTATATATTAAGTTACCTACATTGTTTACGTAGTATTAAATATAATTTTTAAGTTTATTTATTATTGATAAAAATGGAGTTATTGGCTAGCTTTGAATATTTATTATATTTAAATACTTACTTAAAATGATAATTATAGATTTTTTTTTTATTCAAGTATATATACAGATTAAAGATTTAATGACTACTTAATCTTTAAAAATAGTGACAAATCATTATTATTATTAATTCACTTGGTATTCATGTCCCATTGATATATATATATATTTACATACTTACCATCAAAATAATTAATTTAACAATCTGCTTATGCATGAATAAATGATTCACATTTATATATTACATACTTACCAACAAAATAATTAATTCTAACAATCTTGCTTGTGCAAAATAAATATGTAAATAGTTAATAAGTTTTATTTTGTTTACACTTTAGAATCACTAGTATTATTCATAAATTTTATAAATTGTTTCTCATATATTTTGTAAGTTCATTACATTCACAATTAAAAAATATATTTACAAGATAAGATGCATCTTCTAATAAGTTTGGTTTTCCATCGAGATGTTTAATAAATATATATTGAATATGTGTTATCAACCATCAACATTATTTCAAAAATCCCATTATGTCTTTAACAATCACGTTTGTGTATTTATTTTTTTACAAGATTTTTTAAAATAAATTTTACATCTTTATAATTATGCACTATAATAAATTTATGATTCAAATGTTGTATAAACTTTTTCAATCTTCATCCTAATAAAATAATTTAAAATTGACACAAAATAATAAAATCACCTAATGTTGTATAATTAATTAATAAACAATTGTTGCATAATTGAATAATGAATAAGAAAACATACCCTACTTTATAAGGAAGTAATTAAACACAATGGTGCAATTACTAACAAAATAAATCTTATAACAATGTAAAAAACCTTACTAAAGTTTAAAATAATATATATTAAAATATTTCAATAATATTTAAAATACGTAAATATTATCATGAATAAAAGTAAGTTACACTTATTTTTATAATTATCTCAACATTTAACACCAATTTTATATAATAAATTTATTTGTCATTTACAAGCCATATTTATCAACGAACCGTCTTAAATCTTATTTAATAGTCATCTTAAATTATTATTATTTAATAACTATTTTAAATCATATCTAATGGTTATCCTAAATTTTATTTAACAATTATATTATTAAATTTCATAAATGCTTATCCTTGGAGTAACACTTTAGTTTTTATGAATTCAGTTTACATTACCAAAGAATTAATTTAACACCATTTAACTCCTACATCCCCTTCGACCACATAAAATTCTTAACATGTTTTAATGATTATTTTTAAATTTTAGGAATAATCTTTAGAAATAATTAATAAATACTTACCAAAACTAATATTTATACATAAACAATTATATGTTACATTCTCAATATGCACATCAGAAAATAAAGTTAGAATAATCATCCAAAACACTTCTACTAAAACATCATCACAAATTTACTCTAAATATTGTGTATAAGCAAATCTTAAATTGAAAACTCTATATAAAATAAAGTTTGCTTATTCAAAAATTGCATTGGAGAGTAGACGCATGTGTACTATAATTAATATATATATATATATTTATATATATAATATATATAATTCTTTCATTATAAACTACATATTATGCTGAATTAAGAAAATAGCAGCTCCTGTTTTGTATATGGAACTGTTCTCTCTCTCTCTCTCTCTCTCTCTCTCTCTCTCACACACACACACCACACACACACACACACACACACACCGGGAGGCCGATATAAGCTTCAGCCTCACGTGCCATCTCCGCCTTCCTCTGATGCATATCAGATACAGCCTTCACATCCCCAACTGTGTAAGACACAACCGCCTTCGTGCACCGCTTCTCAATCAGTCCCATCAACCCCACATTCTGCCTCCGTACACCAGGTCTATCTTCCTCCTCCCCTGCACTTTTAAATAAGTACATCTCTCTCTCTCTCTCTCTATATATATATATGTGTGTGTGTGTAAAATTTATACAGCCGTGTTCATCATACACATATACAAGTGTGTGTGTACACACACCACACACTTGTATATGTGTATGATGAACACGGCTGTATAAATTTTACATAGCCAGTGGGAATTAGAAAACGAAGAAATGCAAACTCTTTTGTATACTCACACACATTACCAATTTACGCCCAGCAGCTTGACTATAGCTTGTCTTCTTGCCGCTACTGCTAAGCTCGGTTTTTAAGGCATTTACTTTGTACGGCCCCTCTATCCATTTCATGTACGGCAAATAGCTCAACAGTTCAACTTCATTATATTTTAATTTTAAAAGAGGTGTCTATTAAATAAATATTATAAATGGAGTTATTTACAAATTTGCATGAAGTTTAAGTAGACATGTCAATTGACCTCTCTAATCCAGCTCATCCACGCAATAATTGTCATGTCAGCTAAATTTCGTACGCCCCTTCATTTATTTCCTGTACGGTAAATAGTTGAACTTCATTATTTTCAAAGTAGATGTTGTAAGATACTGTATATTAGGTATATACGCATGTGTATATACACACATGCGTAGTGACACATGGGTGGTGATCTGGCCCCCATGTGTCAGCGCCACGTGTCGCATGTGTGCCACGTGGCAGGAGGTCTCTGTATATAAGCAGGGTTTTTGTAAACTAATACATCTGACATTTCATTTAATATATCTGCTCTTTCATTGGTGGAGAAGTTGGGTATTCCTTTCTTCCGCATTTTCTTTTTCTTGTTTCCATGACAATGACATGGAGACGGCTTTTAGCATTATTGCTACTGCTATTGATGCACAAACTAAGTTGTTGGAGCGCTTCGTTGAGGGTCCGTCCTCCTCTTCCCCGTCTGAGCCTCATGCCGGGGGATCTGCTTCTAGTACTCCTTCATCTTCTTCACAGGCCACAAATCCGAGGGTTCGACCCCGATCTTTTTGTGGTGATCCGGGAGATGATGTATACCACTGGTTTGATCATTTCCAAGTCATTGTTCGTTACCATGGTTGGGATGAGGCCCGTGCTCTCAGAGAATTCCCTACATGTTTGGAAGGCCCTGCGCTCAAGTGGTATAATGGATTGGCTGCGGAGATTCAAGCCAATAGTAATCGGTTAACGGAATGCCTCAAACGTACGTTTGGCAAAGTTGAGGATTCAGATGATGCTTTCCAACAACTGCATGCGATACGACAACATCCTGGTGAGTCTGTTATGCGGTTCAGTATTAGGTTCGGGGATTTAGTTCGGCGTGCATATCCTAACATGCCTGAGCCTATTAAGCTCGGTATGTTATGGCCAACTATGCGACCCGAACTTGTTCGATTCGTTCGGGCTCTTCGTCCTACCACATTGGAGGAAGCTTTTGCACTAGCTCAACGTTTTGAGTTGGTGCCTGGTGAGGGCCGTGTTCCCCTTGGGTTACCTGCTCCTCTTGTTCAGCGTGCTGATCCAATGGAGGTTGATGCTGCTGCATATGTGCCCGCACGGCAAGCCTTTCGTGGTCGACCTCGGGCCCACCCCGTGGACCACCTCCACGAAATCGTCCTGCACCTGCTCCAGTTCCTGCCCGTGGTGGTCAAAATCCACGGATTCGTGACAGGAGGAATCGGAACAATGCAGGTCGACCCAATCAAGTTCATTGTTGGGCCTGTTGGGCGCCTGGACATACTTGGCGGGCATGCGATGTGTATCCTGATTGGCGTCCACCACATCCAGGCTGGCGACCATATGTTCCGGATGGTGTGCCTGTGGCGGCCATTATGTCTGATGATGAGCTTCCAGATGATGAAGCCTCTCTTAGATGGATCTGTTGCGGAAAACCAGTAATCGTACGGGCGACGGAGGGATCCCGTGCGATGGAGACTTCACCTCCATGCTTTTTCCGCTATGCATATCAAGGGTTTGCAAGTTCCACCAGATCATCCAGTTTTCACATTTTTGCACGAGTGAATGATCTTTCAGTCACAGTGCTTGTGGATACAGGATCCAGTATGTCTTCCATAACTACTTCTCTAGCGCATCGGTGCTCATTACCCTTAAGACGTGCAGATAAGGTCTTGCACATTTTATATGGTAATGGGCAGTCTCGTGCAGTATCACAGTACACCACTTCGACTACGCTGGTTTGGGTGCAACTAAGTTTCCCTCTGGGTCTCTTAGGGTTGTCCCTTCCCAGGTCTTTGACATTATTCTGGGATGTGATTGGTTAAAGCAGTCGAAAGGTATGTGTGATTTTTCACTCTCTCCTCCTGTATTACGCTTGGAGTCTGTGTCTTTGCAGTCTGTTCCTTTACGTCCAGAGAAGCTTGTTGCTGTTTGTATCACGCATACAGCTCCTTTGATTCCGGTCTTGGGGTGGTGTTCATCTCAACAGGTTCAAATGCGGATCCGTCACCTGAGTATCGAGCACAATGCATCGAACAACTTAAGAGCAGTATGCAAGTTTGTTCAAATTTGATCTGTCCCAAGGTGCACGTGTGAAGACTCGACACTGTATACCCACGGCAATGCAAAGCCTTTCAAAGTCCCGGTTCGACGCAGGTCACCAAAGAGTTATCAGCCATGCGAACAGCTGTTACTGATATGATTGGTAAACGGTGTGTCGTCCATCACGGAGTCCATGGGCATGTGAACCTCATTTGGTTCCCAAGCCTGATGGATCTCTCGATTTTGTGTGGATTACCGACCTCTTAACGATGTTACCATCAAAGATGTCTATCCACTTCCGAACTCTGCCGATCTATTAGATCGTTTGGGTCAGAGTCGATGGTTTACTAAGTTGGATTTGGCATCAGGATATTGGCAGGTTCCTATGGCTGAGGAGGATATTCCAAAAACGGCCTTCCGGACACCATTTGGTCTTTACGAGTTTTTGGTCATGCCTTTTGGATTGACTTCAGCTCCTGCCACCTTTCAACGCATGATGGATGAGCTTCTTTCCGATATGCCTGATATCACTGCCGATTTTATCGACGATGTGCTCATTCATGGGTCTGGTTCTTGGGAGGATCACATTCGTGATGTACGGCGCGTTCTTGATCGATTTCGAGAAGTTGGCCTGAAGTTGAAACTTGAAAAGTGTGTGTTTGGTTCGACCGACACCACTTACTTGGGTTACCGTATATCTCGAGAGGGTTTACAGGTGGATCCAATGAAGTTGCGAGCTGTTCGAGAGTTCCCTCGTCCCGTACAGTACAGGAAGTCCAGCGTTTCTTGGGCAAGGTGCAGTACTTGGGTCGATTCATCGATCATCTCACTGATCGAACTGCCCCTCTTCGGGAGTTAGTTCGTCCACAGGTATCTTTCAGGTGGACTCGCAGGTGTCAGCAGGCATTTGACCAGTTAAAAGAGTTCCTGACAACTCCACCATTGCTTCAATACCCAGATTTTACTCGTCCGTTCATTTTACGAGTAGATGCCTCAGATGTTGGTATTGGTGGTGTATTGATGCAAACTGATGCTGTGGATTCTTCAATTCGACACCCGGTGGCTTACATTAGTCGAGTACTCACGCCGGCTGAGCGGAATTATTCCACTACTGAAAAAGAATGCCTTGCTGCTGTTTGGGGTTTTGAACGACTTCATGCCTACTTACATGGGAGTGAAACACTTTTGGAGTGTGATCATGCTGCTGTCACTTCCTTATTAAAACGGAAGAATTTAGTGGGTCGCGTAGCCAGATGGGCATTACGTCTCCAGGTATATAACTTTAAGGTGGTGCACAGGCCTGGGCGAACAATGGTGGATGCGGATGCACTTTCTCGAGCACCCCTCTCCGATTCCACTTTGCCTGCTCATGCAGTAGCTGCAGCGTTCGGTTTGATACAAGCCCCTCAGGTATTCGATGCCGACTTACCATCCTTGGAACAGTGGCAGGATGCTCAAAAACATGAACCATGGACGAGGCAATTACGCGATGCGTTTGCAAATCCGTCTTCCGAACCTCGGTTTCGACAATATCATGCTCAGTTTCGACTTCAGGATGGTTTATTGTATTTTATTGGGACAAATCCAGAGGACAGATGGCGTTTGGCTGTACCCTCTACATATGTTCCACACCTTCTTCGAGCATATCATGATTCACCTATTGTTGGAGGTCATCTTGGTCACCAACGAGTGTTGGAGAAGCTGCGCGATCATTTTATTGGCCAGCATGCGTGGTGATGTGATCAGGTATATTCAAAGTGTCCCACTTGTCAAACTCGGAATTCCTCTACGACTCGGGCCATGGGGTGTTGGAATCCATCAATGTCTCTCGCCCTTTTGAGTTAATTGCAGTGGATTTAATGGGACCTTTTCCACGTTCTTCTCAAGGTAACCAGTACATCATTGTTGTATCCGATTATTTAACTCGATGGGTGGAGGTTGGTGCTCTTCCGGATGCAACTGCCATGTCAACAGCTTTGTTTCTGTTCGATAATGTGGTTTTGCAGCATTCTTGTCCAGAGCGGATGTTATCAGACAATGGCCCCGCTTTCATTGCAGAGGTATTCCGAGTGTTGTGTGAGAGGTTAGGGGTAAAACATTCATTTGCCTCTCCGTATCATCCACAAACTGATGGTTTGGTGGAGCGATTGAATCGGACCTTCAAGGGTATGATCTCGAAGTATGTGAACTTCAATCACACGGACTGGGATTGGTATTTGCGATGTTTGAGATTTGCTTATGTAACAGGCATTCAGAGTTCGATTGGTATCTCTCCATTCAAGGCATTGTATGGATATGATCCTAAGTTGCCTAGTGAATTGGGGTTATCATCGAATCTGCCACGTGCCGAGGATGCAAAGATGTGGGCTCGACATTTGGATGCTGTTTTGCCTCTTCTGCGTGCAGAGTCTGCTGAACATCTTGGTCGAGCTCAAATGCACAGCAATCTTCTTACAATGCACGACATCAAATTCCACCAGATTTTGCTGACGGTGACTTAGTCCTGGTACGTTTTCCCAAGCTGACTGCACCTGGGCTTGCAACTGGTTTATTACATAAGTGGCTTGGTCCCTACCGAGTACTCCGAAAGGTTGGTCCTCAGGTATATCAAGTACAGTTGGTGGGATCTCATGAGGTTGAGATAGTTCACGTGGTTCGAATGAAACGGTTTGTCGTTCGAGACTCGTTGAGTACATTTGGTCATACCTTAGATGGCCCAGCTCACACGGATCCAGGACCATCAGATCCATCACCATCTACACAGCCGCAGAGGGGAGGATAGTGTAAGATACTGTATATTAGGTATAATACGCATGGTGTATACACACATGCGTAGTGACACATGGGTGGTGATCTGGCCCCCATGTGTCAGTGCCACATGTCGCATGTGTGCCACGTGGCAGGAGGTCTCCTGTATATAAGCAGGGTTTTTGTAAACTAATACATCTGACATTTCATTTAATATACTGCTCTTTCAATGTCCTTTTAAATAAATATTATAAATAAAAATATATATATTGCAATATGGAGTTAATTAATTAATTACAAGTTTTATTTTTTAAATTATTTACAATTTTGCATGAAGTTTAAGTGGATATGTCATCCATGATGCTATGTTTAGAAAACTTAACGTAAAGGTTAATTAATTATGTGATCTTAGAGATCTTGATAATTTGGTTTTAACAAGGCTATTACTATGGATGTTGATGTTGTTTGACTTATGTATATGAACGTGTAAGTAAGCGTGTAATTGATATATTAAACAATTATTTATGATTAATTAAGGAATACTGTTATATGTAAATTTATAATGTTGTGTATATTAATTTATGAAGTATATTCTTTATAATTTACAAGTTAAATACATAAATGCACAGATACACATATATGTATTTGCACGCACGCAACACACACACGCCTTACATCAAGGGAGAGAAAAGAGTTTATACAGCTCTCTCTCTCTCTCTATATATATATATATTACACATACACACGCTCACTCATAAAAATATGTATATATTCTAAAAACATAACATGTCACACATATAGAACATGGATATACACATACAGGTACATAAAGACGTAACATATAGATATATTGGCATGTATACATATACACATAGCTATACACACGAGTGTTAAGAAGATTGTCTTTGAAATTCAGAAACATTTAAGTGTACTTTTTTATATTTGTCTTATATTATATACACAATACATAATTGTGTGTGGTGAGTCACGAACCATTATTGGAGAGAGAGAGAGAGAGAGAGGAGAGAGAGTTGCCTTTTTATGTATGGTAATATCTCTTTTGTTACACATGAGGTTGTGCACAAATGAATTTATATTAAAAAGAAAAATTCACAATTAACCCTTGAGATAAACTTATAACATTATTTCATGGATAAAACATTTAAATAGAAATTAATTTAAATCAAATTAACAAATTTACATGAATAAATCCATATCCGACAGAAAAATTGAATTTAAATAAATATCCCATAAATTAGATAATTTGTAATGAATCGAATGAATATCCCACTCAAACATAAATAACATTCATTATTTAATTAATGTATTACAGATAACAAAGTGTATGTATTTTACGACCTTTGAGTGTTTTAATATTATTTATTTATTTATTATCAATATGTTTTTGTAGCAAAGAAAGCACAACTCCATTCCATATAGAACACCTATTAGCAGCAACTACTCTATGAGTTATCTCATTCATAATGACTATTAATATTTTATTACTTGGTATAAATTTTAATCTTATACATTGCATTTTATGGGGATACTAAATTCTAATTTACTATTATGTGTATTATATCTATTATGTATATGTAATATTACCTTTTTAATAATTTGATTGAGTTTAATAATTTAATAGGTTCAATATAGCTTAATATGATGTATGTTTCTACACATATCTGTATATATGCATATAAATAATTTATGCAAATTTATTTATATAACATGTATATATTATAGCTGGGTTTTATTACATTATATTAATATACCAGTTCAGGTATGTTGTAAGTCGTGTAATAAATAATATAATATAATTATGTGAAAATATATATGTATAAAATATATACCATATATATAACGTGAACAATATACATGTTGGGTGTGCGTGCGGAATACTATATGTTACGGTATATATACAAAAGTAGATGCATGTTTGAATACGTATATCCCTATGCGTTTAATATATATATATATATATATAAATGCGCAGATCACCTGTTTATGTTGTATTTACTTTTTATTATTATTTTGTTAATCAGTCCCTTTAAATTTTTTTATTTCATATACCAAATTTTATGTATATTAGTATAACTTATGAAAATTTAATATTATAAGTGACGCCAGCGTATTATATCTATGATGTATATGTAATATGACCTTTTGATATTTAATAATTTAGTATAAAATATGATGTATGTTTTTACATGTATCTGAATAAATATATATTGTCATTAAAGTACAACACGCACACATGCATGTGTATCTGCTACATTTCATACAAATTTATGTATATAACATGTTAGCTATATATATTATAACTGAGTTTTATTACATTATATTAATATACTAGTTCAGGTATGTTGTAAGCTGTGTAATATGTAACTTATATTAATAATATGATATAATTATGTAAAATATGTGTAAGGAACACAATTACACTTGCAAGACCAAAAAACAAAAAAAAACCAGAAATCTCAACATCAAAGAATTGTAAGATAAAAGCTGTATATATACATGTTGTGTGTATGTGTGTGCGTGCGTGCGTGTTAAGACAAACAACCTACGGTATATAATATGCAAGTATACATATGTTTGAATACGTATCTCCTTATGCTTTATATATATAATATATATACATATAATGCCATGAAACAAAATAATAATGATTAATTTATATATTACCCTTTAGCTTTTTATTAAGCATTTACAGTGTGAATATTATAAAAGAAAGGGAGTGTCATTCTGGATATGCGGTTTAAAGTTGCAAACGACAATGTATGCACAACTTCAATAAAAAACCTGAGGTATAATGATAGAAGAATATACAACACACACACACACACACACATATATATATATGTGTGTGTGTGTGTGTCCAGATACACACAGATTTATTATATAAGTCTAATCCATTGACATGTATTAGATGAAGGAGGTATGTACACATAATGTATAATGTACAGTGTGAACGTTCTTTATATATATACAAAAATATACATGAATATATTACATTTGGAAGCTCACTAACAAATTTTAGTAGGTAATGATAATTAGCTTAGCGAAAAAACGGGTCCTAATGAAAACTATGACATGATGAATCTTCATGTTGTGATTATTATCGATAATACATCTGTCTTGATATTTTATGTGCCAAACTGCAACTTCTAACTCTGTCTTGTTCTCCAATTTTAATTACTGTTCTAGTGTGTCCTTGCCCATTTACGATATATTACAGTGGTAAAATTTTGTATGTGGCTGGTGTTATGTTAGTCGTAATGGTGATCTTTCGTTCTAGATCCCATAGTGTTGTGGTATTCTTGAGTCACGACGATATAGGTCCATGTTATTTAACTTTGAACTTATGTCCCATTGCTCGGTCATATAGTACCGTGCCAGAGTATCCCACGTATATTTGAGTGGTTGAAATTTCAATTCAATTTTCACCAAGCCATGAGATACGATCACTAAAAAGACGGTGGGTAAAGACAAGGTAAGAAGCGGTGTCCACATGATTCCTCAGAAAGGGTGTGGTTGAAATAAAAAATATTCAGAATATTTGATGACATGGCACAATCACAATTGAAAGAGTTCAATTCTGTGAGGTCTTTTGTGGTACACTATTTGCCAAAAGACATGTGTTCGAAGGCAATGTTTGAACCACTCTGATAAATGCTTCTTGCTACATGTGTTCGAAGGCAATGTTTGAACCACTCTGATAAATGCTTCTTGCTACAAGTCGTAAACATACCTTCTCCTGTATATAACCATATAAGTTAGCTTGTTCATCTTCAAGTGTTCACTGGCTATAGAGTTATCAAACAATGGCCCTGAGTCTTCGAGTTTGGAAGCTGCTTCCTCTCCTCCTTGTTCTTTGTTGTGCATCCGCTGATCCTCCTATGGAGCTGGAGACCCAAAACTGCAGTGAGTCGTCTTTGTGCTTACTGAAATGTTTTCAGGCCTTCACGCCTCCCATGCAAGCTCTTGCATTCATTCCAAAGAAGCCAGGATCTTATCCAGTCGTGGTGTTTCATCATGGTTTTAAGCTCCATGCTAAAAACTATTCTGTCCTGCTGAACAACATTGCAACTCAAGGATTCATTCATCGTCTGGCGGTGAAGGTAACTAACTATTCACCATGTCGCCATATAGTTCTTCCTCTTTACTTGTGCATTGCAGAGAACGTTTGATATCACTTTTCAACTCCAAACTGCAGCTGAATTCCTTGACTGGCTCCCCGCCAACTTGCAGTCTTTGATCGACCAGCGCGCGAAGCTACCATCAACGGTAGCAAACTTGAACGAGACACTCCAAAGGTGGCAAAATTGCATTTGCTCAAGCACTCGGCATTGTAAAACGAGTTAACACTACGTTGTCGGCGGTCGTTGGTGTCGACCCAGTCGATGGAACCACTCCAGCAGTAGTCGGCTCCAAGCACCGCCAGCTTTCAATCCCGGCGCTAACAATTGGCAGCGGCCAAGGACCAAATGGTCTTTTTCCTTGTGCTCCTAGAGATCAAGGCTATAAGGCTTTCTTCCGAGATGTGTCCGCTCCAGTGAGTTACTTGTTTATGGCGGCCAAGGATGGACATATGGACTTCCTTAACGATGGGGCCGAAATCTGGCAGTCGGTCAGGATCGCGAGAAAGAGCAAGGAAAATCGCTAGCACTGTGGCTGTGGCATTTCTAAAGGCAACACTGCTGGATGATTGCAGCGAACTTGACAATGCAGTTCTTGGTGATGACTTTGTGGAAGCTCACGGAAATCTGACGTGCTCTGGTCCACGTCCCGTGCTGTTCACCATCTGATATCTTAAGCGGTGTTGTTCTTTTCCATTAAGGGAACTGTCATTGCAAATGAGATAAAAAGACACAAAACATAATCACCCTGGACACTTTGTGAATGTATTTTATTTAACGGTTAGTTTAAACCATGTAAGTTTAGTAGCAAAGACGAGTTACTCTGGTGTGTTTGCAATTTTATAGATTTTTTCATACGTTAGTTAATACATATGAAGTGGTATTATATACATACATACCCTTTTATAACGAATTATGAATAAGTCTTGGCATTAATTGTTAAGGCTTGATGTTACAATTCGTAAGCATTTGGCTTATAATATAACACAAAGGCTTACATTTTATTTTATGCATTATCAATTAAAAATAATTTTCAATGTAAACACAACTTGACATAAGACTCTTATTTTATACTTGGATTATTATTTTAATTTGATTAAAAATAAAGAACATGTGTGTACATCGATAATAATAATTCAAAATTAGTTAGTGTTTCTTTAAATTTATACGGTGAGAACACAATTTCGCTTAAGCTTCTTTTTTATATAATATTTCTTTTTTCTTTCTTAAATTAATAGAATATAATCGTTTCATTAATGTAATGAGCAATATATAAATAAAAAAGTAAGACATAATGAATCAATTTATACAAACATGAGTAAGAATAAAACATTTTAAATTAGAAAATAAGAAAAAAATTTAATATCCATACTCTATTTTATAAAATAATTCATGGCTTTTGAAGCGAAATAAGATTCTCTGTTATATTTAATAAATAAGTTTTATCTATATACATATATGAAGATTTTAATGTGTAGTAATATTGATATACCAAGGGCTAATCCATTTGCACTAACCTTCATTTCAAAATTAAGGGTGAATTTTAATTTGTCTTAATATTTATATTTAAATATATAGCTTTTTCACATCAGTTCTTATATTAATTTACCTTGATAACATGAATATAACGTAATTGTTAAATTCACTTCACATGGAACATACTTAAATTAATTAGCAATTCATTTAGATATAAAATTAAATTTACATTTGTACATATTAAATTATATATATATAACATAAAGTATGTCCTTTCATATATAGATTATGTCATGTAACCTAAAACATGTAAATAGTATAACCTCCTTTTAATAATAATAATTATATTGCTTCATACCGAAGGACAATTAAATAACTAAAATGATTTGAATATAATATATAAAAATATTCTTGTTTCAAATCTCTCATACATAATGTATAATAATACTCGTACAATTAAATTTCTCATGCATAGTATGTATTAATATTTGTGTGACTAAATCTCTTAAGCATAATATATAATAATATTCATATAATCAAATATTTTATGTATTTATATCATACGCGCATTATCTCATACATTTATATTATATGTAAATGTTTTAATGCATATAGTAATTCTATATTTTAGTACATCATATGATTAAATCTTAATTTCATGTACAACAATCTTAAATATGTATTTGCGACATTATCTTATTTAATGACGAATTTTGTAATTACTTAAATGTTTTTTAAAATATAATAAATATTTTAAATATGTATTCTCAGCATTATGTCTTTCTTTTATAACAAGATTTACAAATGATAATGAATATAAAATTAAATATGTATTTAACTAAAAACTTGAATAGAAGGGTGAAAAAGAGAAAATGACATATATTTAATCAGAAATTATAATAGAAAAGTAAGAAGAATAAATATGACCTCTTAACGAAATTAAATTAATGGACTATAATGAGATTGAATTAAGTAAATGAATTTTAAAGAACTAAAATAAGAAACTTAAAATTATATAACTTATTATAATTAGATGTATTGTGGTAATTGAAATAATTAAGTTGGATGAATCTTGATTTACATTAAAAAAATAAATTAAAGTCACCAATTTAATAAAATAAAAATTTAATTATTATGACAAGATGATAAAGTATTTAAGAGTAATGTATCTCAAACAAATTTATTTGTATCAAATGATTATGAAGATCAAGAAGTAATGAAGATATTATAAAAAATAAATATTAATAAAAAATAAAAATGCTACACGTTGAAAGAGCAGATATATAAAATAAAATGTCAGATTTTATTCAATTACAAAACCCTGCTTATATACAGGAGACCTCCTACCACATGGCACACATGCGACACGTGGATGGGGCCAGATCACCACCCATGTGTCACTATGCATGTGTGTATATACACATGCGTATATATGGTATGTTACCTAATATACAGTATCTTATAATATATAGTATTTACATTATCCTCCCCTCTGCGGCTGTGTAGATGGTGATGGATCTGATGGTCCTAGATCCGTGTGAGCTGGGCCATCTAAGGTATGACCAAATGTACTCAACGAGTCTCGAACGACAAACCGTTTCATTCGAACCACGTGAACTATCTCAACCTCATGAGATCCCACCAACTGTACTTGATATACCTGAGGACCAACCTTTCGGAGTACTCGGTAGGGACCAAGCCACTTGTGTAATAAACCAGTTGCAAGCCCAGGTGCAGTCACTTGGGAAAACGTACCAGGACTAAGTCACCGTCAGCAAAATTGGTGGAATTTGATGTCGTGCATTGTAAGAAGATTGCTGCCGCATTTGAGCTCGACCAAGATGTTCAGCAGACTCTGCACGCAGAAGAGGCAAAACAGCATCCAAATGTCGAGCCCACATCTTTGCATCCTCGGCACGTGGCAGATTCGATGATAACCCCAATTCACTAGGCAACTTAGGATCATATCCATACAATGCCTTGAATGGAGAGATACCAATCGAACTCTGAATGCCTGTTACATAAGCAAATCTCAAACATCGCAAATACCAATCCCAGTCCGTGTGATTGAAGTTCACATACTTCGAGATCATACCCTTGAAGGTCCGATTCAATCGCTCCACCAAACCATCAGTTTGTGGATGATACGGAGAGGCAAATGAATGTTTTACCCCTAACCTCTCACACAACACTCGGAATACCTCTGCAATGAAAGCGGGGCCATTGTCTGATAACATCCGCTCTGGACAAGAATGCTGCAAAACCACATTATCGAACAAAACAAAGCTGTTGACATGGCAGTTGCATCCGGAAGAGCACCAACCTCCACCCATCGAGTTAAATAATCAGATACAACAATGATGTACTGGTTACCTTGAGAAGAACGTGGAAAAGGTCCCATTAAATCCACTGCAATTAACTCAAAAGGGCGAGAGACATTGATGGATTCCAACACCCCATGGCCCGAGTCGTAGAGGAATTCCGAGTTTGAAAGTGGGAACTTTGAATATACCTGATCACATCACCACGCATGCTGGCCAATAAAATGATCGGCGCAGCTTCTCCAACACTCGTTGGTGACCAAGATGACCTCCAACAATAGGTGAATCATGATATGCTCGAAGAAGGTGTGGAACATATGTAGAGGGTACAGCCAAACGCCATCTGTCCTCTGGATTTGTCCCAATAAAATACAATAAACCATCCTGAAGTCGAAACTGAGCATGATATTGTCGAAACCGAGGTTCGGAAGACGGATTTGCAAACGCATCGCGTAATTGCCTCGTCCATGGTTCATGTTTTTGAGCATCCTGCCACTGTTCCAAGGATGGTAAGTCGGCATCGAATACCTGAGGGGCTTGTATCAAACCGAATGCTGCAGCTACTGCATGAGCAGGCAAAGTGGAATCGGAGAGGGGTGCTTGCATCCGCATCCACCATTGTTCGCCCAGGCCTGTGCACCACCTTAAAGTTATATACCTGGAGACGTAATGCCCATCTGGCTACGCGACCCACTAAATTCTTCCGTTTTAATAAGGAAGTGACAGCAGCATGATCACACTCCAAAAGTGTTTCACTCCCATGTAAGTAGGCATGAGTCGTTCAAAACCCCAAACAGCAGCAAGGCATTCTTTTTCAGTAGTGGAATAATTCCGCTCAGCCGGCGTGAGTACTCGACTAATGTAAGCCACCGGGTGTCGAATTGAAGAATCCACAGCATCAGTTTGCATCAATACACCACCAATACCAACATCTGAGGCATCTACTCGTAAAATGAACGGACGAGTAAAATCTGGGTATTGAAGCAATGGTGGAGTTGTCAGGAACTCTTTTAACTGGTCAAATGCCTGCTGACACCTGCGAGTCCACCTGAAAGATACCTGTGGACGAACTAACTCCCGAAGAGGGGCAGTTCGATCAGTGAGATGATCGATGAATCGACCCAAGTACTGCACCGTGCCCAAGAAACGCTGGACTTCCTGTACTGTACGGGGACGGGAACTCTCGAACAGCTCGCAACTTCATTGGATCCACCTGTAAACCCTCTCGAGATATACGGTAACCCAAGTAAGTGGTGTCGGTCGAACCAAACACACACTTTTCAAGTTTCAACTTCAGGCCAACTTCTCGAAATCGATCAAGAACGCGCCGTACATCACGAATGTGATCCTCCCAAGAACCAGACCCATGAATGAGCACATCGTCGATAAAATCGGCAGTGATATCAGGCATATCGGAAAGAAGCTCATCCATCATGCGTTGAAAGGTGGCAGGAGCTGAAGTCAATCCAAAAGGCATGACCAAAAACTCGTAAAGACCAAATGGTGTCCGGAAGGCCGTTTTTGGAATATCCTCCTCAGCCATAGGAACCTGCCAATATCCTGATGCCAAATCCAACTTAGTAAACCATCGACTCTGACCCAAACGATCTAATAGATCGGCAGAGTTCGGAAGTGGATAGACATCTTTGATGGTAACATCGTTAAGAGGTCGGTAATCCACACAAAATCGGAGAGATCCATCAGGCTTGGGAACCAAATGAGGTTCACATGCCCATGGACTCCGTGACGGACGACACACTCGTTTACCAATCATATCAGTAACAGCTGTTCGCATGGCTGATAACTCCTTTGGTGACCTGCGTCGAACCGGGACTTTGAAAGGCTTTGCATTGCCGGTGGGTATACAGTGTCGAGTCTTCACACGTGCACCTTGGGACAGATCAAATTTGAACAAACTTGCATACTGTTTCTTAAGTTGTTCGATGCAGTGTGCTCGACACTCAGGTGACGGATCCGGCATTTGAACCTGTTGAGATGAACACCACCCCAAGACCGGAATCAAAGGAGCTGTATGCGTGATACAAACAGCAAAAACTTCTCTGGACGTAAAGGAACAGACTGCAAAGACACAGACTCCAAGCGTAATACAGGAGGAGAGAGTGAAAAATCACATGTACCTTTCGACTGCTTTAACCAATCACATCCCAGAATGATGTCAAAGACCTGGGAAGGGACAACCCTAAGAGACCCAGAGGGAAACTTACAGTTGGCACCCATAACCAGTGTAGTCAAAGTGGTGTACTGTGATACTGCACGAGACTGCCCATTACCATATAAAATGTGCAAGACCTTATCTACTCGTCTCAAGGGTAATGAGCACCGATGCGCCAGAGAAGTAGTATGGAAGACATACAGATCCTGTATCCACAAGTACTGTGACTGAAACATCATTCACTCGTGCAGAAAATGTGAAAACTGGATGATTTGGTGGAACTTGCAACCCTTGATATGCATAGCGAAAAAAGCATGGAGGTGGAATTTCCATCGCACGGGATCCCTCGTCGCCCGTACGATTACTGGTTTTCCGCAACAGATCCACCCGCAAGAGAAGCGTCATCATCTGGAAGCTCATCATCAGACATAATGGCCGCCACAGGTACACCATCCGGAACATATGGTCGCCAGCCTGGATGTGGTGGACGCCAATCAGGATACACATCGCATGCCGCCAAGTTATGTCCAGGTGCCCAACAGCCCAACAATGAACTTGATTGGGTTGACCTGCATTGTTCCGATTCCTCCTGTCACGAATCCGTGGATTTTGACCACCACGGGCAGGAACTGGAGCAGGTGCAGGACGATTTCGTGGAGGTGGTCCACGGGGTGGGCCCCGAGGTCGACCACGAAAGGCTTGTCGTGCGGGCACATATGCAGCAGCATCAACCTCCATTGGATCAGCACGCTGAATAGAGAGAGCAGGTAACCCAAGGGGACACGGCCCTCACCAGGCACCAACTCAAAACGTTGAGCTAGTGCAAAAGCTTCCTCCAATGTGGTAGGACGAAGAGCCCGAACGAATCGAACAAGTTCGGGTCGCATAGTTGGCCATAACATACCGAGCTTAATGGGCTCAGGCATGTTAGGATATGCACGCCGAGCTAAATCCCCGAACCTAATACTGAACCGCATAACAGACTCACCAGGATGTTGTCGTATCGCATGCAGTTGTTGGAAAGCATCATCTGAATCCTCAACTTTGCCAAACGTACGTTTGAGGCATTCCGTTAACCGATTACTATTGGCTTGAATCTCCGCAGCCAATCCATTATACCACTTGAGCGCAGGGCCTTCCAAACATGTAGGGAATTCTCTGAGAGCACGGGCTCATCCCAACCATGGTAACGAACAATACTTGGAAATGATCAAACCAGTGGTATACATCATCTCCCGGATCACCACAAAAAGATCGGGGTCGAACCCTCGGATTTGTGGCATGTGAAGAAGACAAAGGAGCACTAGAAAGATCCCCCGGCAGGAGGCTCAAGCGGGGAAGATGAGGACGAACCCTCAACAAAACGCTCCAACAACTTCGTTTGTGCATCAATAGCAGTAGCAATAATGCTAAAAGCCGTCTCCATATTCATTGTCATGGAAACAAGAAAAGGAAGAGGCAGAAGAAAGAGATACCCAACTTCTCCACCAATGAAAGAGCAGATATATAAAATGAAATGTCAGATCCTATTCAATTACAAAACCCTGCTTATATACAGGAGACCTCCTGCCACATGGCACACATGCACACGTGGCACTGACACATGGGGGCCAGATCACCACCCATGTGTCACTATGCATGTGTGTATATACACATGCGTATATACGGTATGTTACCTAATATGCAGTATCTTACAATATACAATATCTTACAACGTAACGTTTCTATAAAATGTAAATAACTAAGCACGGGAGTATAATAATGTACATGTTAGTTCAATCAAGAATTCTTATTAAATATTTTAAAAATTAAATCTTAACTATTTATATTGGTATTTTGGTGTTATGAATGATTTCTACTAAGTTTTTTTAGTATGTGATTAAATAATCTTAATTAGCATCCATGTTATTAGATTAACATCCTCTTTATTAATATACTTTTGATTCTAAGCAAATAAATAACTAAGATAGAACAATAATTAAATTTCAAATTTCACATATTTCAAATGTTAATTATATTATATTGTAATTTAAAATTTAATTATATAATTTGTTAATGTATATGAATAAATTTTCAAATCAAACGAATCTCGTTCATATGATCAATGATAATAAATATACACTCACATGTATATACTATAAATCTAGACCGTGGTATTTAACATATTAATATCAGACATTTTGCCAATCGTATACCCCATATGCTTTTGCATGGACTATACCACACGCACACACAACGTTATATTTATATATATACAGATAATATGAAACATGAACGCAAAAATCATTTAATAGTTTGACGTAATATTCATACTCATAAGTATGCAACTTAGATAAACGTGTGTGTCTCCTCAGTCTCAAAATAAACAGAATATATAGACTATATGAACATAAGTAAATAGAACTCACTAAAATGAGTAAACGTTTTAATAATTTAAAATGAAAATTACTAATTTTTTTTAAAACAATTAAACTGGTAATTTCACAAATTATCAGTTTTAAGTGATGAATATTGAAATTGCCAGTTTGAATATATATATATATATATATATATATATATATATATATACTTGAATACATGTTTTATTCACATAGGAGGGAGATATAAATCTCCTCTTACTGTCAACAACATGCATAATGATAACCTCTTCTGGAATTAATTGATGATATGCTTTATATCCTATTAGCCATATATGAATTCAATCCCATTCAAAAAATATAGTTCATTAGATAATTATTTAATCGCCGCAATCTTATCATTAAAGTTTACATTCTTAAATAAAGTAATATCTCTTCGAAAGACCCATATACATATATATATATATATGTATATATATATATATATATATATATACGTATGTATGTATGTATTTATGTATAAATACATATATAAAGAAAATCCAACTAGAGGTGGAAGATAACTTAATACGTTCCTTCCATCACACACTTAGAAAGCTATAAATATATAAAACATATATATACACGGAATATATGATTGAATTTACGAAGATAACTAGTTTTAAAGCATCACGTATAACATAAATCTCTGTTTACTATATTAAATAATCAAGTGTATGTTTTAAAGAGTTTGAGTAATGTATAAAGTATAATTAAATTTTAAAATAATATAACAATGTATATTTTTAATGATTGTTCTTAAATTCTAAAATATATATTAAATTGCAAGTACATTTAATTCAAAACTAATTTAGTTATTATTTGTGTGCGTTGTAATGGACTATTAGACAGCGCATCACACCTTTAAGAACACGCTATATACAGAGAGAGAGACGATAGATAGATATAGTATATGATTCATGAAATAAAAAACCATTCAGAAACCAATCTTGCTGCAGGCGGAGGCAAATAATTGTATGAGTTCTTTATAGTTGCCTCTGCAACACCAGCAACTCTGCGATATAGCGCTACACATGCCTAATTAATATATGTGACAGAGGTCTCTCCATGTCTTCCTGTTTTATAAAATATACTTAATGAGTTTAACTAGGACAACCCTAGGGTTCGACGTGTAGAATTCACTAAAACCAACTAGACACTTCACTGGTACACGGAAAATGAATAAAAGAATAAAAATGTAATTAAATAGAATTAGTAAATACCTATAGATAAAACTAGAGGGTCAGTTTGATAATTTTCCCATATAGTTAAAAGGCTTTATATATATTATAATGGTAATAATACATATAACCAAACAAGAGTGTGTGTTATTAAGCTGATTAATGTTATATATATAATTAATTGCATGTGTGTTAGTAAGCTGATTAATGGTAATATGAGACTCCAGCTTAAACAATCTGGATATTATATAAAACTAGAGGGTCAGTTTGATAATTTTCCCATATAGCTCAAAGGCTTTATATATTATAATGGTAATAATACATATAACCAAACATTATTACGAGTGTGTATTATTAAGCTGATTAATGGTAAATATTAGACTCCAGCTTAAACAATTTGGAAATTATAGGAGGGTCAGTTTGATAATTTTTCCATATAGCTTAAAGTCTTTATATATTATAATGGTAATAATACATATAACCAAACAATATTACGAGTGTGTGTTATTAAGCTGATTAATGTTATATATATAATTAATTGCATGTGTGTTAGTAAGCTGATTAATGGTAAATATGAGACTCCAGCTTAAACAATCTTGAAATTATATAAAACTAGAGGGTCAGCTTGCTAATTTCCCATATAGCTCAAAGGCCGATATATCTTATTATATATATAATAATCAATTAGTATCCTTTCATCGAGAAAGGTTTAAAATAAATTATTAATCCATATATGTGTGTATATGTGTTCTAATAAACTTTTTAATAATTTAAATTTGTCATTGTGCAGTGTTGTAACAGAGTAACTGAAGGACCTCTTTCCGCACAGGGACCTTCTGAAATATTGGTTTGGTTTTAAATTGCCCGAAGGCTTAAGTGCGTAACTTTAAAAGCATTATTTTTTTTTGTTATTTTAACATAATTGTGTTATATATGCATAACAAAAAATATTAAAGATTAATTGGTTATCTTGTGTTTGAAAAGCTTTCTAGTTGTGTGTGTGTGTAATGATTATATGTAACTATTTGTAATATAAGAGGAACAATTTTTGTTTGTTAGTATATGTTATAAACCCGGAAGATTCTCCAAGACACATATATGCATTGAAATGCATTCTCTCTTGTATATATATATGTATGTATATATATGTATATGTATCTGTATCTGTATTTATCTATCTATCTATCTATATATTTTATTTATTTTCTTCTTTTTTTCTTTTTCTCTTTAACTAATTCAATAGATAAAGAAAGCTCGCCCAACGTGTGCACTGTGAATCTTTTCTGGCTGCATATTCTCCGAACACAACTACTTCAAGGAATAACAGTCCACAATTTTTCGGAGTTGAATCAGGTCAGTGCTCCAGATTTTCTCTATATTAAAATTATTCATTTTATATATTAAATTATTCATTTTAAATTTAATTATAATGTTAAACTTCGTTCCTATTAAAATTTTATTACTTGGTACACATTTTCAATCTTATACATTGCATTTATATATATCAGCGTGTAAAATCTGCAGTTTAATGTATAATTTATAGGGTTTACATAAAATTATGCATTTAAAATGCAGATTTTAGCACTGATATATATATATATATGGGGGCTTCAGATTAATAATGGCTGTCAAATGTTCATATATTTACTCATGTTTATAAAATTTCAAAACGGAAGTATTTATTACATAAAACTCAAGAGTTTTATTTAATATTGTTGCACAATCTCCCTTCGACCTCTCTGTTTGAGTTCTGATAATGGTAAAGTTTATTAATAGCTACATTCATAATCTGTTAACACAATTTTAAAAGGTCTTGAAGCTTTTGCTCAAGTAAATTGACATATGGATATACCTACACATACACACACGCATGCAAGTGTGTGTGTGTGTGTGTGTGTGTGTGAGAGAGAAGAGAGAGAGAGAGAGAGAGGAGAGAGAGAGAGAGAGAGTGAGTGAGTGAGTGAGTGAGTGATGAGTGAGTGAGTGAGAAGATATATAGAGTTGCGTATAGCGTTTTAATCCATTACCTTATGTGTGTGTAATTCAACTACAGTATTTATTTATATGCAGATATAATGAGAAATGCAGCCACAGCCAGGGCAGACCCATTTGATATTGAACACTTATTAACAGCAACTTCTTCAAGGAGTAACAGTCCACATAACCCTCAAATTTCCGGTGCTCATGTCTTTGCTTCTGTATCAAGTCCTCCAAATTTGCCGTATTCACTCATAAGATCAAGTTTTTTAAAACTATATTTTACATATATATTAATTCTATGATAGATGTCTTTTAAATCACTTTATAACACAGTTTTATATTAAAATTTAAGTTTGTTTAGTTTATTGTTATTTCGAAACAGACCTGTGTTATTTATTACCTTTGGACTTCAAGTATTTACTAAATTATTTAGTTATCATGATAATGGTAGAAAAGTTTGTTTGTTCAAGTATACACACTTTAATTTAAGATTCAATTACTATTTAATCTTTATAGTTTAATTGTTATAATTTTATTTCAGCCTCCACCTGCATCAGTGGTAAATCGTCCTACTAAACACCGTTTAACTCGATGTCTCACAGGGAGTCTGCTTCTGATTGGGCCGTTTTCTAATGTGAGTTATATAAAGAGGTTACCATCTGT
Source organism: Selaginella tamariscina (assembly GCA_003024785.1). NCBI lineage: Eukaryota > Viridiplantae > Streptophyta > Lycopodiopsida > Selaginellales > Selaginellaceae > Selaginella > Selaginella tamariscina. Next base: position 296,083 of record PUQB01000055.1, on the reverse strand, counting down.
GTGTGTGCGTGTGTGTGTGGAAGTGTCTCATATATGAGATGTACACCGCAGCTGTATGTATACATACACATAGTAGTTAGATATATTATATAAATCATGTGTTTTATACCTCAAGGTGGACACGTAGATATGCATCGAGGAAAACACCAAGACGAGACCAAAAAGAGCATCGTGAACATGTTTAAGAGGGTAAGTGATTGATTTTATTATAATAATTAATACTCTAATTAATTAATTACAGTGCTACAATGTCGTTGATTAAAAAATTACCAACAGTTTTTGAAAGATAAGTTCTAAACCGGTATGTACATGAAGAAATATCTCCGTGAAATAACTATATCTTTTTTAAATACAATAATTAATTTTTAAGTGCAAGCCCAAAAGATTATCTTATTACCTGAGAGAATTATAATATATGTTATATGGGCATCGTTAGTTTTATTAATAATAAATAGTACTTAAATTAATTAATTACAGAGAATGAAAAATTAAAAATTAGCAACAGCTTGAAAGATAAGTTTTAAACAGGAGCTATCTACAAAGTAATATAAGAACTCTTTTTTGAACAGATCTCAGTTTAAATTCAATTGAATAATGATATTTTTAAATATAACGGACTTTCAGCTACTTCTTATTAAAGAAGCTTAGTCCAATGAAAGTTTTATTCCATACTAAATTTCATATATTAATATAATTTTAAATAATTTAATATTATAAGTAACGCCAGTGTATTATATCTACGATGTCTATCACAATATGTTTACAAATTACAAATCCACGTACAACTTAAGTTAATCTGGGCCGTGTGATCATCATTTTGGCCCTCCTATGATATTTGTATGTATGATATTTGCATGCTATGTTTATCAATATATTATATATTATATATAGCTTAAATATGTCTTTGTGGTTTATAAATTAAATAGTATATCATTTTAAAAATTTAAAAAAAAACAACACGAGAAACTCAAAAGATTAGAAAAAGACATTATAAGAACAAAATTAAATTAAAAGGCAACACCAGTGAATTTATTATGACAATTAATTTTATTATTAATAATTTATTTTCTTAAATATTAATTTATAAATTATAATAACGTTTAAATTTAATGGTTAAATTAGCAGTGAGATTTCTATTTGAACATGAAAATCCCATTGTTGATTTTTAAATTAAATTGAAATATTAAATTATAATTTATAAATTTAATTTTAAAATCAGTAATGTAATGTTGATACAATATAACCTTTTTAATATAATATTTTAAATTAATACATAGAAAAATGCATTCTCTTTTAAATTTAAGATTAAATATATTAGTATTATTTCTTGCACATAACAAATTTAAATCATTAAGAAATCATATCAACCCATAGACTGAATAAAATATTAAGAATATCTTATTAATTTGAGAATTTTAAATTAACTTAACCCTTATAGGACTTGTACACATTATTTATCTTGTAAAACAGATTATAAAGTCCAAATTAATGCACTATGTTTCATTTACACAAGTATTTATTATCATGAAATTTAGTAATTTGAAAAATGGGGTATTAAACCAAATAATATAATTTTGAAGTTTAAAAACCACTTATTGACATGTATATTATTATTATTCATGTATATAAAACATGTACATATTCAGTGCATTCTCTCTCTTACATAGACATATGTGTATCACATATAATAGTCTCAGCGAGCTTAATTTAAGCAACTTTATATACATCATTTTTATGAGTGAGTATATATATATATATAGAGAGAGAGAGAGAGAGAGAGAGAGAGAGAGAGAGAGAGCTCTCTCTCTCTCTTGATGTAAGGCGTGTGTGTGTGTTGCGTGCATGCAAATACATTTATGTGTGCATTTATGTATTTAACTTGTAAGAAGATATATTCTATATGTCTGTCTATACTTTCATATAAATTTAAAGTATAGATGCATATGAATATATCTATTAGTATAAAGAATATACTTCTTAAATACAACATTATAAATTGGCAATTAAAATATATAATAGCAAAAATACATATAACAGTATTCCTTAATTAATCATAATTAATAGTTTAATATATATCAGTCACATACACGTTCATATGCTAAAACCAAATTAACAAAATCATGTAATTAATTAACATTTACGTTAGGTTTTCTAAAACATAGCATCATGGATTACATATCCACTTAAACTTCATGCAAAATTGTAATTAATTATTAAAAAATAAAAATTACGATTAATATAATTAACTCCATATTGCAATATAATTTATAATTTTTATTTAATAGACATCTATTTTAAAATTAAAATACAATGAATCTGAGCCATTTGAATGAGTACGACATTAGCTGGATTGGAGAGGTCCGGTTGGTAATGTAATAATTATTAAACAAAATTAGGAAATTTCAATTAACTCCATTTTGTAATACAAAAGGTTCTTTATTTATAATTATTTAAAAGACATCTACTTTAAAACTAAAATATAATGAAAGTTGAGATATTTACCGTACAGGAAATGGATACAGGGGCCGTACAAATGAATGCCTGGATGCTTGGTAATTTACATGTCCACATGCAAAATTGCAAATAATTATTGAAAATAAATAGGAAATTTCAATTAACTCCATGTTGCAATATAAAATATTCTTTATTGATAATATTTGTTTACAAGACATCTCTTTTAAAATTAAAATATATAATGAAATTGAGCTATTTACCGTACAGGAAATGGATAGAGGGGCCGTACGAACTAAATGATGTGTGTGTGTGAAAGAGAGAGAAAAGTTTCATATACAAACAGGAACTGTGTATAATATCATAGTGTATAATGAAAGAATTATATATATTAATGTCAAATAAAGTATAATAATATAATTATATTAATACACATGCCCACCTTCTGTGGGCTTGACCAATTTACTCTTTAATGCATTTTTTGAATAAGTAAAGTTTATTATATATAAAGTTTTAAATTTAAGGTTTCTTAAACAAGTAAATTTTGAATGTTTTTTGAATAGAGGTGTCTTATTTTTATATGATAATTTCAACTCCATGTTCTATATTGAGAATGTAACATAGAATTATAAAACATTTTATAACATAATATTATTAAGTAGAAATTACACTAAACATATATTTTATTTTACTCCTTAAAGTTATTCATATTGGGAGTGTAACATAGAGTTGTTTATGTATAAATAATAGTTTTAATAAATAAATATTGATTGTTTGTTCACAAGAGTTGAAAACACAATGGTTAAAAATGTTAAGTAAATTAAAAATTATGTCGTATTGAAGAGTGAATGGTATTAAGTTAACCCTTGGGCAATAACATTTTAAATTATATGAAATTCTTTGTAATAATTTTATAATTAAGTAATTATAAAAGTGTTCTTCTCACTTTTAAGAGGAGTGTTATGTTGTATAAGAAGGTGTATATGTTTAAAAAGAATTGTGAATATGTAGGAATATACTTTAAAAAAATGAGGTGATTGATAAAGTAAATCTTGTGTATCACTTTTGTTCTTTGTAAAAGTGAATATTTTTGCCTCTTACATTTGAAAATACCTTTTTTTAATTGTAAACCTCTACTTATGTTTATTTGTAATTTCTTTTTTCTTCTTGTAGCATGTTTATCTACATATTAATTAACATCATCTTTCACATATGTTTTTATATACACATGCTTTTTTTTAATCTTTTATTTACTTATATCTTTTTTTAATGAGTTTATTTTAAATTCTTATGTTTATTCTAAGGATATTAATTGTTAAATGGGTCACATATGTTTAGAATCTAACCTCAAAGAATGATTGTTGAATATAATTTAATTTAAAAATAAAGTGATTAAGAATGACTATTTAATAGTTTAAAATGGTCATTAATAAAGTGTGTATGATAAACTTATTATATATGATTGAAATAATTACAAAAATAAGATGTATATGTACTTGTATGTACCTATTTTTATTCATGATATTATGTATTTTTAAATTTTAATATTTTGCTAAGGATGTTATATATATATATGTATGTATAATTCAAACCTTAATAGGGTTCTTTTCAAAAATAATTAAAAATGATTCACACTTGAATTCAATTCTAATTTATTTATTACTTGTTTAAATATAAAATAAATATATGTATATGCACACACATCTAAATACACACACACAATTTATATGCAACTTTTGAAGATGGGTTAAATGAACTTTCTTTAAACTTACTTATTTCAGATGCTCATGCATGAAAGAAAGTAATAACAATCTTTTCATTAATTAAATAAAACAACATATAATTATTATATTTTTGTTTTATTTATTTCTTTTTATGTGTCTTTCACCTTTATTTCTTTATGTCCCTATCTCTATATGCCTACATATATATATATATATATATATATATATATATTTGTCTCTCCCTACATATCTATATGTATCTTTCTCTTTATTTACTTTGTTTGTTTATCTCTTTCCATATATATAAAAACATACTTATTAAAAAAGTAATTGGTTTCAACAATGTATAATAATATATAAATAACCAACCAGTTTCATTTTGTTTATACTTTAAAACTATCATTAGTATTTTCAAATGTTATAAATTTATTTTCCATGTAATTTATAAATTCATCACATTCACAATTAAAATAATTATGTATACATTTTTTTTTTATTAAATTTAAGTTTTCACCAAAATCTTTAATAAATAATGTTGCCAATCATGTCTGAAAATCCCATTAACTATTTATAATTATATATATATGTTTGTTTGTATTGACAAGATTCTTTAAAATAAATTTCATTTCTTTAAGATCGAGCATTACAATAAATCTAACATTTAAATATTGTAAAAATATACAAATTCATTTTAATGGAATAACTTAAAATTAATACAAAATAGCAAAATCATTTATGTTAAAAAAAAAATGTTAACACAATTGATTAATGACCATAAATGATAAATGAAAAAAATACTTTGTTATATAGTGAAGCAATTAAACATAATAACATAATGAACTGCACAATCAAATTTTATAATAAAGAAAGTTATAAAAAAGCTGAAATATATATCATCTCTTTATGCATTTGTATACATACACATATATATATATATATATATATATATATATATATATATATATATATATATATATATATTTGTCTCTCTCTTATGTTTATTTGTTTGTATTTTCATATTTCATATTTATCATGAAAGTAATTGATTTGCTTGTGCATAAGAAAAATGTAAATAGCCAATGAGCTTTATTTATTTATACTCTAAAACTATCATTACTAACAAATGTTGTAAATTTATTTTCTATGTATAATTAAAATATATTTATAATACTACACCTTTCACTAAACTTTGCTATCTTTAATAAATATATTTTAACATGTGTAATTAATTATCAATTGTGTTTGAAATTTGTTTTTATCCTCGTTTACAAGATTCTTTAAAGTAAATTTACTTCCTTTAATTATGCACTATAATAAATTTATGATTTAAATGTTATAGAAATATCCTAACTATACAATCTCCATCTTAACAAAATAACTTAAAATTAATACAAGATTACAAAATCATTTGTCTTAAGAAAACAATATTAATACAATTGATTAATAAATAATCTATAACACAATCACAAAATTGAATAATAAATTAAAAAGAAATCCTTATTATATAATGAAGCAATTAAATACAATAATGAATGTACTTCTATCTTTCTTACCTTGAGAGAATTATAATATATGTTTTATGGGCATCGTTAGTTTTATTATAGTAAATAGTACTTAAATTAATTAGTTATAGAGAATGATTAAAACATTAACAACAGTTTAAATAAATCTTATTAACAGAGAGACATAGGGAGAGGCACATAGAGAGATATATATAAGAGATGTAGGGAGAGACAGTACAGAGATAAGGACATAGAAAATGTATATATATATAAAAGATATATGTACTTTTCTTTACGTCTTTCTATGTGACTCGCTCTATATCTCTCTATAAAACCAATACTCAATTAATAACTTAATAATAAATAGTATAATACAAAATCATATCATATCATATATAGATATATGAGATATAACAAGTACATATATTTTATATATATATATATAAAATAGGGAAACTCATAGAGAGACAGAGGGAGATGATAAAGAGAGATATAAAGAGACGTGAAGATAATCTTGTGGGCTTTACTTGAGGACCTTCAATATATATTCGTCTATACATTTCAAAGAGTGATTACACACGTAACACATTAAATATTAACTATCTCTAATTTAATTAATATTTAATATGTAGATAATCTTTTAACTCAGTTGGGCTTTAGTTGGACCTTCACCATTCGTGTGTGTGTGTGTGTCTATATATATATATATATATATATATAAAGAATATATCAAAACATACACACATAAACTAAAGTTAAAATATTAACTATCTCAGATTTAATATGTAGCTAAATCAAAATTAATTAATTATCTTAAATTTAAACAACTTATTGGCGGGAGAGTTCTTCCGTAAAGAATATTATCAGTTGCTTTTTCGTATATGCAGAATACGTTTATGTATATCTTATATATTCTTCTATCATTATACCTCAGGTTTTTTAATTGAAGTTGTGCATACAAACACACACACACTCATACATACATGAGATTTATGTGTATACTTACATATAAAGGTCACACTGGAAACGACCGAACTAGAAGAGGCTGTAATAAAATATAACAATTAAATAAGTTAGTTAAATTAAGATATTAACTTCTTAAATTTAGCTAAATATCTATTAAGTTACAGATTATGAATGTGCAATATTAGCTATTAATAAAGTTTACTATTATTAAAACATCTTAGAATAATTTAAATAATTAAACGCATATTATAAGGAAATATTAAAATTCATATCAGTCCATATTAATGTTGAAATATTAATGTGCGAACAACGTGTTGTGTATATGTATTTTAATATCGAAGCAAGCTGTGCAATAGTATATTATGTAATAAATACTTCCGTTTTTAATTTATAAACATGAGTAAATAATTAATATTTAACAGCCATTATTAATCTGAAGCCTCCATAAAAATGCAATGTATAAGATTAAAATTTATACTAAGTAATAAAAATATTAATAGGAATGTAGTTTAACATTGTGAATGAGATAACTCATAAAGTAGTTGCTGCTAATAGGTGTTCTATACCGAATGGAGTTGTGCTCCCTTTGCTACAAAAACGTTTCTCATCATTGATAAATAAATAAATAAATAAATAATATTAAAACACTCAAAATACATTATTTAAATAATGAATGTTATTTATGTTTGAGTGGATATTAATTTGTTTAATTAAAAATTATCTAATTCATGGATGTTTATTTAAATTCAGTTTTTTCTGTCGGATAATGGTTTATTCATGTAAATTTATTAATTTGATTTAAATTAATGAATTAAATTAACTTCTCTATAGGTTAATTGTGAATTTTTCATTTTAAAATAAAATCATTACTTCAAATGTGTAAAAAAAATGTAAATAATTATTAATTAGGACAAATTTTTCCCTGTACACACCTGTTAAAGTTTCTGGACACTTTTAACTTCACATGCGAGTGCGAGAAACATAGACAACTTAAAAACTTATATAATGTGCATATAAGCAACATATGAAGATGGAATAAAACGCATACGAGTGGGTGGTGTGTGTGCGTGCGTGTGTATGTGTGTGTGAGATTACTATAATAAAATTAATGATAATTAAATCACTTCACCTTCGTGTTTTAATAACATATATTAAACTTCATACAGAGATATTACCATACATAAAAGGCAACTCTCTCTCTCTGCAATAATGAGTCGTGACTTACACAGAGAACTATATATATCAAACTTATAGTACAGAAGTACACTTAAATGTTTCTGAATTTCAAAAGACAATCTTCTATACACACACAACACTTGTGTGTATAGCTATGTGTATATGTATACATCTATATCTTATGTTCTTTATGTACCTGTCTGTGTGTATCCATGTTCTATATGTGGGATGTATGTATATTTGTACATAACATGTATGAATATATACATATTTTTATGAGTGAGTATATATATATATATATATATAGAGAGAGAGAGAGAGAGAGAGAGAGAGAGAGAGTGGATAAACTCTTTCTCTCTCTCTTGATGTAAGGCGTGTGTGTGTTTGCGTGCGTGCAAATACATATATGTGTGCATTTATGTATTTAACTTGTAAAAAGATATATTCTATATGTCTGTCTATACTTTTATATAAATTTAAAATATAGATGCATATGAATATATCTATTAGTATAAAGAATATACTTCTAAATCAACATTATAAATTAGCAATTAAACTTAATTAATCATAATTAATAGTTTAATTATCAGCGTTCATATACGTAAGTCAAACAACATCGCATTTATCAAACAAATTCTTCTTGCTAAAACCAAATTAACAAAATCACGTAATTAATAACCTTAACATAGCATCATCCACTTAAACTTCATGCAAAATTGTAAATAATTATTAAAAATAAAAATTACAATAAATATAATTAACTCCATATTGCCATATAATGTTTTTTTATTTATAATATTTATTTAAAAGACATCTATTAATATAATGAAGCTGAGCTATTTACCGTACAGGAAATCGACGACGGGCCGTACGAAATGAAGCTGACATGACAATGAGCGTGGATGAGCTGGATTGGAGAGGTCAGTTGAGGTTCGGGTGGTAATGTAATAATTATTAAACAAAATTAGGAAATTTCAATTAACTCCCTTTTGTAATATAAAAATTCTTTATTTATAATATTTATTTAAAGACATCTATTTTAAAATAAAATATAATGAAAGTTGAGCTATTTACCGTACAGGAAATGGATAAAGGGGCCGTACGAAATGATGCTAGGTCAGTTGAGGCCCGGGATAATAAAAGACTTATATATATATATATATATTAGTGTCGAATAAAATAATATATTATTTATTATATAAATAAGTAAAGTTTATTATATATGAAGTTTTTAATTTAAGGTTTCATATATATAATATTGGAAGTAAATTTTTTTAAATAAAGGTGTCTTAGATGATAATTTCAACTCCATATTTTAATGTGCATATCTGTAACATAGAATTATAAAAGCATTTATAATATAATATATAAATAATAATAAGTAAATATTGATTATTTTTTAAGATTGTCCATGAGATTTGAAAATGATTGTTAAAAATGTTAAATAAATTAAAAATTATATTTTATTGAAGGGAATGTGGGAGTTTGTTAAATTGATTTTTTAGTAATAACATTTTAATTCATATGAATTTTTTGTAATGATTTTATAATTAAGTAATTGTAAAAGTGTTCTTTTCATTTTTAACAGTGTCATGTTACATAGGCATGTTCAAAGGGTATAATTTTTAAGAAAATCATAATAGCACCTCTTTTATATTAAGCTTATGTAAGTATATATAAAGTGGTTGATGAAGTCTTGTGTATAATTTTCGTTCTTTGTGTTTAAAATGTTAAAATTGATATTTTATTTTTGCCTCTTACTATTGAAAATACTTACCTTTTTTTCTTTACTTAAGTTCATTTGTAATTTTTTTTTCTTTTTTTTTGTAACATGTTTACTTATATATTAATTAACATACATTTTTTTCACACATGGCTTTTATATACAGATGCTTTTTTTTAATCTTTTATTTATTTAAATACAATAGATTTATCTTTTTTAATGAATTTATTTTAAATTCCTATGTTTATTTTAAGGATATCAATTGTTGCATGTGTTTAAAATTTAAGATGATTATATAATAGGGCTATACAATTTAAAATTTATGATAATTTCAAATGAAATTTAAAATAACCATCATATAAAATTTTAAAATAATCTTCACATATGATTTACGACGATTGTTGAATATAATTTAATTTAAAATAATTATTAATAGAATAATATTTGAATAGTTTAAAATGGCCATTGATAAAGCGTATATGACAAATACACATAATAAATTTATTATATAAAATTGGTGTTAAATGTTGAAATAATTACAAAATAAAATGTATATATACCCATATGTACCTTTTTTATTTATGATATTATTTTTGTATTCTAAATTTAGATATTTTGCTAAGAATTTTATGATATAATATATTATTAAACCTTAATAGGTTCTTTCATAACTTTTTTCGTTATAATATTGTGTTCCCGTTACAGATAAGACCAAATTGTTTGTTTAAAAATGATTCACACTTGACCAGTTCATTACTTATTTAAAATACAAAATAAATATATACATGTGCACACATATTCAAACACACACACATATACACAATTTATATATAACTTTTAAAGATTAATTCAATGGACTTCTTTTAAATTTATGTACTTTAGATGCGGCAATAACAATCTTCTCATTAACTAAATGAAGTAACACACGATTATTACATTGTTTTTTTTCATATATATAAAAATATACTTACCACAAAAGTAATTAGCTCCAAAATATCATTTATATTCTAAATAGTTAACGAGTTTCATTTTGTACACACTTTAAAATTATCATTAGTATTTCCAAATATAATAAATTTATTTTCCATGTACTTTGTGAATTCATCACATTCACGGTTGAAATATACATTTACACAGTAAATTGTATCTTTTATTAAATTTGAGTTTCCATTGAGATTTTTAATAAATATAATTGAACATGTGTTGTTAATTATCAACCATGTCTCAAAAATCTTATTAACTTTTTACAATCATGTTTGTGTCTTACAAAATTCCTTGAAATAAATTCCACTTTTTCTTAATCGTGCATTATAATAATTCATGATTTAATGCTGTAAAAATATGTAAATTCTATTAATTGAGGACCTTTAATATATATTCGTATATACATTTCAAAGAGTGATTACACACGTAACACATTAAATATTAACTATCTCTAATTTAATTAATATTTAATATGTAGATAATCTTTTAACTCAGTTGGGCTTTAGTTGGACCTTCACCATTCGTGTGTGTGTGTGTGTGTGTCTATATATATATATATATATTTCAAAGAATGACTACACATAAACATACACAATTATTAAACTAAAGTTAAAATATTAACTATCTCAGATTTAATATGTAGCTAAAGCAAAATTAATTAATTATCTTAAAATTAAACAACTTATTGACGGGAGAGTTCTTCTGCACTTAAGCTTTCAGGAGATATAGATCCAAGCTGTGTAACTAAACCACCAGATCCAGAGGGTCCCACAACACTGCACAATTATAATTCTATATTATTAAAATAAATAAATAAATATATAAAACATTTATAAAACAAATATATAAAACACATGATTTATATATAGTATTAATTATAGTTATATATAATTGTTATTGTTATTAATTGTAAAATTAATTTATAATTGTTATTAATGTTATAATTTATAGTTTTATATATTAATTTTATAATGTTATATAATATTAATATATTTAAAAAAAAAAAAGATAATTATATATAATTTACTTTATAGCTCCTCTTGGGTAACTGGATGCTGGCACAGAAGCTCCTGTCTGTATATACCGGTTTAGAATTTAACTGACCTTGTAACACTGTAATTAATTAATTAGACTAATAATTATTTTAATAAAATTATTGATGATTAAATCACTTACACTCTTAAACATGTTCATGATGCTCTTTTTAGCCTCGTCTTGGTGTTTTCCTTGATGCATATCTATGTGTCCACCTTGAGGTACTTCATCAGCGGCTAAACATATATAAAACACATGATTTATATATATAAATATATACTAAGTGTATGTATAAAGCTGTGGTGTATGAGACACGCACGCACACACACACACACGCGTATAACTCACATTGGAAAACGGCCCAATCAGAAGCAGACTCCCTGTGAGACATTGAGTTAAACGGGGGCTCTTTAACAGGAGGATTTACCACTGATGCAGGTGGAGGCTGAAATATAAAATAATAACAATTAAACTAGTGATTTAAAATTTAAATTTAAAATTAATTTAAAATTAAACTAATCTAAATCTCAACGGATAGTTTTAAAAAAAACCTTAAGAAATTAACAGAAATTTGGTTTATTTAAATGACATAAGTAATAGGTTAACATTATGATTTGTTTTAAGTGAACACTTTTAACATACAGCAAATTTTGGAGGACTTGATGCCGAAGCAATGACATGAGCACCGGAAACTTGAGGGTTTTGTGGACTGTTACTCCTTGAAGATGTTGCTGCTAATAAGTGTTCAATATCAAATGGACCTGCCCCTAGTTGTGGCTGCAAAACTCCCTTTGCTACAAACCTTTTCTCATCATATCTGCATATAAATAATTAAGTAAATTATTTAACTACACACACACACACACACACACATATATATATATATACACGTGAGTGTGTATGAGTAGGTATATGCAACTTACTTAACACGAGCAAAAGCTTCAAGACCTGCTCGATCGTTCTCCTGAGGACGTTTAAAATTGTGTGGTAACTCTGCTTCCCAGTACTTATTTGCTCTTACATTCCCCATATCTAATAATACTCAATTAGTTAAATACTAACATTTTATATTACTATTTATATTTTATTTGTAAAGATAATATATATTTATACCGTGCATGAACTTGACCTGCTCCGGTAGCCATGTGTCTAGTGTGGTTGAGCGCACCTATTAAAATAAAATAAATATAATATGTCATTTTAATATAATAATATACATTAGCTTAATAAAGTTTACCAATAAATATGTCATTATAATATATTAATATACATTAGCTTAATAAGGTTTACCTTTGAAATGTGAACCCCAAGTCCACGATGAATTCCAGAGCATTGAATACATAAGAATATTCCCAGGTTTATACTCGCCCACCTTGGGCTTCTGCAATATGATAAATAGTATTCAGTACTTATGTTTCCTTATTAATCATTCATATAGTGCTTGCGTGAGTCAGTATAACGTAAGGATCTGTCTGTATGTGTGTGTGTGTACGTGTGGCCCAGTCAACATATGATAAGTAGTATAAAGAATATGATATTCATAACATCTCTCTCTCTCTCTCTCTCTCTCTATCTATCTATCTATCTATCTATCTATATATATATATATAAAAATGAAGCATTGTACAAACACAAACACACACACACACACACACACACAATAGACATACTTGCTTTTTGCATGTGTGTGTGTAGGTGTGCCCAGTCAACATATGATAAGTACTATAAAGAATATGATATTCATAAACTCTCTCTCTCTCTCTCTTATATATATATATATATATAAAATGAAGCATTGCATGTACACACACACACACACACACAATAGACATACTTGCTTTTGCAATCTGCACATTCCCGGTTATCTGGTAATTTCATCAAGGCCTCCAAGATCTGTTCAAGAACAAAAAAAAAAAAAAAAAAAAATATAAAGAAAAATAAAATTTTAAAAAATTAATATATTTAATAAAATTAAATCAGAATTATTAAGTATTATTATTATTATGATTATACCTTTTTGTGTTTCTCATTTTGCTCCTTGGTGACCGTCACTTTCTCATTAGACATGGCTCTCTTTTCTCATCCCACAATATGGGGGATGAAATAAGAAACCTAATTTTGTCGCGCACAGGGTTTGAACTCCCCACGCATGTGCCTGGCGGTCCGATTTATGTTAAACAAATCTGATCCGTTAGATTGGCATTTTAAATATTTTACTTTTATTTATTACGAAATATTAAAATTCCATTTAAATTAAAATAAAAGTAAATATATTTTAAATATATATATAACTCATGTTGTCATTGAGCAAACATATCATAATATAATATACATGTATATTATATAAAACCATATCCCAAATACAAAGTTATTATAGTTAATCCTGATTAAAATAGATTTAACAATATATTTAACTACAGTTAATACAAAACACAGCCTCTTTCAAGCGGAGTTCTCGTGTAGAAGCACGTACTCCCGACTGCATTCAAATAAAAAATAAATCAATTAAAATTATTAACAGTAAAATAATTAAAAGCGTGCGCACACACACGCACCCAAACGCACACACATTTTTATTAAATTACCTGCTGTTTCCGAATTTGATATTATCCTTCTCAAAGAGTTCATAATACCTTTGTGGTTCGAGCGCCTCTCCCTACGTTAGCAAAACATTAAACTTACAAACATATACATGTATGTGTGGTGTGTGTGTGCGTGTGCGTGTGTGTGTGTGTGTGTGTGTGAGAGAGAGAGAGAGAGAGAGAGAGAGACTCACGTTCAAGTACGTCTTATTGGTGCTTCCCAAGTCCATGAGGTAAGGCCTGCACAAGAAATGGACTGAATTTACTAATCTTAATCATTAACACGCCATGATTGTATAGAGAACAAAAAGCAACTCACCTAACTTTCTTTGGTCCACCAATTTCTTTCTCAACCAGCCTGAATTCAAATATATATTCTCAGTTTAAAATATAATACTATATATACTCATTTAAAAATTAGCACAGCATTATAATTGTAACATGTAACTTACCTGTATTGGAGTACGGCATGCTGTTTACTGCATGAAGGGTGGTCTATTGGAATATCCGCCACTTTTCTATCCCGTCCAAATAAGTAACAGCTTTGGCGATGTATAAACAAGGGATCTGCAAAACAGAGATCAAGATGCTAACTATATCTTATTAATAGTAGTCATGTAGTGTCTTCATATAAATGTGTGTGTGTGTGTACACACATATATAGTGCCATAATGAATCTGCAGACATTTGGTGCAATTGCTGTCCCTAACTAGCAATAGCTTTACACACACACACAATCGCTTACCGTCAAGCGCTTTTCCATCCTTGAAAACGTACAGTCTCCATCTGATGGTGGGCTTACGTGCCTCCTCAGGCTCGGTAAACAAGATCGCAACACCTGCTGAATAAATTAGAAATCCCCAAAGCCATAGAAAAGAGTTCAAATGACAAACTAACCATTTACTTTATTCGTTTCTTCTGCCAGCTTCCCGGAATACTCAAATGAGGCCTTCTCCTGAACACATACACATATAATCATGTTCGGCTTCTCTCTCTCTCTCTCTCTCTAATGGACAACGACATGCATATGTGCTTATATATGTGGATATTTATGAGCTTACTTTTGCTTGTTCCTTTGCCTGCTCTTTTGCCTCTAACGCCTTCTGGGCCTCCTCCATAAGCAATATACTCCCATCCTTTTCTTCCTCAGTGCTCGCTTTCTCGCTGCTCTTTGGAGGACTAAAAGTTACATTCTTCCTGAACTTCTCAACTTTGACTTCATCTTTGTCTATGATTCTGCTTTCTTCATCCCTGTTTTATACACGTTTTTATATTTGTCTTTTCTCTCTAGAATGCCATATAGTTAACAATACAACAGAAAACATTGCATTATGGTATATAAAGTACCTGCTTGATTTGGGTCCTTTATCGCGATTTTTCTCTTGCAAGTCGTGATTTCTGCTTCTGGGCTCTTCTGCGTCTCGGATTTTGCCTCTAGATTCATCCCTGCTTCGCATTCTTCCTCCGTCTTCTCTCTCCCTCGTTCTTCCTACGTCTTCTCTCTCCTCGTTCTTCCTCCGTCTTCTCTCTCCCTCGTTCTTCCTCCGTCTCTATCGGTTCCATTTCTGCTGTCGCTGTGCCGATCACGTTCTCTATCTCTGCCGCTATCTCTATCTCTATCTCTATTCCTATCGTAATCCTTACCCCTGCTCCGATCACGTTCGCCCTCCCTGCGCGCCCGCTTCGCCACTGGAGACTCCGACCTCGCCATGAACCCTAACCAGCCCTAAGTTTTGCCCTAATTCAAAAACATACACATTTTTGCACGGCAAATGGAATCATTTGGATTCTAGAATATCCCATATTTAACATTTGTTTTCTTTGTCCGTTTATCTATTGCCTTTTTATCTCCGAAAATCACTGCGTCTCCTCCTCCTTTGGAGCTGCCAACATAATAAAGTTATGTAACTCTTTCTATATACATTTATATATTAAAACATTTTATATCAAACTACAGGTAATAGTAATAAACTATATATATATATATATATATATATATATATATAATAAAGTTATGTAACTCTTTCTATATACATTTTTTTATATATTTATATATTAAAACATTTTATATCAAACTACAGGTGATAGTAATAAACTATATATATATGGATTATATCTTATAATATATGATTTTATTGTTTACCTTCTTTTGTGCACGCTGAGTATCCCAGCTGTTCAATCTCCCACGTCTCTTTAGGAGCAACAGTGACATGATTTGGAACATAAGCCTGCATGCATACAATTATTATAATATATATAAACAATTATATAACATTTATATAGTAAAGTTTTCAGAAATTAAGTTGCGTAAGAATTGTAAACAAGAGGGAATAAAACTAAATAAATATGTACTTGTGTGTGTGTGTTTAAGTACATTAAATTGCGTAAGATTGTACCTCTAACCTATCGAGGAGCTCGGAAGCAGTAGATGCTGATATAACAATTTGTCTAGAAGATGGTTTAATAAAACCTTCTTCAGTGCCTTTGTCGAATAATGCTAATAGTGGATTATAATATCCATCCACATTCAATAAACCAACCTGTTCAACACAATTAATTGGTGTGTGTGCGTGTGCGTGTGCGTGTGTGTGTGAGAGAGAGAGAACTACTTACAGGCTTATCATGAATGCCTAACTGGGACCATGTTATCATCTCCAGCAACTCTTCTAATGTACCATATCCACCTAAGCATTTTAAAAGCAAAAAGTAGCATCTAATAAGTTCGTACTCATATAGAAATATATAATATAATACTCTACATGTTTCAACATGTATGGCTCTCTCTCTCTCTCTCACACACACACACGCACGCACACACCTGGGAGGGCGATAAAAGCTTCAGCCTGACGTGCCATCTCCGCCTTCCTCTGATGCATATCAGAGACAACCTTCACATCCCCACTGTCTTTCCTGAAATCTAAAAATCAATCTCTGTTTAACTCCTGAACCACGCACATGGAAAAATATAAATATATACACGTACCTCGTGTGGCATCAGAGCTTTCGGTATTACCCTGTCAACACACACACACACATGTTCAGTGTACACAACCGGTATATATACATAAAACAAGACGTACCCTGTAACACGACAACCCCCTTCATGCACCGCTTCTGCAATCAGTCCCATCAACCCCACATTCCCGCCTCCGTAAACCAAGTCTATCTTCCTCCTCGCCTGCACTTTTAAATAAGTACATCTCTCTCTCTCTCTCTCTCTCTCTCTCTCTACACACACACACACACACACACTTGTATATGTGTATGATGAACACACCCACTTGACAGGCTGTATAAATTAATGCAGACAAAAGAATGAACAAATGCTCACAATATAGAATGTGTTATATAAGGAAACCAGGTAGAGACACAACACAAAAAAAATAAAAATCTGTCGCTTGCAAGTATATATTCTATAATTGAACCCATGCCCAGTGGGAATTAGAAAACGAAGAAATTCAAACAACTGAAAAGAAAAAACACACACATACATACACACACATACACACACACACATTACCAATTCACGCCCAATTTCAGCAGCAGCGTGACCATAGCTCGTTTTCTTGCCGCTACTGCTACCGCAGAAGACGCAAATCTTCTTAAATTTTGAAACATTCACACAGGATTCATCCATCGCCATCTTAGATCTTACTGCGAAGCGCCATATAGACTAGGTCATCTTGTTCATAGTCCGTTTCCTAAATCACGCTAAACCATATACGTTTCCCACTTACCTTTGCAGTTAAAATTTTAATTATTCCCGAATATATAAAATTAGGCGCCACCCGGACCTCAACTGTCCTCTCCAATCCAGCTCATCCACGCAATAATTGTTAAGTTAGCTAAGCTCGCTTTTTAAGGCATTTATTTCGTACGGCCTTTATCCATTATATATTTAATTATAATTTTTATTGATTTTTAATAATAATTTATTTAAATATTAAGTCATGGAAAAACTAACTTAAAGGTTAATTAAATACATGATGTGGGATCTTGTTAATTCGGTTTTATTAAGAACACGAGAGATTTTGTTGTTTGATACGCTATTAATATGGAGTTTGACTTATGTGTTGCGGTTGATATATTAATTAAATTAACTTATTAATTATGATTAATTAAGGAAGATGTCGCTATAAGTACCTACATATACTGTTATCGAAAAGAGATGTATTACATCATTATCAAGATTACGTGGTACTTGAGAATCTACAACAACTACCGCGGACCAATCAGGTATTTTTCTTGTTATAATTTAGTTTAATTATTAAATTATATATAAAGTATATTCTTTGGTATTTAAATCTATACAATATCGAATCATTTTCTTTTAATTAGCTGGCACCAATCAAATGAGTTGTCGTGTTGACTTTAATTTGATTCTGCAATCTACCTTTTCTATTATTAAACTTTCATCATTGTTATCGAAACAATTAATAATAATGCTAAATATTATTAATTAATGGGGTTAATTACCAAGGCTTTAATACATAGTTTAAAATATTTAAAAACAATTACTATTTTATTTTAAATGATTTCAAATCGTACACATATGTTATACTATAGTATTTAAGGTATAGTATATATATATCTTCTTACAAATCAAACACATAAAGGCACACACACACACACACACACACACATATACATGTGCATAAACGTGCACACGCACGCACACCTTACATCAACGGCCTATATTCCCTGGTATTGTCCTGAACATTCATCCAAACAATGTCCTTCCTCTTCATGTGTGTAACCCAGCCGGGATCACCCGAATCCTTTCCTTTCCAGTCCGTCCTCTCGCACCAATCAAACCCGTTTACAGACCTTGGTCCTGGCATCTCTATAACCTCTTCCGGGTCATCCAGTGGAGAATTTATGTATTTGCTGTAGTCCACCACGTCCTCGTTATATGCGTCCGTAACCAGCTTGTCGCCCAGGTGTGCATACTCCTTGTTAATCTCATCCGCAATTGCCCTGTATGTATAAAAACTCTCTCTCTCTCTCTCTCTCTCTCTCTCTCTCTCTCTCTCTCTATATATATATTATATAATATTCTAAACACACACATATAACACATACATACGTCATACATACTTCTGTATATCTGTACTATACATCCATATGCACGTACAGTACACAGATATATGTACAGACGCATGGAATATACCAGACTTTTGTTGTGTATATATGCGGACATACTACAGTTGGTTTGTGTTTGTGTGTGTGTGTGTGTTGTGAGAGAGAGAGAGAGAGAGAGAGAGAGTGAGAGAGAGAGAGAATCAGGTCTTTTCCAGGTATTAAGATTTGTTAACCATGTACATACACGTATACCAGACACAAGCATATGCCCTCTGTGTGTGTGTGTACAAATATACTATACTGTAACATACATACATACACATGCTAGTTAGTGCGTGCTTTCAAGTGTATTTCTATATATGTATATCACATAGTTATAATAGTGTGTGTGTGTGTGTGTAGAATGTACCTGAGGACGGGCTTTTGGTATAATGCCTCGTCGTTCTTGTGCTCGTGCTGGAATTTATCAGCTGCCTTCATAATCCGGTCTACCACACGGAACTTATTATCATTCTTTAACAGCCACTCCGAGTGTAAGAGGAGCCGCAAACCATTCTCCTTGAAGCTCCTTGCTGCAGGCTGCCAGAAGAATATCTCACGCTTTTCCCTGTTCATCAACGGATCCACTTTTGTCTGTAAAACATATATATAATTAACCGTGTGTGTGTGTGTGTGTGTGTGTGTGTGTGTGTGAAACTATGTATATAAAGATGTACAGTTGAACGGGTGTATAACCTACATACAATTGATATGTAGGTTTATTGATTGAGTATAGTGTAAATAATTTATGTGAATCTAGTATTTAGTCTTTTATATGTGTACACATGTACATGTGGTATCTAATAACAATCGGATAAATAATAGCTTATGAGCGTGAGTGTGTCTACATGTGTGTGTGTGTGTATGCGTATGTATGTAGATATATATATTTGTTTATGTGCATATACATGCGCACATATATACATATACGTTTATATATGTGTAAAGCACAAGAAATCAAAAGAACAATATCATACATTTTAATCTAATAAAAATAAATAAAACCCATGAAAATGTAGGGAATAAATACATATAATTCCACACACACAGCGCACGCGCACGCACACATACACACGTGAATGCACACACATAACTTACCAGCGTTCTTCTTCTGCGCCTTGGTTTATCGAAATCACCTGGCGTATTAGTAGCCACCATAGCCATAGCCAAAGCCATTAAGAATGTGATTAACCTAAACTAGAATATCAACACGTGGCGAAGAGTATATAATAAAGATTTTTCTGGCATTTTAGGGCTTTTGTAGGATTAGGGTTTAAAGAGTGCCATGGCGAAGCAGCGGAAGAAGGAAGGCGCCGAGGGAGCTGCGGAGAACGGAAATGGAAGCGAGGCGGCGCTCGTTGTGCGCCATCAGAAACTGTGTCTTGCAATCGACATGGAGCACGAGGCCGTTATCGGGTAAATCCTTGTTTTTGTTCATAGATTTACAAATCCTTGAAGAAATCGGTTGAAACATTAGTTTTCTTGTTCATATTCATTACATTCTTACTATATCTTGGTGTATATTTTGGGTTTTGAAGAGATCTAACTTACATTATTTGATTATGTGAGAATATTTACATTTGTAATCTGAAGTGTTAATTAGACATTTTCTCATGATTTTTTAATTCCAAATTGTGTATATGTTTGTGCTTATTCACATGCATGTTGCTAGAGAACTCGGTATGGAGTCTTTACAGGCTATGGGTTTATGAATTTTAAAATCCTATATCCACGAGTGTTTGATAGAGAGAGCTTTGTTAATTATCGAACTTAGCTATGGTACGCATGCTAGGCACACAGAAATGCAAGTAGTAGCCGGGAAGAATACTACTGTAGCGGAACTACATTCTGGAGGTGTTGAAGTTTCCCATGTTTTCATCGACGGTGTTGCTGCGAAATTTGAGAAAAAAACGTCCAATGCTTTCCAGGAGACAAGCCCACGCTTGAACTCCTTGCAGGTATATTATTTTCTTTTTATTATGCATGTGTGTATGGTCTTCCAGTATTTTCAGAATCTACCACTCAATAATTCTTACTTTATCAAATATTTATGTATACATAGTATATTGTTTTGCACTGGATGCGCTATTTGATCCTTTAGTAATAAGGTACACCAGTATGTTGAATACAATTTTAATTATTATAATTTTTGATAGTTCAATAAGTTATGTATGTATGTATATTGAGAACCACACATACACTCACACACGCGCCAGGATACATTATAGACATAATGATGTTGATCGTTGCTAAACACATTGCATTGTTAGGATGCTGCCAATTCTGCACGCTCGCAGTACATGGCTGCACTGGAGTCTGAATATTCTTCAGATCTATTCGTTACATTATCGAGCACTCCTGCCAATTCCGAGAAGGATTCTACTCAAGAAAATGCTAAAACACCAGAGGTGAGTTTTCTTTTATTAAACTGAAATTGTGGACAGAAAGTGATGAGCAGTTTTAGTCACAAGTAATAACTTCTAGATTGTGTAGTCGCAGGATGTGAAGGTTATCCAAGTGCAGTTCGTTATAAAGAAGCCGAGGAGTAGCCTGTTTTTTAAGGCGAAAATATTTCAGACGCACTGTGTACAACATTGGTTTCCTTGTCTGGCCTCCTTTTCAAGCAGATGCAGGCAAGCTTAACTCTATGCATGCATGTGTGTGTGCTTGTATGCGTAAGCTTTAAAATGCTTTATAACATTTTATTTGAGAGAGAGAGAGAGAGAGAGAGAGAGAGAGACGTGTATATATAGGCATGTATATATACATGTACCTATTCATATATACATACACGTGCAACATTCACAAGTTTATATATAACCTGGTGAAATGTTTTAGTTATCATATGGAATTCACGGCAAATTGCGATTATGTTGCAGTAAGCGCTGGCAGTCTGCTTTATCAGGTACTTACTCAGATACAAGCATATATACACTAATACCAGCGTGTAAGTGGTAGTGAACCTGTAGTATTTCGCGTCTGTTAATTGTGCATGTAGAGAGAAGGAGAGAGAGAATCTTATGCGTTGTTAACATTAGTAATGTTATTGATTGGATCACTACGTTGATTGAGTTAAAGGATATATTAATGCTTTAATGTAGGTGTCATGCAAAGAAGATGCACGCTTGAAGACATATGTATACAGCTTACAAGTACCAACGCCTGCGTGCTTTATTACACTCGTTGTTGCTCCACTTGAGATTGTTCCTGACCAGAAGAATTCGAGCATATCTCATTTCTGCTCACCGGGCTATCTATCCAAGCTACAAAGTTCTGTTAATTGTTATCACTCCCTCTTCAGGTTAGTTTCATAACACACACACACACACACAGCTGGCATGCTAACGTACATAATACACACACACACACATGTGTGTGTGTTGTGTGTGTGTGTAAGCAATTTTAATGCTGTATCTGTCTTTAAATCACTTTGATTATTTTCTGACATTGTTTGTTACTGAATAACTTAACAGTAATTTCTGTATACGTATGTATTGGTTTTTATTTTCTATGTTGCACAGCCTATACGAGGATTACCTGGGGTATCCATTCCCATTTGGATGCTATAAACAAGTTTTTATAAAACTGAGCATGCATTGGACTCCATGTCTGTAGGTGCGTCTATGGTTACTCTTAGCTCACATCTGCTTGTGGATGAACGCATAATCGATCAGGTAACTTGTATGTTTGTATATGTATATGTAAGACACTTATATACGGTGCCCTCCAATAAATTTTCGGGCAGTTGGTGGGCACTTACCTATGTACACACTACACGGACGCACACACACATATATATACATGCACTTGTATGTTCAGACATACACATGAATACACATTCTTTTGTGTGAGTGTCTGGGTCGCTTTTGTATATTTATGTACGTGGATAACGAGACTCACCACCTCTCTCTCACACGCGCGCGCGCGTACGCAGTTCGCTCTTGTGCGAGCTTACATGAGGGAGAAACGTTCTCTATACATGTGTATATGAACAGACATGCACTTGGTATTACGCACATGCATTGAAAAAATATATGTATGATTATACATGTATATGAGGTTCTTTATTTGTTTGTAGGCCATTATAACGCAAATAAAGCTTGCTCAAGGATTAGCTCAACAATGGTTTGGAGTTTTTGTAACTCCAGAAACGGATCGTGATGGTCAGAAAACAATTTTCTAAGAATGCACACATGTAAATATATATACACACACCTTTTTCTTCTCTAGTGTGGCTTTTGGAAGGGATTTCGGGGTTTCTTGTGCATCAGTTTATCAGGAAATTCCTAGGCAACAATGAAGCATTTTTTCGCAAATACAAGGTAAGCTAATAACTATTTGAATCAGTCATGTGTATCCAATTTTGTATCAAAAATTTATAGTTTAATATATTTGTTATATAGAATTTCACTTTATACACTAATTTAATTTACTTCTGAAGGCGTTCGCGGCTGTAACTGAAGCAGATATTGAGAATTTCCCACCTTTAAGCCCGTCTTCAGTTTCCATTGTTGCTTACAGAGCGGAGCATCTCGGTCTGTTGGGGAAAATACGATTTTGGAAATCTGTAAGCTCTCTCTCTCTCTCTCTCTCTCTCACACACACACACACACACACACACACACACACACACTGTTATACGATAATAAGAAATAATCATGTTGTTAATATTGTAGTTTTGCTATATACAATAGAATAAGCCGATATTGATATTTGCGTGTGTCCATATCGATGCTTATGTACTTAGTACACAACGCCTGCATGCATATATGTAGAACACAACACCTGCGTGCATATATCTGATCTGCTAATGATCTTTTACAGGTGGCTGTTATGCAGATGCTTGAGAAGAAAATGGGACAAGAGCATTTTCGAAAGGTAGCACTATTGCGCACGCACACACACACACACTTTCATATAACTCATGTGTATGTAGGTTTTGCAAACGATTGTTTTAAAAGCCCGGGAGGGTAAACCAACGCTCAGTAATAAAGACGTACGTTCTACATATTTACATGCACACGTACCTATATGTATATGGATTGTTATGTTATGTATATATACGTAATTAAATTACATTATACTGCTCTTTCTAGCTTATTGTGTTTTATAAATTTTCCAATTTATCAGTTCAAGCAATTGGCCATGAAAGTCGGAAATCTGGAACGTCCATTCTTCAAGGAGTTCTTCGTTCGCTGGGTGGAATGTCATGGCTGTCCACTCTTAAGGTACAGAAATTATGTATGTATGCATATACAGATACATATATGTGAGTGTATTATGTATGTGAATTTATATACTTTGGAATTCAGTTCTCATTTCTTACACGTTGTCTCATAAAATCGTCAATACGTCTCATATACAGACCAAGTTTTACATGATGCATATAGTTTTATATATGATCTTCTAGCTATTCATTGTATATATAGAGTGTATGTATGTATTTGTTAGATACCCCACCTCCTAGGGCTACATTATTGTAAGCGTGTAATATCTGTGTGACGGCCTATTTGCATACATTATAGATTTATGCATCATGATGACAAGTGACTGACACATCCATCATTGACATATCTGGATGTTATGAGAAAGAGAGAGGAAATATTATCTTTGTGGTTTTGACGATTTAAACATGAACGGTGTTCTATATTATAGTGCGCACGGCATATTTAAACATGAACGGTGTTCTATATTATAGTGCGCACGGCATATATCCTACATAGGTTCGTATGTTCCATGATTTTGTAAACATGTTATAACTTGACAGGATGGCATTTGAGTATAACAAGAAGCGGAACTTAGTTGAATTATCCGTTCATCGTGATTGCACTGCACCCGGAGTGATCATTTCCGGCAACAAATACATTGCTGATGTTGGCTGGCCGTAAGTTACATAACCTGACATATACATACATGCATCTCTGCATCTGAATACGCATAATATATACAACATTTCACGAGCCATACTTTGTGTATATATATACAATGTCGTGTGATGTTTCAATCCACGCACTTATGTGTGATAGAAATACTTCTATATGATGCATACTATATATACGATATGCAACCTATACGTGTATGTGTGAATTATATGATATATTAAGGTGAGAAAGCTATCACACATCAGGTATATATACGCACAGAAAGAGAGGGTATAGAAGAATGATATTTTTAAACAGGGGAATGATGAACATACAAATACATGAACTAGATGGTATGTTTGACCATCCCAACTTATCACTATCTGGAGATGTGCACCAGCTTTTGGAGCTCCCTTGTCACTCGAAGATTGCTAATCGTCGTCCTGCTCGCTCTAAAAAATCAAGCAAAGTCGAGATTATTGACGATTTAGCAGATGATAAACCCGGGTAATCTCTCTCTCTCTCTCACCCACACACACGCACGTACATTCTACAATCATAGTAAAGATACACCTATGCACTGTAATAAGTATGCATTGTTGTAGACGGTGTTACAATAATCTTACATGTTATAATGGCAATCTTTCATATATAATACACATACATTCTGGGGCTTTCTATATCAATAAATGTGATTACTATTGATTGTTATGGTATATGCAACATGAAATTCTATAGTTGCATGGTTAAAATGGTTAGATTGTAATTTATCCATCTAGTATAGATATACATATGTTTATTTACATACCATGTGCATATAATATGCATCATAGATTCTGTGTATTCATATTAATGCTGATATTATGCAGAGTGGAGTCTCCGTTGCTGTGGTTGCGCGCTGATCCTGGAATGGACTACTTAGCTCAAATACAGCTTTTTCAACCTGAGCACATGTGGGTAAGTATTTTCTCATGTATGTATGTATGTATCTATCTATCTATCTCTCTGTATGTATGTATATTTCATTATTTCGCCCTTTTCAGATCAATCAGCTTGAGAAAGACAGGGACGTGGTCGCACAAACACAAGCAATCAAAGCTTTGCAAAAGCTGCCCAATTCTTTTGCAATAGCAAATGCCTTGAACGGGTGTCTTATCGATTCCAAGGTATTTCAAAGACTATACATATACATATAATTCATGCTTTCGACATACTTACTTCATCTATGCATATACTATTTACCTTCCTAGGTTTTCTGCCGTGTGAGGATTGAAGCTGCTTTCGCACTTGCAAATACGGCAACAGAGGTATGTGTGTATATTGACTTTTCAGTGTATGTGTATGTATATATACGTCTATACAGATCTATGAATTAAGAGTTCATATTTACAGGCAACATCATGGGCGGGTCTTGGTTACCTCATGAAATTTTATAAGAGTCGATGCTTCGACGCAGAAATTGGACTACCAAAGTTCGTTCCCCCCCCTCTCTCACACACACACACTGAAAAATTTTGGATTATCCTTTGCCTGCATTGGCTTGATATATGTTTAACAGATCCAACAGCTTCCATGATTTCTCGGAGTACTTCGTTCTTCAGGTATTACTGTTAGATTTAGATATAAGAGAGAGAGGGAGAGCCAGAGCGAGAGATGATAGTTCATAAACCACTATTTTTTTTTAGGCAATACCTCCTGCGGTTGCATCTGTTCGCGGAAACCAAGGCAAAAGCCCACCAGAGGCTGTTGAGTTCCTTCTAACCATACTTAAGGTTAAAATGAAAATGCTATAGTATTAATCTATTTTCTTCATAGTGATATAATTTCACATTCTAATTTTTATTCAAACACGACTAATAGTCTTATTTTCAGCATAATGATAACAGTTCTAATGCATACTCTGATTCCTATTGGCTCTCTTCCATTATAGAAGCAGTTGGTGAACTCGAGGTTGGCTCACAGGTAATATATTATATGCAACTTAACTATATGTAGTTTATTATGTATATTATAACTATTAAATACGATTGACCACGACAGAGCATGCCGAAGTTTGCGCGGATTCTTAAGCAGATTGATAGATACCTTCAATACGATAGGTATGTATATTTACTATATATATAACACATAGGCGCATTTTCTTACCTCTAAATGCATGCAGGTTGATGCCGAGTTTTAATTATATCCTGACTCGGAGCTGCATTCGCACAATGACTCGTCTTGGCTTGAAGTTCAGCGCACTCCTATCCATGGTGAGTACTCAAATACATATACATGCATGTTTATTAATCACATACATATTATATAATGTGTTAAAGCTAGTGTACAACATTACTATTGTGAAACCTATAGTAAACACTACTTTTACAGGAATCCCTGGAGAAATTATTATCTCCATATAGAAATGTGCACACACCTTGGCAAATACGTGTTGCTGCCTTGAAAGGATTCCTGGACATACGGTTTCAATCACAAGGCTTGAACTCAACACTCTCTTTGGCACTGGAACTTGTGAACGAAGATAAATGCGCAAGAGGTTATATTAATACATGTTCATACGCGTATACACAAACAGAACAAATACGTAACACACACACATGTGTGTGTGTGATACATAATACGTACTGTCTAATAATCCGCGGGCAAAACTCATTATTACGACTGCTTACGTTATTTTACAGTTCAAACAAAGCTAATGGCTCACGCACTGAAAATGTGTTTATGGAGCTCAACGTCGGCTGTCGATGGCCCAACTGTTTCGTCTTTACTGGACATGTTTGGTAGTGAAGCCTGCTCTATGAACGCTAAACTAAGACATCACATATTTACTATTTTGCAAGCTCTTGCTGGGAAGTAAGTATTTAAACCGTAACTTATTTTTTTGTATACTGTTTACTGTGTATATATGTTCATATGTTTATAGTGACTATTCTTCATAACACATACATTCATGTGTAGGCCTGCTACGTTACTAAAAGAAAACTCCCCCCAAATGCACCTGCTGAAACAACTGTTAATCCAGCACCGCCAGAGCATTCGAGGGTTAAGGTTATTATTCCACTGACGAGAAAAGAACCACCACCTGATCAACGCAAAGTTGGAAAGGTGTGTGTATATATGCGTGTGTGTGACGTCTCTATTTGCCTCTCTCTCTCTCTCTCTCTCTCTCAATGCTATGATAAAAAAAATTAGAAATCATTCCAAGTCTAGTAAGTACAAGAAGATAAGTGTTTAGTATGTACAGTGATATAAGTAATATCATATACAATTTATGAGTTGAACGTTCAATCTTTATACCAACATTGTGTGTGTGTGTGTGGGTGTGTGAGCATATGACTAAACTTGCTGTGCATGAAGTTAACTCTGCGGTTGAAAGCAAATACAGCAGCACCTGACACAGCAACTCGAAATTCGGAGTCTGAAACTACTGGGAACAACAACGCTGTTAGGGCCGCAAGCTCAAGTAATCAGGTACTATGTATATATATACACAGATAACTAGTTTCTGTTATGTTTGTAATGCTGAAGCTAAGATATAATGTATATAATATATATATACATATTTCAGGTGGCTGTACACGCGAGTTCTTCAGATAAGATGGAAACCGATGAGAATAATTCACAGACGAGCACACACATGAAGAGTTTGGTGGAGATAATCGATGTGAAACTTGCAGAGGACGTTACGCTGGATGTGAAGCCCGCAGAGAGTGTGGAGATACTTGGTGTGAAACCTGCACAAGATATTATACTTGATGTGGACCCTACTCGGGAGGATGTTATACTTGATGTGAAACCTGTGGAGAGTGTGGAGATACTTGATGTGAAACCTGTGGAGAGTGTGGAGATACTTGATGTGAAACCTGCAGATAGTGTGAGATACTTGATGTGAAACCTCCAGATAGTGCTGTGAATCTCCGGCACGTGTGGAGATAATTGATGTGAAACCTACTGAAGATGTGGAGGTAGTTGATGTGAAACCTCCAGTAGGTGGTCAAACTGAAGATATGCACAAAGAAAAGGACAAGAAGAAGAAAAAAGAAGGACAAGAAGGACAAGAAGGATAAGGTATTTATTATTAATTACATAGTTTATTGTACATATAATATTTATGCATATTTATTTGTTCTATACATACATACATACATATACAGATATATAAACACCTATGTATAGACTCTGTATATATGGTTTCAATGCATCTGTATGTGTGTAGTTGTAAGGAACATGTCACGCTAGTGAGCAGCTATTTAAATAAATCTCATGTATATACCCTAGATGTAAATATATGTATCTATTATGTCTCTGTGTATAGCTAGATATAAACAACCACATGCACTCACGTTATACTCTATATCTACATATATGTCTTACATAAGAACTTTGAACACACACACACACACACACATATATATAGAAGAGAGAGAGAGAGAGAGAGAGAGAGAGAGAGAGAGAGAGAGAGAGATGTATATTTCTAATAATTATCATGTGTTCAGGACAAGCACAAGGAGAGGAAGGAAAAGAAGAAGGAGAAGCACAAGGAAAGAAGAGAAAGCGTGAGGAAGCAGAGAACAACCCTGAGAATATCCAGCCGCGCCCAGCGAATATTGTCTTGAAAGTGAAGCCTGAGACAGTAGACTCTGTTACCCCAGTTGTTTCTACTCCGGCTCCCCTAGTGGCATCCGGCTTAAGATTATACGGCCAAAACTCGAGTGAGAAGGTATGTACAGTCACGCACGCGCACAGGGACTGATGTACGTGCGGTATGTATAGAGATACACTTATATACATGTATGCATACACGACATATTTGCTTATGCATATTTATAATATAGCAACAGGAAGGTATGTGCATTTAACGTGTTCTCTCTCTCTCTCTCTCACACACACACACACACACACCTTGGCAAATGATACACACATGCACACATGCTGCACGCACACGTATAGACACACGATGTCCATTTTATAACGTTGTGAAGCAGATGCGAATGGTTGGTGTAAGTCGTTTTATGCAGGACATGTAAATTTCCCTTGTTTACAAATTTTGTAAGTTCAATATGCAAAGTAAGCCCTGTTAAATGAGTATACTTTAATCTACTGTTTGTTAGACGCGCGCGTGGATGTGTGTGTGCGTGTGTGTGTGTATTTATATGTCCTCAAGTTTTTTACTGTATCAGTTAGTTTAATGAGTCATTTTTAACTATAATTACATCTAATAAAAAGCTGTTTAACGATCATTTAGTTGTTTAACAATATTTTAGTTAAAACTGTTTATGTGGACCTTTCTATTTTTAAATCAGAATTTAAGTATGTTATTTATAATTGACTCTAACTAAATCTAAAATTTTAAATTTAAATTAAACTTAAATCTAAATAGTTAAATAAAATTCGTACATAATTATAATTTATGGTATACCATTTCATTTATATTTAATAGCTGTTACCAACATTGCACTTGTAACTACGTAATAATTAAATTTCTATAAGACTTTTAATTAAATAAAATGTAGATGGAACGTATGAGATCACCATCAATTAGTTGTATAGATTTTGATTAAGTTATTTAAAATACGTAAGAATAACTAAATTATTTTTATAAAAATAAAATTAATAATTAAGTTTATTTTCGTTTCATGCTTATTGTTTTATCACTACACAAACTAATATAATAAAAATATTTTAAATTTAATTATTGAAGTAAAAAAATTAATATTAATAATAAAAGCTTACCTGGTAAATGATCTTTTAAGAGAAATAAACATACATTGTCTGTTGTAATGTAACTACAATAAGTTACCTTAATAAGTATATGTAATTAAAGTATATATGAAAGTTAATTTTATAATTAAAATAATTTATTATTGATTTATAGGATAGTTCAAATATGATTAAGACTATACTTATAAATTAATAATATTATTTAATTATAAAATTAACCTTTTTATATACCTTAATTATATATATTACTAAGGTAATTTACATATTTACCGTAGTTACATTATGTTACTCTCTTCATAGATACCTATAATTACATATACTTACTAAAGTAACCTACATATTTATTATAGTTACCTTACTATACATAGTTAAAAGTTTAACTTCTAATTTTATTATAAATAAATTAACGATGTGTTAAGTGTTGTAATATATACTATGTTCAGAATATATTCAGCATATTCACTGGTATATTCTTTACCTTCTTAGAATATAATAAAAATTGTATAACAAATTGTATTTATGTCATAATATTAACATGAAGGCTGCGTTAATCAAAAAATTAATTAAATTATTTTAATTTAATGTAATTTTTAAAAGATACAAATTTAAAAAGAATATAATATATATTTTTCCTTAATTTTTCATATTTGCTAATTACTTAATTACATTAAATAAATAAATTAATTACATTAAAAGAGTGGTAAAAGGTGTAAATTTTATGACATTGTATTATTTACATAAGGTCGAAACTATATTCTGACACAATCAATATTTAATTTAGGTTATTGATTTTTAATAAATATTAAAGTATATTGCTTTCTAATATATAACAATAAAGTATTTTATTAAGTAATATATGTAAATGTGTCTATCAAACTTATTATAAAAAAGATTATATAATAAACTACCATAACTAATTAAATATACCTATAGACTTTTAAGAATCAATCTTGACTCAAGCCTTACTGAACTTAATTAATATGAAATCTATAAATAAAAGATTTATTTTAAGTAAAGTCCGAGCCCAAAAAAATATAAATTATAACTTATATATATATATTGCAATAAAAAATAAGGAGAAATATATTACTGAACTGCACTGGTCTATATATATATATATAGAGAGAGAGAGAGAGAGAGAGCTCATATATCCATTAAAGAGAGGCACACATGCTACAGTGTGGACTTCTTAGGGGCCACAACGCCATTATTCACATTCTTTGCGGCTGCAGGCTGTGCACGAGCCGCAGAGCTCCGAGAAGAAACCCCACCATTGGGAGATGCACGAGCTCCCGCACTTTGGGTGCGGGAAGCCGCCGTGGGCGTCATGGGGGTGCTCTTGCTCTTGCCACTTCCGCCTTTGCCTGACATCCTTAAAGCTCTCCTTACCTGCATATGTTGCGTGCGTGCGTGTGTGTGTGAGAGAGAGAGAGAGAGAGAGAGACAGAGAGAGGCATAGGTGTGCGAGCGTGCGTGTGTGTGTGGTGAGAGAGAGAGAGAGAGACAGAAGACAGAGAGAGAGAGACAGAGACAGAGACACAGAGAGAGAGATACAGACCTGGACTATTGTGAACTTGCAGTGTATAAGAAAAGCTCGAAAGCCCCAGGGTTTTATAAATACATACACCCCTGTGTGTGTGTGTGTTGTGTGTGTGTGGTCATTTCAAAGCCATCATAACCATATCTTTAATAATTTTTAACAGGACTTCCACTAAGTTTATTCAAGGACATAAAAAAGAAAACTACTTTTTTAGAACTTTTTAGTAGTGGGATATGTATATTATATACACACACATACACACACGCCTAGCTGTTAGTAAACATATGCACACTTAATAACAACAACAATATAATAATTATTAGAAAATAAATTTAAGGGGTTGACTATTGTTTATAGCAGCAATAAGGTAGGCAAATGTTTGATGTTATATGAATAATAATTATGAATTTGATAATTCAAATATAATAAATATGTTTTATAAGATATAAAACATTCGGAGAAGACTGTGCGAAGAATATTTTTATTAAGGGTGATGCATATGAAAATATCATAATAACAATTAAAAATAGTAATATAAATAGTATAAAATATTCTAAATAGGTAGAGAGAACGAAAATATAATAGAATACTATACTAAACATATGATTATACTGAAAATGTATAAACCTGAAACATATAAGTATATACAGTGTGTATAAAAATATATCTGTATTCTATATGATTATATTTATAAATATGTATATTTTATATCATATTTTAAAATTAATAATATATTTTATTTATAAACGAACTGTCTTTTACATAATTTAAACCAATCGCATAATTTTTTTAAATTTCAAATTTGAAAACAGAGCCCTAAAACAGGGGATGCGTCTGATTAGGGTTCTTGGGAGGCAGCTGAAGCAGGCGCGAGGGATTGCAACAGGCGCAGGGCCGTCGAGTGATCTCCTACGAGCAGTTCCATTCACTAAGTCTGCAGATGAAGCACGAGCTGCGTACGATTCATTTCACAAATCGTTTATCCTACATTCCATCTCTCTCTCCGGATGTGAAGGAGCGATTTCTCCCCTTCTGGGCCGTCTCCACCATTGCTACTGTCGAGATTAAGTCCGCGCAAGTGGGCTACACACGCATTCGCACAAGATATGACTATCACAACAAACGCAGGTGTGTGTGTGGCATTCTTATGATAAGTATCACTTAGATGTATTACAATGTATATGCACACACTTATTTACAGTCTTCTTGTTACTTATGTTTGTATATATATATATGCATGGATGTAACAAGATGCATTACTTTTTGTGTGTGTCTTTGTGCATAGGTTATTTACATATCACATTTATATACACATATATAAGAATCTCATTTTTATGTATAAAATAATCTATACGTAGTATACGCGCGTGCGATGTATATGCATGTGTATCATACTGATACAAGTAGCGTGCGTGTGTGTGTGTGTGTGTCTGTGGAGAGAGAGAGGAGAGAGATGCATCTGTGTGTTTCTTAGCGTTTCCGTGTGTATGTGTACATCTGTTAACTGTAAAGATAATCTGCTGCGTTTACATATATTTTTCATATACAATATGCTTGTAAAACTAGTGTATGTGATACATATACACAGATATTTGCATGTTATTGAATCCCTATAACAGCTAGTTTTATACATTTAACTTAATGATGGTAAACTACTGCTACTTTTTAAACTCAGTTATACATATACGGAGACTGATTGGCAGATTGTGAGATTTGGACTCTTCAACCGGCCTTCATGGGACCGTACACACGACGGGAAAACGGAGATAGATATGCAAATATACGCATCGTACGACTACAGACGAGCAGATGTCAACGGTATACGTGGCAAGGGGTGTTTCACAGGAGCCAGAAAGCTAACTGCCGATATGGTGGAAAATCCAGAAGGTTGTTATTAAACTTATTGCTTATGTTTATGTTTATATATATATATATATTATATATAGACAACACACACACACTGTATTTGTATTCGTAATTAGGTGGAGTTCGAGGACTTGAAGAATTTCGTATGAGGCCGATTGCTGCTTTACAGATAGCAAAAGAGGTGTGTGTATAATACATCAAGAGCGACGCAAGGGACCTTTTGATGAAGATGTATCAGGCTAATGATGCGAGGTATATATGAACACACACAACACAACAGATTTAATCAATGTTTTGTAGGAGCATAGAGCTGGAGGTAGTGATGGGAAGCTTAGTTATTGCACCAGTTTATGTTCCGGTGTACATTTTTGAGAGCCATTACATCGGAGAAATCATCACGACGTTTGTACACGGTATAATATATATTAATGCATAATAATGTATGTATCCACATGTACACAGAGAGACAAATAATACATCTTTGTATCTATGTGTTTAGGTTCAACGCTCGCAGTTGGAGGGCAAAGACTTTATTATGCTCCGTTAGCTGCGATTGCTGGTGGTG
The DNA here is from genome assembly GCA_003024785.1 of Selaginella tamariscina. Lineage (NCBI taxonomy): Eukaryota > Viridiplantae > Streptophyta > Lycopodiopsida > Selaginellales > Selaginellaceae > Selaginella > Selaginella tamariscina. The sequence goes on along the minus strand of PUQB01000055.1, from coordinate 261,266 downwards.
TTGCAGCAGCAGGTAATCATGAAAACTGTCATGTACATATATGATACATGTTTAACTTCGTGCGTATCTGTGTGTGTGTGTTTATATGTTTATATTTTCTAGTTTTAATACAATACGTAAGTATATAGATGTTATTATATTAACACGTATGTGTGTGTGTGTTACAGGTATTGCAGGTTTTATGACGGGGTCGGTCTCAGTTTCAACTGTTGTTATGGCTGCTAGTATTGCTGGAGTATTGACTCTTTTCTATCCAGTCCTCGTTATGAGGTCATATATATATATATATATATATATATATATATATATATGTAGTGAGAGAGAGAGAGAGAGAGAGAGGAGTAAATATCACGGTATATAGATGTTTGTATGTGTGTGATTTACAGATTTAGAGAGTGGTGGAGAGCAAGAGAGGAGGCTAAAGATCAATGGTCGTTTTTTGGAACATGGGGTGAGGATTATGTCAATGCATATGGTAAGTGGGAGGAATATGCTCGTCGAGAACAAAGATTCTACGAGGAGGTACATTTGAGTATAGATATACATAATAAGCTCACTGTACTGTACACACACATACATGTTTATAACGCGTTTTATTTACTTAGCAACAACGGAGATTTTACGAGGAAAAGGCTAGGCAACGTGAACAGTATTATAGAAGTGATCAACAAGCCGGACAAAACTACTACGGCAGTCGTGACAATTACTATAAACAACAGACTTCTTCTTATGGTTTGGTTGATCCAAAGGGTTATTATAAGGTAACTGCGTGTGTGTGTGTGTGTGTGTGTGTGAGAGAGAGAGAGAGAGAGAGAGAGAGCATGTGAAATATGTTCATTTAAGAGTGTTTGATGCAGACTTTGGGGCTTAAGCCGGGTGCGTCTGAGGCAGAAATTAAGGCAGCGTTCAAGGCACTCGCTTTAAAGCACCATCCTGATAGGTATGGTATGGATTTGTATGTACATTTGTACACACATTACATCAACACATATACATATGTATGTACATATACCTATGTATATGTATATCGTGTGCGTGTGTGTAGGTATCAAGACGTAGAGGAAGCAAATAAGGCAAAGGCAAGGTTTCAAAAGATATCAGAAGCATATCAAGTTTTACGGGACCCCAACAAGAAGAAAATGTATGACCAGACTGGAAGTGAGTGACAGGTAAATACTGTTTTTTCTTATGTAAACGTGTAGAAATTTTGTGAATAATGAAACATTATGAAATTAATAATCTATTAATATGCCTTATATATGGAAGTTTTAAATTTACATATATAACCCCATCAACTTCATTGTATTTGGATTTTTAAGTATACTAATTACTTAAATATATAGTTAAGCAAAATTATCATAAATGTTATAAAAAGAAAATGTTAGTAAATGCTATCATTTGAATTAAATAACTATATTATATTGTGGATATAAATGTATATATTCTGAGTTGTATATAGAAATATGTGTAAACAATGTACAAAAGATGTATAAGTTTATGTTATGTGTATTCACTTATGATCAATAATTCATTAAAGAAATGTATATATGTACGTATGTATGTAATATATGTCGTTAGAAGGTATAGAACTCTATGTGTGTGTGTGGAGAGGAGGAGTTTTGTAGTGAAGTTTAATTTAATTTGTTTTGCCTTAACTTCTTCCTAAATCTACAATTTAAAAAGTTGTAAACATTATTTCTTTATAGTTTTTATAAATATTCCTTCTTTTATATTTTTAAATATCCTTGATTGTATATCATATAATATTATTCTCTCTCTCTTCTCTCTCTCTCTTCTCTCTTCTCTCTATATATTATATATATATATATATTTTAAATATATGGTTATTTCATTTTAAATTTATTCTGAAATGCTTTCTTTGCACATTAAAGATAGGAATACACACAACACAACACACACATATATATTATATATAGGTGTGTATGTATATATCTGTATACTTGTTATATATACATGATCTGTACATGGTTTACCTCCATAAATATGATTATTTGTCACACACACACACCATCCCATTGATGCACACATTCTGCTGCATGAAGTTAAAAAGATGTAGGCACATTCTATAATATACTTCTTAGTATGCATGTGTTAAAGGATGTGTATAGAGTACACATATATGGGTGTATACAATCCTATATATATATTATATATATATTATTGTTCTCTTCTATTATTTATGTTTTGAGTGTCCAAATATAAATTTATACAATTCTATACACACATGCATGTGTACGTTTGTATCTAAAGAGTTGTTTGAGGTTATGTTTCGTACATTAAATATATTTATAAAAAAAGAAGAATAATAAAAAAAATTAATATAAATGAAGGATTCTTATTTCTCCAACATCGATGCGACCACATTAAAAAAAAGGGTTTAAAACAACAATTAACACATTTCATATTCTTTTATGAATCATAATTTTATGTTTAGAATTAAAAAATAAGTTATCTTATTTATTTTTTCATAAATAATAATGAAAATGTATACTTTATGCAAGTTCTTAATGTTATATAAATTAAGTATTAAAAATTTTAAATTAAATTTAATTTTAATTCTTATTATAATGTCAAAACACATATAAAATGGAGTGTTTTATAATACGTGTTTAAGAGAGAAGAAATAAAGATGTATGCTATATATAATAATCATTATTAGGATTAAGATATACTTATATATATATATTATTAGATAATATATATATTATAATTATATATACATATATATAATGTTTCATATATAACTGCATTATATCTTAATAATAATTTTTAAAATATTTAACCATATAATTTAGACCTCTTTATATACAATTTAACAATGTTTAATATATATAATCATATCTATAAATGAAAATGATATGCACAACTAATAAATGAAGTGACCTATTTAATAATAACAATCACGTATTAATTAATAAAAATAATAAGTAATGCCACCACATTTAATTAATAAAGCAATAATAAAACAATATATAATTGAAATAATAATTTATAATGAAAAGAATATATAACCACATCTATGATAAAAACAATAAAACTAAGGAAAACAATCACTTTTAATAAAATGCAATCCATATATATACAACATTTAATTTTTAATAAACAAATAATTGAATCTAATGAAATATTTATAGGTAAAAAAAAAAAAATATACATATAAATGTGTATGTATTTAAAACTTAATATATAAAAATAAAAATCTTCACTATTAACAAATAATCTTGACAAAAGACATAAGTTATATATAATATGTTTACTTAGTTGTTATATATAGTTAAAAACCTTAAGTAAATTTAAATTTTTTACATAAATTAAAGCAACTACATAAAAAATCATTAATTTATAATAATAGTCTAGTAATAATATATATATAATTATGATATAAATTTCTATAAGATATAACAAATACATATATTTATTATAATAAATATTATATAATAATTTGCATAAACTAAGTCATTCATGTGTATTATACAAGTGCATGAGTATATAAATATAATTATTAATAAATAACTTATTCTTATTTTACGACGCAGCTAGAACAACAGATGTTCACGGTTTTTATTATGATTTTTGAATTAAAAAATTATTTAAATGATTTATATTTGAATTTGTTCATTATTTATTTAAAATATAAAATACATATATACACATGTGCACCACATGCTCAAACACACACGCATACACAAACAACTTACATGTTAATTTTTGAATGTAGAAACCATTCTTTAAATGTTCTATGTATGCGTTAAGTAGGGCACTTGTTATTTCCTTGTTAATTAAATAAAAATAAATTTTAATTATTACATATTCATTAGACTTCTTCCCAATGAAAACAATCACTTAATATTAATATTTATATATATATATTTTTATTTATCACTCTCTTTATGTCTTTCTATTTATGTTCCTCTAACTCTCTCCCTCTCCCTCTCCCTATATCTCTCTTTTACTCCCCTCTCTCACTGTCACTCTTCTCCATCTCCCTTCCTCTTCTCTCTCCTCGAGACAATTACCATAAACAAAAACTTTTCTTATGGTCCAAGGTAAATGTGTGTGTGTGTGTGTGTGTGTATGAGGAGAGAGAGAGAGGAGAGAGAGATGTTCATTTAAGAGCAGACTTTGAAGCGGGTGCGTCTGAGGCAAAAATTAAGGCAGCGTTCAAGGCACTTGCTTTAAAGCACATCCTAATAGGTATGATATGGATGTGGATTTGTATATACATTTGTACACACATTACATCAACACATATAATGTATGTACATATACATATGTATATGTATATCATGTGTGTTGTGTGTGTAGGTATATAAGACGTAGAGGAAGCAAATAAGTCAAAAGCAAGATTTCAAAAAGATATCAACAAGAAGAAAATGTATGACCAGACTGGAAGTGAATGACAGGTAACTACTCTCTCGTTAGAAGATATACGAACTGTGTATGTGGTGAGAGAGAGAGGGCGAAGCAGTATCTTACAACACATTAGATACTATTTAACTATTATATTATTTTAGTTTAATATATCTTTATAATATATATTGCAAAATATATTATATTGCATGTGTATATAAGGAATTCTTGTATAAATGTCACAGGATGCTTAATTATTCTATTATGATTTATATATACGTCTTTCAATAATATAAAAATAAAGAACTCATATATTCAATAAATTCAGTAATAAAATAAAAATCATGACTTGGCTACTCATTCATCACGCCAATTATATCATTCGTCCTTAAACAGAACATATCTGCAAGCATCACTAACTCAGGTGTGTATCTGCCTACATTCTTTCATACATATACCTATATAATATGTATGCACACATATGTACATCTCACCCAATATGTACTTATATACACCATATATACTTATGTTAAAGGATGTGTTATATATATGTACTTATATGGTGTATATATGTGTTGTACATCTCTCTCTCTCTCTCTCTCTCTCTCTCTCTCTCACACACACACACACACACACACACGCACACACACACTTACTCATCCTCTCCGAGCTTCACTTTGGTACCATCGTACTCCCGAACCAAACACAGTATCACCTTCTTTTACAGAGAGAGGAAAACTTTGCCATTGTCCAGTAAATCACCAGGACCAGTAGCCACCACTTTCGCTTTGTAATCTGCATAATAAACACATTATTCTATATTTCGATCACATCTTATTATCCAAATCCGAGCTGGAGTGTATATTGTGCACGTCTATAACACGCAATTGGTATGGCCGTGTTACATATCAAATTGGACCACAAAAATGTCGTATTCAATATATAAACACACACACGCACTGTTTATGCGAGACACTCGTGGACGGCAGCAATACACAGACGCCATCTTAGTCTCGCTCTCAATCTTCTTCACAGAACCCTGTCCATGAGTGGCACTACCTCTGCTTCACAGGCGCCACTACAGCCCTCGCACTCGCCATCTCCCCAAGAACCTAAACCCTAACCCTGCATTAGTCTGCTATTTTATCATATTTATATAAATTTTAAATTTTAAATTTACTTTAATGTATGAAAGGATATCTTAAAAAAAAAATTAATGTAACGAATATTCTAAGAGGATATCTTATTTGAATAGGGTTTAAGGTTGATTATTCGTGTTTAATCATTTTGGATATGGCTTGCGCTTTTGGATCGACCGAGTACGCTTTCCTGTCCGAGTTAGGTCTGATCCGACGAACCTCGGTTGCTATGGCGATGGCAAATGGATCGGAGGTGGTCCGTCGATCACTACATACAATCCGGCAAACAATCGGGTAAAATTCACAATAATTCTCATGATATTCTCTAAAATGCGGCATTTTTGTGATTTTATTATTTTCTATGCGTTTTTTTAATTATTTTTCTTCACTTGGAATCGGTGTTTTATTAAGTTTTACATGTACAGGCCATTGCGACTGTTATTGAAGGTCTCTGGAAGACTACGAGACGAGTCTGAAGGCCTGTGAGGCCGCACGGAGAGCTGGATGCTGGTAACTGTTACTTTTTAAGTTTTCGAGAATATATGTGTGTGTGTTGTGTGTGTAGACAGACACACACGTTATAATGTTGTACAGACTCCTGCTCCTAAGAGGGGCGAGATTGTGAGACAGATTGGGGATGCCCTCAGAAAAACCTGAACAACTTGGGCCGGTTGATATCCCTTGAAATGGGGAAAATCCTCGCTGAAGGCATAGGTGAAGTTCAGGTAGTGTTGTGTGTGGTGTGTGTGTGTTGTTTGATATATCTCTTGTTGTTACAGGAAGTAATAGACATGTGCGACTTTGCAGTCGGTTTAAGTCGGCAATTAAGTGGCTTGATCTTGCCTTCAGAACGTAAGTTTGCTTGTGTGTGTGGAGAGAGAGAGAGAAAGTTACTATATACACATCATGTAATATAGCTGTCTTTCAATAATATGAATATATAAAAAATTAATATAATTATATATTATATATATATATAATATATATATATATATTATATATATTTAAGCCTTCTTATTGCAGGACCAAATCATGTTATGATGGAAGTCTGGAATCCACTGGGGATTGTTGGAGTTATTACAGCGTTTAACTTCCCCTGTGCTGTTTTAGGTACTTTTAACATTATCCTACTATTTTAGCAAGGTTCGCATGTGTATATATATATATATATATACACAAGAAAAATAAGATATCAAGCTATCTGAGTATGCTATATTATATAGTGTCTTTGATAAAACTCTCGTTGTTGTAGGTTGGAATGCCTGTATTGCTCTAGTATGTGGAAACTGCGTAGTATGGTGAGCGTTTGTTTATTTTAACTCGTTTTGTTTAATACTTCCATTTTATTATTTTAGGAAAGGAGCACCAACGACTCCACTTGTGACAATTGCAACGACGAAAATTATAGCTGAAGTCTTAGAGCGAAATGGCTTACCTGGAGCAATTTTCACGTATGTGTACACATACACCTGTTTATATATATGCACACACGTGTGTAAATATATAACATGTAATATGTAGGTGTATATGTGGAGGTGCGGAGATTGGAGAAGCCATTGCTAAAGACAGAAGGATACCTTTGGTTTCATTCACGGGCAGCAGCAAGGTACGTGTCTCTCTCTCGCTAAGTTTCTAAAAGAAGCCATGAAACATCCATGAAGTACGCATTGCATTAGTTAATGCACGGACATTTCAACGCATGTTATTGAAAAGAGCTACACTCGTGATTCTCCTAGCTTTAGTATGTTGTACACATACAAAGATACAAACTTACTGTTGTTTTTTACAGGTGGGCCAGATTGTTCAGAATCATGTGAGTTCTAGATACGGCAAATGCCTTTTGGAATTAAGTGGAAATAACGCAATTGTTGTGATGGATGATGCGGACACGTCCTTAGCTGTCCGATCTGTGCTATTCGCTGCCGCTGGTACTGCTGGACAAAGATGCACCACTTGTGTCGCCGTTTGGTAGGCTAATTACTATCCGATTTTTATCTCATACTAGTTTTAAGTTTACTTTCCATATTACTATAACATCTATAGTATCTAATTACTATTCAACAGTAAGCTGAACAACTGTTAAGTACATTTTCTTGTGTGTGTGTGTGTTGTGGTGTGTGTTGTACTTATTCAAGTATCTATTAACGTAGTTTCTGCACGAGGCAATTTATGAGGACTTTATACAAAAGCTTACCGATGCATATGGCCAGTTGAAAGTAGGAAAACCTCTAGATACTGATACACTGCTTGGCCCACTACATTCTCCGGAGTCAAAGAAAGCATTTGAGAACGGGATCCAAACTATTATCTCTCAGGTAATTATATATATACAAAGTGTAATGTTTTAATTAAATATATTTATAATTTATTTGCAGGGTGGTAAAATTTTAATTGGTGGCACCAGTATTGAATCAGAGGGCAACTATGTAAGAGCCACAATCGTGGAAATCCCTCACGATGCTCCAGTGGTTAAGGAAGAACTATTTGGACCTGTGCTCTATGTTTTCAAGTTTAAGGTATGTGTGTAAACCAAACTAAATATGCCTGTAGTTTTAATGTATGAGACTTTAGACCTTTGAAGAAGCGGTTAAGCTGAATAATTCGGTTCCACAAGGTCTAAGCAGCTCCATATTTACCCGGAGCCACGAGACGATCTTCAAATGGATCGGGTACTGTTTTTTTCTCCTTTGATGGCTCACACACACACACACACACACACACTTTGTTTAAATGTTGTTTTGACAGGCCAACAGGGAGCGATTGTGGTATAGTTAATGTGAATATTCCAACAAATGGTGCGGAGATAGGTGGTGCATTTGGTGGTGAGAAGGCCACAGGAGGAGGACGTGAAGCAGGCAGTGATTCATGGAAGCAATACATGCATAGAGCTACATGGTACGAATGTCTATATATACATACACACTGTTATATCTGTGTATGTGTGTGTACATGTATATGTATAGACATACCCGTGATATGTGTGTGTGTGTGTGTGTGTGTGTGTGTGTGTATACGGTCCACCATGTATATACGTGATACTGACTTTGTTGATATTTGTGGTAGCACGATCAATTACGGGACCACACTGCCGCTTGCACAAGGCATAAACTTCATATGAATGGGGTAAATAAAATCAGAAATATCTCTCTCTCTTTCTCTCTCTCTCTCTCTCTCTCTCTCACACACACACACACACACACGCACGCACGCACGCACACACAGGTCACAATTAGCAGGGATATATTTGTAGGAAACAGCCATATGTAAGAGTATCTTTTAAGCTAATATAAAATTAATCTCTTTGAACAATTCTTTACGCAGTGTCACTTAATATAAATAATAAAAAATGCACAAAAACAATTATATTAAATTGTATATATTCACGTGTTCTCATATTTAAATTACAAAATAAAACTAGTTTATTAATTAAATAAACTAAATTAAATATTTTATAAGACGGGACCCCATTTCAAAATTGAACTTCACACACGAGTAGACTTTATATAAAGCAGGCGCTCTTCAAATCTCTCTCACCGCAGCTATGGCTGTCTGTTCACAGGAAGAAGAAGACTCTCTAGGGCACCAACAGCAGTACAATACGAAGAATTCAAGCACAGATTCCCGGGAAATTCTCCATGACAACAATCTGAAGAATTCAAGCATGAAATCTCACAAAGATTTCTCACATTCACTCACTGATTTCAACGCGATTCATCCAGATTTGCGCGGAGGACAGCCTGCTCTTCCCAACAATTTGAACTCGCAGCAGATGGAGTCCTTAACTGCAATATGTGACACATTCATCCCTTCTCTCCCAGTTAGATCGCTCGATTTCAAGCTCCATGAGCAGCGTGAGTTTTTCAAAGTGTCTGCTTCTCAAGTTGGTACTCCCACCGAGGATATATATATATATAGAGAGAGAGAGAGAGAGAGAGAGAAGAGATTTACATATATATCGAGTTTCGTGAAGTTGTCTATTTGTTTTTTCCACAGTCTTAAAGTCGTTGTCTATCTTTGTTGTCAAACACTCCCTCACGTTCTAGTATATTTCTTAACTTCTTGTGTGTGTGTGTGTGCGTGCGTGTGCGTGGGGTTCTATTGCAAAAACGGTTGCACTGTATTTCGTGCATGAGTTTGCTTAACTGCCTAACTGTTCTCTCTCTCACACACACACATACACACGCACGTGCGTGAGAGTGTGATTAATGTATATAATGTGAACAACTCAAAACACACACATATGACCGTAACATATACATTTAAGTGCCTACACGTGTGTCCGTGTGTATATAGTGTGTAAACACTAGATTGTGTGAGCTGGTTTATATTATTCTTATATAATATTAATTAATACGAATTTAAACAGGCAGCGGGTTTGACATGTAATGTTCTTGATAAAAGAGTTATAGGGATTATATTATGGATTTTATGGCTTTTATCAACAAGACTAGGCACACTCATCTTGTGTGGAAGGCATAGTTTAACGGGCAATTCCCATTTCTTCACCCTTTTGCTAAACTGCCCTTAATTAACCGCGAGCATGCCCTTAGGAGCTGGGCAACGGGACGTGTTGTTACCTTTCAGTCTCTTTTCAAGGTCTTCAAAAGCTTCTGCATGTATTCCTTCTTCTCCAAGGTATGCGTGTGTGTACGTGTGTGTAGACGTGTGTGTATGAACTTTGAAGAGGGTTACACGTAGATGCATTGCATATGTATATGATATGACACGATGACATGGTGTTGGGCACTGTGTCATACGTATGGTACATATTTGTCGGGATTGTAGACACTGAAATCTTACCAGAAAAATACTATAAATAATTATGTAAACACACATGCTGACATATGTGTATACATATGCACAGGCTGATGCTGCTGGACACAATGATATTGTATGGAATGCTATAGGATATCCGCCACTTAATCCTTCTTGGAATGGATTAGAGGAAGATGAGAACCCCAAGGATGAAGAAGAACAAAAGCCACCGCTTCCCGTGTTCGATATGCAAGCTTGTTCCACAGAAGAACTCATAGGCTATCTTAGCACAGCAGGATGCAACGTGCAGCAGCAAGAAATCTATGGTACGAGATATATATGCATGACGAGATGTGTATTAGTAGATGATACGTGTCTGCATTCTAGGCAATGAGGAAGAACAAGAAGCTCTAACCATAGATTGTGACGTGGTTGTGGTTGGATCTGGAGCTGGTGGAGGTGTTTGTGCTGCAGTACTTGCATCCAAGGGACACAAAGTTATAGTCATCGAGAAGGGGAAATACTATGCACCCAATGAACTCTCTCTCCTTGAAGGTGTGTGTGCGTGTGTATGTACATGTACTAAGTTAGCTAATGTATGTGTATTTGTGAAGGTCCGTCAATGCACGCAATGTACGAAACTGGAGGACTTTTAGCTACACTAGACGGACGTATAAACATACTGGCAGGCTCAACTGTTGGCGGTGGCACTGCTGTTAACTGGTCAGCATCGTTTAAAACTCCACAAAACATCATTGATGAATGGTCCGAAGTGCATGGCTTGAAGTGGTTTAAATCCCAGGAATACACTTCCGCAATGGACAAGGTATGTTTGTGAGTATGTGTGTATACACAAAACATTAACATACACCTCTACTTAGGTATGTGAGAGAATTGGGGTGGGAGTTAGGGGAGATGAAGAGGAGTTTGAAAGTTTTCAGAATGCAGTACTGAGGAAAGGATGTAAGAAGCTTGGTTACCATGTGGAAACCATTCCAAGGAACTGCAGGAAGAAGAAACACATGTGTGGGATGTGTGGATATGGATGTAAGACCGGGCAGAAGCAAGGAGTACATGAAACATGGTTAAGGATGCAGTATCATCCGGAGCAGTAATACTCTCTTCCTGTCTTGCTGAGAAAGTAGTACTTAAACCTCTTAGCGGTGACCAGGTTAGGGCTCATGGAGTCTTGGTGAAAGGTGGTGGAAACACAAGGGTTCTTATCCGAGCAAAAGCGACAGTTGTTTCATGTGGTTCTCTACACACCCCAATCCTGCTCAAGAAGAGTGGTATTACCAATAGAGTTATAGGTTATAACCTTCGGCTGCACCCTGTACAGCTTGTCTGTGGCTACTTTCCTAATGCAGAGGGTGCAGTTTGGGAAGGACCGATAATGACTGCAGTTTCAAGGCTTGGAGATGGTGTGGTGATGGAGGTTCCTGCTATCCACCCCACTATATATACTGTATTGGCTCCATGGCTTTCAGGGGATAGCTTCAAAGAGCAGATGCTGAAATACTCACGAACTGCCCATGTAATGGTGTTAGTCCGAGATCGAGGGAGCGGAAGTGTGAAACTTAACCGGTTTGGGTCGGATGCACCAGCGGTTCAGTATAGAGTATGCAGTGAAGATGCAGAACGGCTTAAGAATGGTATGGAGAAGGCGGTACGTGTGTTAATCGCTGCTGGGGCTGAAGAAGTTGGGATACTGCATCCAGATGGGGATCGGATAAAGACTGTTGGGATCTCTGAGAGGGATATCAAGAGATTTCTGGAGGGGATTCGGGAAGGATTTAAATGCGGGTATGTCTACAGGGAGTGGACATCAGATGGGATCCTGCAGGATGGGAGTGGATCCAGATGTGTCTGCTGTGGATCCCCATGGAGAAGTTTGGGGGTGCAAGGGGCTGTTCGTTGCGGATGCCAGTGTTTTCCCCACTTCTTTGGGGGTTAATCCCATGGTTACTGTGCAGTCCGTTGCTTATTGCATTGCTCATTCCGTGGACCGCCGTCTACAGCAGTGAAGAAATTCAAAATTTTAAATTTGGAATATTCTATGGATAATTAATATTTAAACTTGTCCAACAGTTTCGTAGAAGTTAAGCCGTGTCAAACAGCAGTGAAGAAATTCAAATTTTTAAATTTAAAATATTCTATGGTTTAATAATATTTTAAACTTGTCCAACAGTTTCGTAGAAGTTAAGCCGTGTCAAACAAAAACTCTGGACCTACTCTATGACAGCAATAAGCCGCAACAAACGCACACGCGCCACGCACGCACTGACATATCTTGCCTAAGTGTGTGTGTGTGGATCCACTCTCTCTTGTTCCGGTTAAACATGGATACTCCGTTATACCTCTCCAAGCGGAAATCTGCTCAATGTTCTTGTATTTGCTTCTAGAGGTAAAGGCCACATTAATCCAGCAGCAACGCTTTCCTTAAAGCTAGCATCTCTAGGAACATCCGTCACGATTATTCTCCCAGACACAGCCTCGTACACATTACTTGCTCAGTCAAGCATTGGCCAAGATCTAGACATCGCCTTGGCCAAGCTCCCACTCAAAGAAGAAGAAGAATACAAGTACGTTTCAACACACACACGCACGCACGCACACATATATGAATTATATGTTATGTGTAGAGAGGATGAGTCGATTGGATGGACAATGGAAGGAATTAGAACAGGAATTCGTATGGGTATGAGATGCTCATCGATTATTCATCGCAACAAAGAGCTCTAAACGATTTATTAGAGGAATTGAAAACAAGCCATTCACCGCCTTGTTGTATAATTGTTGATATTCTCTTAGCCTGGAGTGAAGAGTTATCAACAAGCACGGCCTTCCAGGTTCGTGTATTGTGTGTGTGTGCGCGCGCGTGTGTCTATATATATACACATACATACTAGTTAGTATATAGAACTTAGAAGAATAAATAATATAGTGTAATATGTCTTTCTATATAAATAATTATGCAGTGTATAATTAATGCGTGACATATAAATACGTATATACATATATATCACACACGTAATGTACACATACACGTATATATATCAATGTTTGTCAGGTTCATATTATACACAGCAGCAGCAACGTACTTGAATCTTGTTTTACACGCAAGGCAAATGTACAAAGAAGGCACGCTGCCTGTTAAGGGCGGGTTAGAAACCCTAAAGGTTAAAGGTTTACCAACTCTACAGCGATGGGATATTCCTGATGCAATAACCGACGATACCCACACCGTTTATTTGCTCCATATGGGATGGATAGATCACCTAGTAACTTCAGATGGTATGTTGTTCAACACCTTTGAAGAGTTTGAAAGCAGTGTTTTCCACGCCCTTAGGTAAACGCTCTGCTCGTATAAACACACATGCATACACACGCGCACATGTAGATACACATATACAATCCAGCCCGGGATCTTATTATATACATATATGTGCTTGCAGAAGCGACTTTGAGGAGCTGAACAAGTGTCCAATGCTTCTTCCAGTGGGACCATTGCTTCCGGATGACTACTTTGGTTCAGAAGTATTGCATGCAACAAAATCATCTATACTAAAGAGTCCGGAAGAGATAGGTTAGTTTCTAGCTACATCATCCACTTGTGCGTGCGTGCGTGCGTGCGTGTGTCCTCTATCAATTTGTATATACATCAAGGAAAAGAGTACAAAGAACAAACGACCTCTCTCTCTCCTCTCCCTCCTCTCTTCTCTCTCACACGCACGCACGCACGCACGCACTCAGTATGAAAATAACTAGGTGTCAAACATGGTTGGACGAGCAGCCCACAGAGTCTGTGTTGTACATTTCATTTGGAAGCTGGGCACTGTTATCACCTAAACAAGCGTACGAAGTTGCAGTAGCATTGGAAACTACCCAACAGAGTTCATTTGGGTACTTCCAGTCAAGAAAGTACAAGAATTAGAAGAAATGTTACCTAGAGACTTTCTGGACAAAACAAGCAACCAAGGACTTGTTCTTCCTGGCTGGTACACACACCGCGCATACATACACACACATATATATGACTTAGCTTAATAGGGGACCGCAACATCTTATATTAAGTCATCCATCAACTGGGGGATTCCTGAACATTGTGGATGGAACTCAACCCTAGAGGCTGTGACTCTAGCAGGAATTCCCGTTATTGGGTGGCCTTTCCTTGCTGACCAGCCTCCGAACTGCAGGTAATTTAAACTAATTAAAAGGTTATGTATTGATAATGCACAATAGAAAACTGAAACATTATACAACGCTCACACGCGTGTTACCTCATACATACACACGCACGCACACACACTCGTGCAGGTACCTTGTGGATGGGGCTGGAATTGCATCAGAAGTTCATGGGGACGATGACGGATTTGTGACAAGCAAAGAAATAGAGAGAGCGATATGGGAAATTACAAAGGGTCGACAAGCGGAAATAATGCGGAGCCGCACCAAAGATTTGAAAGCTGCTGCTAAGAAAGCCATTCAACCAGGTGGAAGTTCTTATAAGAACCTGCAGTATTTTGTGTCTAAGATTCAAAGTTTCTAAACCTTTACATGCTATTATAAAACTTAGAGCAACCGTATATAGATAAATAAGTACAGGGTCCATGTACACACATACATACATAAATACACATTAACGTAACACACACACACACACACCAGACCTTTCGTAAAACATGCTTTTCTGATCATACATTAATGTATTAATATTGAAGGCATTTCCTTTATACTGTATTGTGTATATGAAATATATGGAACTTTGAAATCTCACACGTGTATTCACACACATGTTTAAAGATATTATGTGTGTGTGTTTAATAAAGTATATACATACACATTAATTTTAATTTTTTAAAGATAAAGCATTTGCTTTTACTGAGACAATTTTAATATATAATTTAATTACATGAAACTAATATGTATAATTATATATAAGAATGTATTAATATATTATCTATATATTTATAATATGTATATTTAATTGTAACTTAGTTTATATTTAATATTGTAAGATCCACGTGTACGGTTGCATGTGCACATACTATTATTAGTGTAGTGGATTTTGATAGCCGTCGGATTGAATTCAATCTGGACCACTCGCTCTTGTATATAAGTTAGGGTTTTTGAACTAATGCAATATACACATTTCATATTCCGAGCTCTCACATTGGTGGAGGTGAGGGGCACCTCTAATTGTCCCTACGGAGTGCTCGGATTTGTGTCTTTTTATTAATTTTCTCTGTCTTCTTAGGTCTAGCTTTTCCATTGTTTAGATCTATTCCTTTCTTGTGGATTTTGTCTCTTCTTCGTCCATGAATCCACAACAGGCAAATTCCTTGTCTGTGGAACAGTTACTCATGCAGTTGTTGGATGCATGCGTGTGCAACTGAACAATCATTCTCAGTTGATGGCAGCATTCACAGTCCAGGGTACTCCTCCTACTCATGTTGCAAACCCCCGTGTCCAACCGAATTTCTTTCGCGGAAATCCTGGAGATGATGTGTATCATTGGTTTGATCACTTCATTGTGGTTGCCACATATCATTCGTGGGACGGTGCTCAGTGTTTGCGCGAGTTTCCTACTTGTCTTCAAGGGACGGCGTTGCAGTGGTACAATGGTCTGGACGTTGCAACTCGTGGAGATTGGAATATTCTTCCAGAGATCTTCAAACGTGCATTTGGGCATGCGGACGACTGTGATGATGCTTTTCAGCAGTTGCATCATATTCGTCAGGAGCCATCTGAGTCGGTGATGCAGTTTGGTGTTCGCTTTCGAAGCCTTTTACTGTGCAGAACCTAACATGTCGGAACGCATCAAGTTAGGTATGTTATGGCCAGCACTTCGTCAAGACCTTGTGGGCTTGTGCATGCACTAGCTCCAGTGACTCTTGACGATGCTTTGAGGCTGGCACAACGATATGAGTCGTCACCTCTCTCCACTTGCGCCTTCACGTGCTCTTGTTCCACTCCATGTTGGGGATGGACCTGTTCCGATGGAAGTTGAGCTGTTGCCGCTCGTGTACCAGCACAGGTGGGGCCCGTGGACGGGACGTGGACGTGCAGTTCGTTGTTGGGCATGTGATGAGGTTGGACACACATATCGGCGCTGTCAACGGTTTCCCGATTGGCATCCCCATTTCCAGGATGGAGGCCATGGCATCAACAACGTCCGGTTGGTGCTACTGCAATGGAAGGTTGTGATGCGGTGGATCTTCCGGGAAACGACGAATCGCACGAGTAGAGGAGGGTCCTCGTGCGAATAAATTAGTGACCCCTCCATCTTTCTTTCGGGAATATCATCAAGGGTTCACTCGGCACCAAATCATCTGGTTTTTACTTTTCAAGCTCGTTTTAATCGCACGCCTCGTCCCGTTTTCCTTTCAGTGTTGGTGGATACAGGTTCGAGTTTGTCCTTTGTTTCTCAATCTGTTGCTACACGTTGCAGCCTTCATTTGCGTAATGCAGTAGAACCAGTCTTCATTCTGTACGGCAACGAACATACTCATGCTTGTTCGCGGG
Source organism: Selaginella tamariscina (assembly GCA_003024785.1). NCBI lineage: Eukaryota > Viridiplantae > Streptophyta > Lycopodiopsida > Selaginellales > Selaginellaceae > Selaginella > Selaginella tamariscina. Next base: position 244,476 of record PUQB01000055.1, on the reverse strand, counting down.
ATGAAGTGGACATTGTTGTTCGTGTGAATGATTGTGAGCTTGAGCTTCAGTCTTTGCGGGTGGTGCTGAGTCAAGCTTTTCACCCTTATTCTTGGTATGGATTGGTTAACTCGCAATCATGCCAAGTGTGACTTTGAAAAGTCTCCCCCTTGTTTGACTCTCCCTCGTCTTTCTTCCATTCCTCTTACTTCTATTCCACTTCGTCCATCTGCTTCACCTTTGCTTCCATCACTTTTGTCTCACCCCTATTTCCAACCATTTTCCCTTCATGCTCTTCCTTTCCTTCTTTGGACCCATCAGATGATCATCGTGCTGTAGTTGTTGATCAACTCAAGAAGGAGTATGCTGATTTTTTCAACTTCGACTTGTCATCTGGGGCCAAGATTGTGACACGCCACCTATTCCAACTGGAGGCTAGGCCAATCAAGGTACCTGTTCGGCGTCGATCACTAAAGGAACTCAAAATCTTACGAGTGAATGTCAAAGAGATGTTGGAGAAGGTGTTATCCGGAAGTCTCGAAGTCCTTGGGCGTGCGAACCTCACCTTGTGACGAAGCCTGATGGGAGCATTCGATTCTGCATTGACTATCGCCTGTTAAATGGGGTAACCGTCTCAGATGTGTACCGGGGTTAGTGTGCAAACTCATCTCATTAACTAAGGGGCTAGCTAATTTAGTGCTAACCCACTTATACATACAAGAAAGTTAATGTCACATAACGCCGAATGACCACTTGACATCCTATATTACCACATGTTGGCCCTTTCTGTTAAAATTACAGACCTTTTGGATCGACTGGGGCGGAGCCGTTGGTTCACCAAGTTAGATCTCGCATCTGGATATTGGCAAGTTCCGATGGCTGACATGGACATTCCCAAGACGCTTTTCGGACACCATTTGGCTTGTACGAGTTCCTGGTGATGCCTTTCGGTTTGAGCAATGCTCCAGCAACTTTCCAGCGTATGATGGACGAGGTTCTTTGCGACATGCCAGAGGTGACTGCCGATTTCATCGATGATGTTTTGATCCATTCGGATGGAACGTGAAAGGAGCATGTCGGTGATGTACGTAAGGTTTTGGATCGATTGCGGGAAGTTGGTTTGAAGTTGAAGCCATCTAAGTGTGTGTTTGGATCAAAGACACCACTTATCTGGGTTATCGCATTTCACGTGAAGGTTTGAAGTCGATCCTGACAAACTAGTTGCAGTTTTGAAGTTCCCTACTCCAAAGTGTGTGAATGATGTGTAACGCTTTCTTGGCAAGGTACAATATCTGGGTCGTTTTGTGGATCATCTTTCATATCGTACTACACCATTGCGTGCGTTGTTGAAATTGTTAATGACTTCTTTTGTTTGGTCTAAGGATTGCAAGCAGGCATTTGCAGATCTCAAAGAGTTGTTGACGACTCCTCCAGTTTTGGCGTACCCAGATTACACCCATCCTTTCATCTTGCGTGTAGATGCTTCTGACATCGGCCTTGGGGGTGTATTGATGCAGGAGAGTACGAGTGTTCCTGGCCAACGACATCCCATTGCGTACATCAGCGTACATTGCAGCCAGCAGAGGTGAATTACTCCACGACTGAAAAGGAGTGTCTAGCAGCAGTTTGGGGTTTTGAGAAGCTCCATGCCTACTTGCATGGTTCGCGAACGTTATTGGAAGGCGATCATGCAGCAGTCACTTCGTTGTTGAAGCGAAAGAATTTGATTGGGCGTACTGCTCAGTGGGCCTTGAAACTTCAAATTTACGACTTTGAAGTTGTTCATTGCTCAGGAAGTTCCATGGCTGATGCTGATGCTCTTTCTCGGGCTCCTCTTCCACCTTCTCTCTCTTTTGTTGCCCAGAGGAACCAGTTGTTCCAGCCTCAATGGACTTTTTGAACGAAGATTCCGTACCATCAGCAGTTGCTGTGCTTGACATTCAGTGTCCGCAGAATGCAGAGTTAGATTTGCCGTCTTTGGATGAGGTTCGGGAAGCTCAAAAGGTTGAGCCGTGGATTCGAAGGCTTCGTGATGGGTTTGAGAATCCTGCATCACTTGCTGATGACTTGCCTTTCAGGCATTTACATTCGCAGTATCGCCTTCAGAATGACCTTTTTTTTTTTGTGGGGACTGATCCAGATGATCATTTGCGGTTGGTGGTGCCTTCAATCTTCATTCCACTTCCTCCATGCTTACCATGACTCTCCTATTCTTGGCGGGCACATGGGACATCGTCAGGTGATGGAGAAGCTGCGCAGATCTTTCTATTGGCCGGAGCTGTGAGGAGATGTGATTCGGTATGTGCGTAGCTGTGTGTGGTGCCAAGCTCGCAATACTCTCCCATGTGCTTCGGAAGGACATTGGAGTCAATTGCAATTTCTTATCCGTTTGAATTGGTGGCATTTGATTTGATGGGACCTTTTCCGCGGTCAACGGCTGGTAACGAGTATGTTATTATTGCTTCTGATTACCTAACTCGTTGGGTAAAAGTTGGTGCTCTTGCTAGTGCGACTGCTTCTGCTGTTGGTCAGTTTCTCCTGAATCGAGTCGTGTTTCAGCATTCTTGTCCGAAGCGAATTCTCTCGGATAATGGTCCCGCATTTATGGCTGAGGCATTTCATGTTTTGACATCTCGATTAGGGATACGCCACACTTTCACAAGTGCTTATCATCCTCAGACAGATGGTTTAGTGGAACGGCTCGTCAGAACCTTCAAGGGGATGATCGCGAAGTATGTGAACTTTCAACATTCAGATTGGGATGGTTATCTGCCGTCTCTCCGATATGCTTATGTCACTGGAGTTCAAAGTTCCATTGGTACTTCCCCATAAGCTTTTGTATGGTCATGACCCGGTGTTGCCAACGGTTGGGTTTGCCTTCTCGGTTACCACGAGTTGCTGATGCTAGGTCGTGGGATCGGTATTTGACGAGCATTCTTCCATTGGTTCATGCGGAGTCAACAGAACACTTGAGCCGCGTACAAGTAGGACAACAAACGCTACAACTCGCATCATCGTCCTCCTGCGGAGTACAAGGTTGATGAACTGGTGTTGGTTCGTTTTCCTAAACTTACGGTACGTGGTTTAGTTAAGAGTCTCCTTCCTCAGTGAAAAGGACCGTATCGAGTGCTACGGCAAGTAAGGCCACAGGTTTATGAGGTTTGGCACGACGTTCAACCCGAATCTCCGGAGATTGTACATGTACAACGGTTGAAACATTTTGTGCAACGGGAACAAGTTGTGCCACCTACAGATCCACCAGTGCCTCCTCCTGATGTTCCTCCAGATCCGGGCCCGTCTACAAGAGAACCCTAACCAACTTACACCCTTCCGAGAGGAGGGGATGATGTAAGATCCACGTGTACGGCTGCATGTGCACATACTATTATTAGCATAGTGGATTTTGATAGCCGTCGAATTGGATTCAACTGGACCACTCGCTCTTGTATATAAGTTAGGTTTCTGAACTAATGGATATATACACATTTCTATATTCCGAGCTCTCACAATATCATACTATTTAAAGAGAATAAAGTGGATATCCAATAAGAAAAACACACCTGGCTGAGACTCATATCTCCATGAACAGGAATGCATGCAAATATAACATATTTAAATAGATATATGTATTAATTACATTTTGAACTAATTTATTTATATATAGAATTATGTACATTATATGATTAATAATGGTAAACCTACTTTCATTAGGAGATCCTGGAGAAGCAAAATAAATAAGAATAACTAATATTGTATAAATTAACATATAAATATAAATATAAGTGACTAAACCAGATCCGAGGTTCTTCCCAATGCAACAGAAGTGGTAACTGTAAGTGAGTGCGTACACACTATGTTATAATATGATCACACTGTAATATATGTCTTATATCACACACACACACACGTGTGTGTGTGTGTGTTCACTAAATATTATATGTTACTATGTATACAAACGTAGAAAACACACACACCATACATATATATACACATTTATATATCTCATGTACCAATGTTGCACATCGGCTCCTGCAGATCTAATGGAAGAAGGGACGGCTTTTGCATGCTGATTTCTATCGAATCAGACTTCAAACACCAAAAATTCAAAAAAATCTAAATTAATAGTGTAATATAATTACGATAAAGACCTAGATTACCTTAGTAATTAAGATATATATGGAGGTTAATCTTATAATTAACAATGTAAGGATCGAGACAACACACAGTAAAAACATAAAAAGAAAATAAAGGAACTCGGCATAAAAAGAAAATAAAGAAACTAATATTTAATATATGAGTAAAAAATATATTTTTAATTATATTTAAATTATCTTATAAATCCATAATAAATTATTCTAATTATAAGATTAACTTTTATATATATCTTAATTACTAAGGTAACCTACATTTTTATCATAGTTACCTTACAATTAGAATATAAAAATGATAAAACATATATAATACAGATAAGAACATCAAATAAAAAGTATATTTTTAATTATATTTGAACTATCTTATAAATCTATAATAAAAAGTATATTTTTAATTATATTTGAACTATCTTATAAATTTTTTAATAATTATCCTGAATATAAAATTAACATTCATATATACTTTAATTACTAAAGTAACTTACGTTTTGATCGTAGTTGCCTTACAATAGTAATTAATTTTCAATTATAAAATACATAAAGATAAACTTATAACTATGTTTATGTATTTGTATATCGTAATGTTAACAAATAAATTCAAATCATGCCGGGTCCCAAAGCAGGAAGATAGAACTCTGCAATCAAGTCACGAATTCGGGAAGGGGAAGTATATGACAAAACATCGATGGAATGGGGAAATCCCCATTTTGGAACATCTCTTTCTTGAATCCTTCGTACTCCTCTTTGGTGAGATTAGTCGGAGTGTACTTAGGCATGTCCTCTTCCGTAAACTCGTACCACCCATCGTCATACTGGAACACCACCAGATTTCAATCTCTCTCTTACACACAAACACACACGCACTTACAAATCTCCCTTTTAGTTGACGGGAGGTACTGGTTCGGTTCTACGAGGGCAGCCAAAAGATTTGTGAAGCCTGGATCCACATCTCCAACATGAACTGGGGCCTAAACTTCTACCCTCCTCGTCCACACCCACTGATGTGAATGGTCCTGATCTCCCATTGTGATCTTTCTTCGCCTCGTCTACTTGAACCAGACACCTCCTGATCATCAGGGTAGCAAGCTTGGCCTTCTTTGCCTCCTCCTCCGTCGCAAAAGATACATACCCATAACCCTTGGACTCGCCTGTCTTCTTGTCTCGAATCACCTGCCCATGAATCTCTCTCTCTCTCTCTCACACGCACACACGCACACACCCACCCTCGCGTGGACCACATTGCCGAAGTCACGGAAAAGTTCCTTCACATACTCGTCCTCACACTTTTCGCCATAGCCGCGGAAGAGACCCTTCAGCTCGAATTCGTCCATATCCGCGGGAAGGGGGCCTACGTAGCACTCGAACGCCATCCTCTATGCCCTAATCATCTTGAAGATTACTAAAGCGTTTGAATCATCCAAAACCTTAAATTACAATATATATATATATATATATATATATATATATTATACATAGTTTAATTAAAAATATTATTTTAAATACATTGCAAAATTACTTTAATGATTTAAATTATATTTATAAATTATAAATTTTATTTTAAAATCAATAGTAGAATTTTGATGGAATCCACTAATGATTTAAACATTTTAAAATACAAAATATTAAAAGATATGAATTTATATTTTAAAAAGTTAATATAGTATTATTAATGAATTCATTGTGTTCCAATGTGATAATGAATTCATTAATGTTAATTTTAATATATGTAAAAAGTTGGAAACATTATATAGCTTTTATAAATATTCCTTCGTTTATATTTTTAAATATCCTTTATTGTATATCATATAAATTAAATATATTAAATAGGGTTACAATAAAACTTATCTAAATTAATATTGTTTAAATTAATAACCTGCTTAAATTAATATAATTCTTTGGTCCCGACATGGTCACGTACATAATTAAATTAATAGAATTGTGTTGGTCTAAACAATTTTCTAAATTAATATTTACATATAAAAATTGCCTATCCAATGGCAAAAAAGTTAGATATCGTCATAATTTTTATTATGACTCACCTTTACTTTGGATGTTGACTGTTGTTACCTATTGTACTACGTTGATGCACCATAAATGTACTAGGAAACAGGCCCGCTTAATGCATTTGGGTATCTTGTGATTGTCATTAGGTATTTGCAGGAAAGTATAAGTGAAGCTAGAACTTATCTTCTAGAAACCCACATCTAATTTTGACATCCCAGTTAGGCTGATTGGTTAATGTAAATGAGTTCGGCGTGTTTAGTAGGGTTAGGAACACCCCTAGGGTTGACCTAACTCTAAAGTTGCCCTAACCCACGCCCTAAAAACCCCCACCCCCTTGGGTAGGGTTTTAGGGTTAGAGTTAGGCTAAGTTAAACACTCTCTCATTAACTTAATAAGGGGCTAGCTAATATAGTGTCAGCCCACATACACATATAGGAAAAGAGGGGGGGGCTCTGTCACATAAATAAGGTAGAGTATGTAAGAGTGAGGGTTCATGGGTTCATGACTGAGCTCGTTACTCTTTCCTAGTGCAAGCTCTAGCTTGTGTCGTCAGGGCACAACCCTCTGTTGTGCCACCCTAACTTCCAAACAAGGGACCTTCAGGGTAACTTACCCTTAACATTGGCGAATCCATGCCTGGGAGGTCTTATCGGGATGCACGTTTCAAGAGGTAGAGGTTAAGGCTTGTCTCCAACCTCCTCCACATCAAGTTAGGCGTAGCACTCACGGCCAAGCAAGGCACATCCGTGTCCTTGTCCAACTATAGGAGTGGGATTTTGTTTGACAAGTTCACGTTGCCTAGTTCTTGAGGGTTCACTGAGGGGTTCTAGAGTTGGCATTTAGGAGCCACATTTGTGACACTTAGTGCAACTCTCAAATCTAAGGGCTATGGCATGATAGCCCACATCGTGGAAGGCAGTGTCACATGGAGATGTGACATTGGGCTAGACATCACACAATACAACACCCGAGGCACACCCTTTGGGGTTGTGTCATGGGCTTGTCGTCAAGGGGTTGGATACTCTAGCAAACAGACATGCTTGTGCTTGCACTAGGGTGCTAAGCCTTGGGCATTTGCTCAAGGGAGGTTAGGTCTCGTAACTAGGTGTGCTTAGGCACACTTGGCTAGGGGAGTGTTCTCCTTGGAATCCAGGAGTTGAACAACCTAAGCTTGTTAGCATAAGCTTTTTCGTGAAACACTCGCAAGGTCATGTACTTAGGGTTATTCAAACTTAGCCTTAGGGAGTTTACTTAGTAGAGCACTCGTGTTTGCTTAAGGCGCACACTCGTATCCTCACTAAGTATTAGCTGTAGGTCTAGGGTATGACTTGGCCATTCAAACCCTTAGGGGTTAGTTGTGGTTCAGGGTACCCCTTGTTGCCGTAAAGGGGTTGTACTCCCGAATGAGGGTGATTCCTCAAGGGGTAAGTGACGATGCCTTGGCTCTGTCACAGGGGTATGTGTGAGGGTTCAGGGGATGGTCATTCTAGGGGACTTAGGGTAGGACTCTAAGTCTTTTAGGCCTCTGAGTCAGACTCTTAGGGTTCTTGAAAGACTTAGCGTTACTCACACAAGGTGATGACGTCGAATGGCCACTTGGCAGCCACGTGTTGGCTTTTCGGGTTAAAACTCTAACAGAAATGGGCATCTGAACAGCTGATGAATCTTGATTAGGTTAATCATGTCCTTCATCTTGGCAATATTGGAGAGAAATTGAGGGTTCTTTTACTCCTGTTGTAGCCAAAAACTTTCAAGGGACTTAGAAAATTTGAGGGCTTCAACATGTGTCACTCTAGGGGCTTCCTGACTTGGTTTGCCTCATCCTTTAAAGGGTGGAGGATCTTTACAACAATGTTGGTTGAAGGCAACTTCCTCTTCACTTGGGTAGTCGAGGAGATTGTGGATGTTCATTGGATTCTTATAACCCAAGTGGCAAATCTAGCTTTGGATTTCCTATTCAACTTCCCTATCAATGATCACAACTTTAGTAACTGCGGCAACACTAGCATCTTTTGTGCGGATTTGGCAATGCTTAAAGCAATTCTTGATGGTTTATGGCTTCACATCCACCGCCCAAGCTGAAATTGCCATCTGGATTGCTTGAAGGACATCAATCTTTTCTGCATCTTGCACCCCTCCTCCATGCGCCAAAGGAGAAGCTGGTTGAACCTCTTACAATAGTATGCCTTGAGGTTTTGGATAATCCTAGCATCGCAAGGTTGAATCTTGGATGTTGTGTCAGAGTTTTTACCTGGTGCCACAAAGGCGGCTTGCCAGGTGCCAACCCTGGAATCCCCTCTCTGGAAACCCCACGGAACTGGTAAAGTAACCCGTATTAGGAACCCAAGCCTTAGGAACTCAAACCCTAACTGACTAAGTCCACGAACGAGACTCACCTTGTGAATCAGGATACACGGACTAGCCGAGCTTTAGGTGTCGTTCCTAGCTTGGCGTGGTTGAGGCGGCCGGAGCAAGGCCTCAACCACTAGTTTTGCGGAACGTGAACTCGGGCAATGTCTTTGAGCTTGCGAGCAGGTTTTCGGACCAAGGAATTGACTAACTCCTTGGAAGTGACGTGCCCTATCTCAAAGGCAAGATCCTGCCAACGATAAGGATAGTCTAACCCTAGGGTGGGTTGTACCCCTGTCGTGTGGAAGTTTGGGCGGCACAACGGAGGGTTGCACCTTGACGACACAAGCTTAGCTTGCACCGGTAGGAGGTTAACGAGCTCTCTTTTGAACCCAGGAAGCCTCACTACATATACTCTACCTTATTTATGTGACGGACCCCCCCCCCCTGTTTACCTAAGTGAGTAAGTGGGCTGGCACGGAAATGCCAGCCCTTAGAGAAAATGGTTGTCCTAACCTAATCCTAAACCTAACCCCTAGGGGGGGGTTTAGGACGTGGGGTTAGGGCAACCCTAGGGTTAGGTCAACCCTAGGGGTGTCCCTAACCCTTATTTTGACAAGCTATAATTTGCAAAAACCCTAACCTGGAACGTCAAAACGGGGGAGGTTCTCTAAATGGAAGTGCTAGCTTCGCCTAGAGTTTCTTGCAAATACCTAACGACACCCGGCCGGACCATCACTAGATACCCAAGTGCACTATGCGGGCCTGTTTCTTCTACATCTAGGGTTCGTCACATAATCCAGTAGGTAACAACAGTCAAACCCCAAAGTAAAGGGTCGAGTCATAGTAAAAACTATGACACACTCCCCGCCTTTGAAAATGTCAACGTCCTCGTTGACGTCTAACTCCAAGACTAGACTAGGTTAGGAAAAATTAACTGAAAACTAACGCTAATCACTCTATGCGGAGTCAGCAAAAAGTTCACAAGTTTTATTACCCCCCTTGCATTACGCGAAGCCAAATACTTCAGAACCGTCGTTCACTGAGTGAGAACTCAGCTGCCGGAGGTACCACCTGCGACAAGAAGTCATTTGGAGACCTTTTGCACGTCTGCAAAGTCTGTCACCCGACACAGACAACAAGTTAGTTAATTTCTTTTAGTTAACTAGAATTTATATCGGAGGCCTCTAGTTAATGTTGTTGTCGGCCCCTAGGTTAAGAAGAAATAACTTTATTCCTTAATTAGTTTGAGACCTTGCCTCAAACTCATTCACCAACTCCATCGCGTTTTGTAGATTCTCCAATGGTTCCCATGTCGATTCGCACCGGATAGCCTTTCCATTTGACGAGATACTCAAACTTACGTTTTCGCGTCCATAAACCTTCCTTTTGCCCAATATGGATTCGACTTCGTACTCCGTACCTTCATGAACCAGCTCAGGGGGCGGACGTAAGTTTTCATATCTTTGCGGATGTTTCTCATCTTTGTGGAATGGCTCGAGCAAATTGACATGAAACACATTGTGTATTGTTCCCAACTCTGGAGGAAGATCCAACTCATAAGCCACTTTCCCTACTTGCTTCACCACCTTGTATGGACCTATGTAGTGCGATAGAAACTTCCTCGAAAGAGTCGTTGGAACCTTCAGGTTTTTGGTACTCAACAATACCATATCCCCAACCTGATACTCTACATCCCGCCGATGCTTATCGTACTGCTGACGATACCTTTCCTGTGCTGCAGCCATCGCTTGACGAGCAGCTTCCCATGTTCGATACAATTGTCCCGTGAACTCTGCTACAGATGGAACTCGATTGCTATCGTCTTTCGGTAACACCATACTCTGAGGAATACCACCCTTATTCCCAGTTAACACTTCCATCGGGCTACATCCGATTGCAGTGTGTGTCGAGTTATTGTAACATATCTCAGCCATATCTAAGTGTTCAGCCCAATCAAGTTGATCACCTTGAACATAGCATCTGAGATAGTCCTCGACTTGTCGGTTCACCTCTCCGTTTGACCGTTTGCGGATGGTAAGCTGTACTAAACTTGAGCATCGTACCAAATGCTTAAACAACGTTCCCCAAAACTTGCCCGTAAATCGAGGATCCCGATCTGAGATCATCGTTTCCGGTAGCCGCGCACTCTTATGACTTCGTGGAAGAACAACTTTGCTGCTTGAATTGCATTCACTGTCTCTACAGTTGGAATGAAATGAGCAACCTTTGAAAACGATCGACTACCACCATGAGCGCATTAAACCACAAGATTTTGGCAATCCCATGATAAAGTCCAAAGTAACACTTTGAAATGGCCGCTCTGGAATCGGTATACACTGCAACTTCCCAGCTCGTTTTTGCGATCGGCTCTTTACTTGTTGACATGTGGGGCATGTCTTGACATACTTGGCAACATCATCTATCATACCCGGCCAATAGAATCCCTGTTCAACAAAGCCAACGTCTTATGCCTTCCACCATGTCCTGCCAAAGGAACATCGTGATGCTCTCTTAATAGCCTCTCCCTCCATGTCCCTTCTGGAACATAGAGTCTCTTTTCTTTATAATAAAGAACTCCATCTCGTACCGCAAAATGGCCTGTTTGAGTGCATCCATTCGACTTTCTATTCCTGCTGGAATATTACCATCTCTTCGTAATGATGAACTTGTTTCCTCTTTGCCACCAGGCTCAAAGCTCCTTAGCAAACTTGTCCTGAGGATACGCCGTCACAAATTCATCCACCAAAGTTGACACGGGTGCTGACATAATCGAAGATGACCCTTTCTACTGAGTGCAATCAGCTACCACATTGTCCTTTCCCGCTTTATGTTTCAGATTTCAGGCTGAAATCGTGCCAACTTCTGCTGCCATCTAGCATACTTCGCGATAGCTTCGGCTGCGTTTCAAAATACCTTAAGTTACACTATCTGTCCAAACCACAGTACCATGACTTGGAAGATAATGACGCCAATACTCCAAGGAAGCAACAATAGCATACATCTCCTTTTCGTGAGTGGGCCATCGAGTTTGTGCGGCATCTAACTTCTTCGAGAAAAAGGACACTGGATGTCCTTTCTGTTGCAATACACCACCAATTGCAAAGTCGGAAGCGTCACATTCTACTTCAAAGGGATCTTCAAAGATGGGCAACTACAAAACTGGTCAGAAGAGATAGCCTCTTTGAGTTTGACAAACGCACGTTGGCACTCTGGAGTCCAATGCCATGGAATGTTTTTCGTAAGATCTGTCAATGGGCCGCTATTTCCGAGTAACCCTTTATGAATCTTCGGTAATACCCTGTCAGACCAAGAAATGATCTAACTTATGCACATCTTTTAAAGTCATCCACTCGGTAATAGCTTGAATTTTCTTTGGGTCCATGGCAACCTCCCCACCTGAGATCAAGTGTCCCAAGAGGTTTAACCAAATGCGCACTTGCTTTCTTTAGCATACAACTGGTTCTCTCTCAACCTTTGAAACACTTTTTCTAAGTGTTCCACATGTTCCTCAATTGTTGAACTGAAAATTAGAATGTCATCAATATACACCACTACGAACTCGTCTAATAGTCTCTAAACACATCATCCATCATTGTGCAAAAAGTTGTTGGAGCATTGCACAACCCGAATGGCAAGACTAGAAACTCGAATGATCCATAACGCGTTCGAAAAGCGGTCTTCTCAATGTCATTCTCTGCTACCCGAATCTGATGGTACCCCGATCTCAAGTCTATTCTTGAAAAATACTTTGCTTTCGATAGCCTATCAAATAAGTCGTCCACTCGTGGAAGAGGATATATTTTTGATAGTTATCGCGTTCAGCGCTCGATAGTCCACACACATTCGCATCGTACCATCCTTTTTCATTACGAACAAGATAGGTGCACCATACGGCGATCGACTAGGTCGAATGTGTCCTCGACCTATCAATTCTGTAGCTGTCTCTTCAATTCTACTAACTCTTGAGGATTCAACCGATATGGGGCTCTTGCCGGTGGAGACGAACCTGGCAAAATCTCTATCCTGTGGTCCACAACTCGACGTGGAGGTAACTCGGGCGGCAAGTCTTCTGGCAACACATCCTTAAACATGTTCAAACTTCCAAAATAGGTTTAGGAACAGATTCTTGACCATCTCCTATTTTGACTTCACCAGTATCCAAAACCATTGCAAGAAACACACGTTCGATGTCTAACTGCCTTACGCAACTGAGTTAAGGTAAGGAACATAGGATTCCAATCCTTATCAGTTAGCGTTTCCATTTTGAGCGTCTTTTCTAATGTCCTCTTTATCTGCTGCAAGCGTGATCGATTGTCTCCAGAACCCCTCATTTCGATTACATGTTTATGGAACCATTCCATACCCAAAACAAAGTCAAACCCCGTCATATTCAAGACAACTAAGTCTAGCTTAGCCTTCCAATCTTTGATTTGGACAGGAACTGCCCTTGCTATATTATTAGTATTTTGAGAACCTTTGCCAAAATTGATCTTTATTTCACACATCTTTATTACATCCAAATTCAATCGACGAGCTAGACTAGTCGATATGAAGTTGTATGTTGCTCCAGTATCGATCATCATTCGGACTCGGTCCCCTCGTATCCTTCCTGTCAAATATAGCAAAGGGTCAGTTTTGTCTTGAATAGCGAATAAGGCAGGTTGTGTCTGGCACAACATTACCTCTTCTGACTCATCTTCCGGATCTTCAAGCGTTTCTGGTTCAGCAACTTCCTCTTCTACCATCGCCTTGAAATGTCCTGATTGTTGTGAGGGTGCCTGACACTCTTTAGCAAAATGACCAGGCTTGTTACAATTATAACATTTCACAACCCCGCCTGCGGAACGCGGGGGAGCAGACTTTGGAGCCGATCCTTTGGCCTGCTGAGGAGGTGGTAACGCCAATGGTTTCCGAAATCCGGTGGGTCTTGATGTGTCCGAAAACTTGGAACTGCCGACAAAGGGACTTGCACTTCGAATTGATGGCGATTGATCTGGTCGCCTATCAAACCTTCTGAACCCAGACTTTGGAGGAAACTTCCTTGGTTTAGGTTTTGCTTCCTCCCCTTTGTACAAGTCTTCTAACGACATGCCATAAGCAACCTTTTGAGCTGCCTCTTGACATTCCCGATAGCTTGTTGGCTTGTACCTTAAGATTTCTCTTCGCGTTTCTCATTCAAGCTAGCCATGAAGCAACTTCGAGCTTCATCATCGCTCATATTTGGCACCAATCGCCGTACACTTTCGAATCGATAAACGTGGTCCATAGGACTTCCCCGAACTCCCTGTTGACAAAGTGCCAGGTCAGCACGCAATCGCAAACCGAGATCATCCGGCATATACTGCTTTTTGATCTCCTTTTTCATGTGCTTCCAGCTGTTTCGGTATCCACGTTCACCTTCAACAATTCGCCACCAAGTCTTAGCTTCTTCTTTAAGAAACTGCTTGGCACATGCAACCTTTTCTGTCTTTCTCACGGAAGCAGCCTCGAAATAGCTTTCCATATCATACAACCAGTCATCCAAAACCTTGTAATCCTTTGAACCCATGAAATTCGAAGGCTTTACCGGTTTGAATTTACTGGGACCTCTACCACCTCTTCCGTCGAAGAATCTGATTCAGAGGAACCTGACTCTGAGTCATGCTTCTTCTTCTTTTTCCGTGTGTCTGGTTGCGGAACATCTGGCACTGCGTATTCGTTGGAATCCGAACGGCAACATTATCGATTCGGTTTCAACCCAAAACATCCCCTCGAAGTTCGTTTAGGGCATCCATCATTATTTCTCGCCAACCAGGTCGTTGTCTAACCCTAGGGGGTCGACCTGGATCAGCCTCATCCATCTCCTCATTTTGAGCCTCTGCGACAGCCCTCTCTGCCTCAGGCTCTGGTTGCTTTCTCTTGCTCATCGTATTGAACCCTAGTTCAACACTCGGAGAATATGCTTGGAATATTCCCAATGTGAAACTGGAAACACCCTGCACAGGTTGTACACCCACACACATCAGCTTAAACTAGCATAAGACTTTCGGACATACCTAGAATCTCACGCCGACTCACTGAGCAAGTGTTCTCCGAAGTTTGACAACTCACAGGATCAAACTCTCTGCGCAGAATACAGACATGTCAACCGAAAGCAATAGAGTAATCAAGAATTTAGAGTTATCTAAACATTGAAACACCCTACGACTTAAGGCAGTCCTACTGACCGCAGAGAACTTGCTCCGATACCAATTGTCAGAGTTTTTACCTGGTGCCACAAAGGCGGCTTGCCAGGTGCCAACCCTGGAATCCCCTCTCTTGGAAACCCCACGGAACCTGGTAAAGTAACCCGTATTAGGAACCCAAGCCTTAGGAAGTCAAACCCTACTGACTAAGTCCACAAACGAGACTCACCTTGTGAATCAGGATACACGGACTAGCCGAGCTTTAGGTGTCGTTCCTAGCTTGGCGTGGTTGAGGCGGCCGGAGCAAGGCCTCAACCACTAGTTTTGCGGAACGTGAACTCGGGCAATGTCTTTGAGCTTGCGGGCAGGTTTTCGGACCAAGGAATCTGACTAACTCCTTGGAAGTGACGTGCCCCTATCTCAAAGGCAAGATCCTGCCAACGATAAGGATAGTCTAACCCTAGGGTGGGTTGTACCCCTGTCGTGTGGAAGTTTGGGCGGCACAACGGAGGGTTGCACCTTGACGACACAAGCTTAGCTTGCACCGGTAGGAGGTTAACGAGCTCTCTTTGAACCCAGGAAGCCTCACTACATATACTCTACCTTATTTATGTGACGGACCCCCCCCCCCTGTTTACCTAAGTGAGTAAGTGGGCTGGCACGGAAATGCCAGCCCTTAGAGAAAATGGTTGTCCTAACCTAATCCTAAACCTAACCCCTAGGGGGGGTTTAGGACGTGGGGTTAGGGCAACCCTAGGGTTAGGTCAACCCTAGGGGTGTCCCTAACCCTTATTTTGACAAGCTATAATTTGCAAAGAACCCTAACCTGGAACGTCAAAACGGGGGAGGGTTCTCTAAATGGAAGTGCTAGCTTCGCCTAGAGTTTCTTGCAAATACCTATGACACCCGGCCGGACCATCACTAGATACCCAAGTGCATTGCGGGCCTGTTTCTTCTACATCTAGGGTTCGTCACATAATCCATAGGTAACAACAATCAAACCCAAAGTAAAGGGTCGAGTCATAGTAAAAACTATGATATGTTGTGTTCAGTGGAAGGTAGAAGACAATGGTGTTGTGCATTTGGACATGATTGGCTAGATTATTTAGTGGACCATGAGCATTGCAATTGTTCAAGATAAGCAAAACCTTGCGGCCTATCACATGGAGGTCAAATGCTTCGAGCCATTCAAGAAAGATGACTTGTGTCATCCATGCCTTGGTGTTGTGGTGGTACATGCATTGCAAGTTATTGAGGTTGATGTTCTTGAAGCATATGGGATTTGATACTTCCCAATAATCCATAAAGGAAGCTTGTCACTTCCATTCGCATTACAATAAACAACTATTGTAATGTGCTCCTTGTTCTTCTTTTGAACCTCAAGTTGCTTTGTGGTCAAAAAGTTATTAACCTTGGAGAAACACAATCAGTTAGTCAAGTTAGAGTAATCTTTTAAGGCACAAAGATAACTCACTTGCATTGTGGTAAAAAGTTTAGTCTCATCCATGTTATAGATGTTGCAAAGCTTCAACTTGTCAGCATCTATGAATGCTAGGGAGCTGCTTTGATGCTAGAGCCATTTTACCAAGCAACGGAATGACTTGATCCCATGGCGGCTTTTTGAAAGCTTCAGCAACCCATTTGAGAACTCAAAAGGATCATGTTGAGTCTAAGAAAATTGAAGCCTTTTCCTTGAGAAGGTCACACTCATGTTTGCATGCTCATGATGGGTGAGAAACCATTCAACAGCCTATTATCTGTGGGTACTTAACATTCTTCTGGTGCTTGGTGTCAAGGTTTACATCCCTTGACTTGCTCAGTAGCTATGCAGAACGTTTCAGAGTGTTGGAGATGGTCCCTTGGCTAACTGTGAGCTTGTGGGTGTCTTGGGACCATTGCATCAACTCCTTTTGGGAGAGGTTTGATTTTTTTGTTTGTGTTCACAGAGAGCTATGTGGACCTTGTCAGTCATTATTTCCTTCTTTGCACCCTTTAGAGGCATGATTGTGTGTTGTGTTAGGTTCTGGTGCATTGTATTGTTGTCATTGTGCTAGTGTTTTGCTGGTGTGTTGAGGTTTCTTGTATTATGCAACGGTTGAAAATGTTTAAGACGAGGAATCCATTAATGCCCAAAGTCTCTTTATTTAACTAAACTGTCTAAATTAATAACCTACTTAATTAATATGGACACCTTAGTCCCAACGCTATTAATGTAAACATGTTTTATTGTATATGATTTGATTAAATTAGCATTAACCAACACTTAATAAATAATTGATTTTTATTTTCACACTATGGGTTAAGCATAGTTAAGTATCAAAATTAACTAAGTTTGGCTTAATTATCTTATCTTCACATAGCTATGTTAAGATAAAGATAATTCAATTTTGTTTAATAAAATTACTTAATTGATAGTCTTAGGCATCAAAATTGGTTCATATAGAAATAACTAATTATTAATTATTAATCTAATTTAATTACTAATCCGTAGCATGTTTTTACTACGGCATATATCACTGGTTTTAGGGCGTGATGGTTGAGGATCTGACGAAGAAGTATTGGGCTGTCTGAGCGCGGAGGAGTTCTTGCGGTGTGGCCAGTCTGTAAGGAATGGAGCGCGCTGCTGAGAGACGACGATTTCAAGCGCAGGTGGGCAGCAAAGCAGAATAGTGGCGATAATCTCTTCATTCTCCGGCTTCGAGATGGGATGTACTCCTTCTGGAAGAAGGAGCAGCACCATCTACGGTGAGATGTTACAGCTGGGGTAAGAACAGATTCCAAAGCATCCCATTCTCATGGCTTGCACCAGATGGTTCATATCCACGTGCTGCTGGTGATGGACTCATCTGCTGCTGGTATCCACAGCCCCTTGGTCCAAAGACAGGGGATTCATTGTGGGGAATCCCATAACAAGGAAATGGGTGAGAATTCCAGGTGCTCCGTATCCTTTCTTTTGTTTCCTCCGGACTTATAGAGACACAGAGAGCAACAGGGTGTTCTTCAGGATCATATGTGATACTCTCATTTTCGACTCCAAGCTCGGCTTTTGGAGGAGGCCTAAGTGTATGGAGACGAATTCGATACCCATGGGTGTGGTCACTAGCTACGGGGACTACTTTGTTATTACGGGGAACACTGCCTGGTACAGATAGATCTCGACAACATGGAACTGTCTAGGCAACTGTGTGAATGGCCTGAGTTACCCGTGGTGTGTGCTGCGATCGGCAAACACATGCTGAGATTAATGGTTGCCTCGGGCTCATAGGCAGCTGTCGTGTATCCAACAAGCTGAGTATCTTCATACTCGACACCAGAACTGGATCTGGAAGCTTTATACGACAGCACCCGAATACATACAGGAAATGGTCACGGAGCTCGAGCAAAAGTCGTGCCGCATTCAAGTTCACACCTTCCACAGCTTGACGTTCTTTGCCCTCGAGATGTATGCAGGTCAGTAAAACGTGTGTGTGCGTGTTTGTGTGTGTGTGATACATTATACGCACAGGTTGTCTGTTATTTGACTCGATAAGCTGCTTGGTACTGGTTACACGATGATGCAATCGATGAAACTCCGGCTCCGGCTCAACTTATAAGCTTGGAGCTGGACTTACAAGCGGCACCCGATATGAATATGAATGATGAAGGTTTAATGAGGACTGGGAGTTATATCCTCGGTTGCATAAGAGACCTCTTCCTGGCGAAGAGGAAGAAGAGGAGATGTATTAGTGACTCTGCCCATGATAGTTTAGTTTTAGGTTATTTATTTGAACTCCATATAGGTAGGGAAGCATGGATACAGCAAACGAATTGCATTCTTCTTCCAATGCAGGGTCGGTTAGTTGCGTGTGGGAAGTTATTATCCTTTCAGTTCACGGGAATATAAGGTAGGTGTGTGTGTGTGAGAGAGAACAGTTCTATATTATATATATGATATCAATATATCTGTATCCCATTTGTCTGTAGGATACTGTGTACATTATGTCTGTTATTTTAATACGCTTCTTCATTCAGTGCGTCAAATCTCTTATATAATATATACTGTTATCCAAAGAATATCCTGTATTTTTCTGTTGGAAGCTGTCCCTCCTTGCTGGTACAACTGTTGCTTGTGATTATCACCTGTTACGTCAGATTATATATGCATGATCATTGTGTAGCTTACCATCTAGAGAGAGGGAGAGACTATGGAGAAGATTTTATATGTATAACCTATACACAGCATATGCGTATCGAGACATACGTATATATATTATATATATATAAATATAGATAATCTTGTATATATTGTTGCAGGTAGTGAGACAAGCATGTAAATACATTCTTCTCTCCTGCGAAGCTATTAAGGTCTGCGTGTGTGTGCGCGTGTTCACGTGTGTGAAGCGATTAGGAGTCAAGTTACACTCTGAGGAAGCTACAGCTCTCAGGATTACATATGGCATGCATATGTATCCTATTAGTTGGGTTTCTGGAGATGCTAAACCAGAGTAAGTACTGCACATATACTTATACATAAATTATGTTGTATATTGCAGACATGCATGCCTGCCATATAAATTATGATCTTAGAACAGAAAGCATAATGCAGCTGATTCCGTAGTACGGAAATGGCGCTTTGTTACAAAGTTATTAACATCCTGCCATGTGACAGGATGAGAGCGGAGGGAGGATTAAGCACGCTGTTGAGAGAGAGTACGATGTCAAGCGCCAGTGACAACATGTTGTCTTCGAAATGGGGAGTAGGAGTATCTACATCATCTATTCTCTGGCTCGTTTCATATGCTGCCCGTGCTGCTGCTGATCTGCATTCCTCGTTTCCTTATGCTAAACCTATGTGTGTGTGACACAGACAGGTTCTGTGGTGTTTGACTGATCAAGCCTGTGGTACTGGTTATGGTGGGAATCAACTAATGGGAGCTCAATTAGATATGAGCAGCTGCGAATAGTTTCGTTTTGGTAGGCTTTTATTTATTTATTGAAGCACTCAGCAACACGGGGATTCTTTACGGTACAGTTTTGTGGAACTACTTTTAGTTAGTATTTTGTATACCATAAATTAAGACCAACATCTCTAGGAGAGCTTCTTTGAAATTCGCAGTTGGGATCGAGATGTTAATATTTAGTACGGAAGAGAGATGTTAAATATTTAGTACGGAAGAGATAGCCAGTACATCCACACATGAAAACTGAGCAATAATAAACACCATAAGTGAGCAAGTTATCATTGAAAATGCACGTTTCCATGAATATTTTAGAACACATAGAATACATATCACAAAATGCTGTAATGTATAAACCTTGGTCGATGCGAAAGTATATGTATAGTTTAGTGTATATTATTAGTATAATATATTATACTGGTGTTAAATGTTGAGATAATACAAAAAGATGTTCGTGTAAATCATGAAATAGCATATATACACACTAAGTGTGTATATACTTCTATATACTTACATATACATTTGTATGTATACTCATGTACCGATGTATAGCATGACTATACACATTTTCTGCTTGTGTAGACTTTAATTCTATATGTATATACGTATATACGAGATGTACAAACAATATATATTACACATATAATAAAAAATAGAAGTATAAACTAAATATCTATTATATTTATATTTTTTCTGAAATGCCAGAGTGTGTGTATAAACACACATTATATTACAATGAATTGAAATGAAATAGAAAAGATTAACGGACCGGATCACTTCACTTACATGGAACAGCACACAGTGAGATGCTCCACTGTATCTCAACCGTCCGTTGCTCTCAATCTCCTGCGTTGTTATCCTCGTTAGAGTATTGGCAGTGTAGTATATTCCGATACTTTGTCCATGCGTATGTGTGTGTAGAGAGAGGGAGAGGGAGAGCATAAAGGTACACATCTATGTATATAAACACACGGATGGACAACATGAACACCGAATCACAAACACACAAGAAATGTGTATATATTTGTGTAGATCTTTTATTGTGTATTGCATGTGTATGTATTATGTGTGGGTCTTGTGTATAAATATTTTATTGTGCATGTATGTGCGTAAATGCTTTATTTTGTGTGTGTATACCTATATGTAAATGTTTCATTGTATATGTGCGTGCGCGTATACTTGTGTAAATATTTTATTGTGTGCAGCTTTGGGAACCCCATTTGTAACATTTCCACAGAGAATGAAGAAATTATTGAAGCATGTTTGTCAAGTACCAAAGTATGGAACAGTAGTAACTCAGTAAGAAACACTCACCTATCCCTTCACCTATCCATTTTACAAATGGATATATTAAAAAATTTACCTATAAAATAAAATGTAACATTTTTAGGGTTTATGTGAAGGATGGGACTTAAGTATTTTGTAGCGCTGCGCGATCGACAGCATTTCCCGGAGGAATGGGAGGCCGTAGGTCGAGTCTTTGTGGTAGAATCGGAAAGTTTCATGTCTCTTGCGGAGCATTCGATGGTGGAGGCTATGGTGATGCGTGGAGATGAGTATGTTCTTATAGGGTTCCTGAATTGTACCTATTTAGGGGCGGATCATGGATGTACAATCACAATACTTTTCCGTTCCAACATCGGTCGATAATTTCAGGAGTAAATGTCGTCGTTTACAGGTGCATACTAAGTCGCACACACATATACAATGTTCTTATTAAATGTATTTTGTTATATATATTATATGGTTAATTAATAAACGTATCTCTGCAGCCGGGCGGTGTTGGTCCTCAGCAGCTCGTCGGTCCTTCGCACCCGATCGATCGTCCCCAACCGATCTCCGGCCCGGTCAATCGTCCCCAGGCCGAGCTCCCGCCCCACAAATGCTCCCCAGTCAAGCTCCCACCCGGTCAATCGTCCCCAGCCGAGCTCCTGCCCCACAAATGCTCCCCAGGCAAGCTCCCACCCGGTCAATCGTCCCCAGTCGAGCTCCCGCCCCACAAATGCTCTCCAGTCAAGCTCCCACCCGGTCAATCGTCCCCAGCCGAGCTCCCGCCCCACAAATGCTCCCAGTCAAGCTCCCACCCGGTCAATCGTCCCCAGCCGAGCTCCCGCCCCACAAATGCTCCCCAGTCAAGCTCCTACCCGGTCAATCGTCCCCAGCCGAGTTCCTGCCTCACAAATGCTCCCCAGTCAAGCTCCCACCCGGTCAATCGTCCCCAGCCGAGCTCCCGCCCCACAAATGCTCCCAGTCAAGCTCCCACTCGGTCATTTCTTCTCGGCCGCCCCCTGCACATATCAGTTCCCACCCAGTAGTTCCTTCCCATAGTCTTGGTCGTGGACGTGGTTGCGGCCATCCGTGCGCGAGTGCTTCGTTCGGCTCCAGGTTACCAGCCTCCGTCCATAATCAGGTACTTAAGTTATTAACTTCTTATCATTAATAAGTCTTCAAAACAAAATCAACTTATACTATATACATCAGGGACAGGTGGAGGTACTGAAACGAAAACAACTTCTTTCATTTTCACGACGAGTGTTTCTTACGAATTTTTACTGTTTAAATTTTTGTACTTAATCAGAAATTTTGGCTTATATATAAGGGTTTATTCCTAGAATAGTCTCTACAAATTAGTATTGTTTAATTTCTTATTATGTTGTTTTTTTCAAAATAAATCAACTATATCATAAATGAACTATTAATCTAATTAAGAAAATTAATATTAAAAATCGTCATTTAAAGTATTCGCTTAAAAGAACAATGAATATCTTATGTAAAGTAATAAGTAAGTTGGGATAACAAAGACTTAAAAATACCCAGTTTAGTACTGTGTGAGAACTTATTTACTTTGTTATGTACATTTATTAATATTAATGATTTCTTACAAAAAAATGAGAATTAATGTGCACTAATAAGCATACAATATATATGTGTGTGTGTGTGTGTGTGTGTGTGTATGTATATACACACACACATATAGTATTTTCTATACGCACTAGGTTAGAATAACAAAGTATGTACTTCCAGAATCTGTTATAACATGTTTGTACATGCGAAAATGAAATGTTTAGAATTACAAAGTTTAAAAGCTTATGATTAAATAATATAAGATATTATTAATTAAATAAAATGATTTAGAGTTAATTACCTCTGTTTTAGGGCGAAATTTGCACGAGAAATGCGGCATTTGTGTAGCGCCATCGATACGCTTTTCTCATCATCATCAGTAAGAGGTAACAATTTAGAAGATAAGCAGCTCATTCAGAAGCTTAAATCGATTCTAAGCAAGAATGCGGACACACATCCCTCAAATGCGGCTCCAGAATCGCACTAATCACCAAGTTAAAGAAGATCTTAGTGGGTAATGGTAGACAGGTGTGATCAATCCATGGTTATGTATGAGCTTGCTAAACAAGGTAAGTTTGATGAATGTGATGTCTGTGAGAAAATGTCCACTGTACCTGACATTGTTGCACTCAACGCATTCCATCGACCGGATACAATCTCTATGCTTCAGAACAGGAGGTACATCTGCATATGTGTATATACATATAATGTGTGTTTGTGTGTGTGTGTGTGTGTGTGTGTGTGTGTGAGAGAGAGAGAGAGAGAGAGAGAGAGAGCTGAGGCAATTTGCTGTATTTGTATACATATAATTTATATAAGTAATTTATGTATTTCTGACTTGCGTCATGAAAGGATATTACATTGTAATATTAAAACTGTATACAGGTTGTTTCAACGGGGATATGAAGAACACAATGAAGCACATGTAGGCATGATCAGAACACTTTGTAAGGCTGGCAAATTTGATGAGGCTTACAGAAGTAGCATGGCAATGTTAAAACAGGGGCTGGATTTGGACCCGCGTGTATTCAACACACTTGTATATGGATTGTACAAATCTCAACATATTGCACAATGTTGGGTCTCGTTAAGGAGAAACACAAGGTCCTACCAGGTATGGTAGTGAGTATTAATGTGCATACATACATATATATGTGTCTGTATATATATGGCTATTGTATACATGCAGATAGCAATATTGATCAATGTACTATATAACATTAAGCTGAGGCTAAGCTACTTAGAAGTCTTCCAGATGATATATCAGTTACACAAGACGGGCTTCGACAGCTTGCTAAAACACGGAATATGAGATTATACTACACTAATCGAGGGATTATGCAAAGCTGGCCAATTACAGGAAGCTTTAAAAGTTCATCATCTGCAAACACAGATTTACATGATGTGCTTTTTCGTGCAATGCTCCATAAGGGTGGTGGAAAATTCAATCTTGCTGTGGAACTCGCTGACACCATTTTCGCAAAAGGTGTGTGTGTGTGGTACACATACATGTATACATATACAAGTATGTATGTATGCAAGTATAGACACGCATTACTAAGCATGGATATATACAGGCAAAGGTTTATAGAAAACTCTTATAGAGGAGCTAATCGAGGAGGGAAACATGGACCGAGCTATCACATTTTATGATAAGTTAACAGAGCTTAAGGTACCGTTTAAGCTGGGTTTAACTTCATACAACACACTACTTAATGGACTGTTCAAGATGGGAAAAGAGAGAGACGTGGTTAAACTCTTCAAACACATGGTACGTAGTAACCTCGTACCAGATGCAAACACAGTAGACGTGTTAGTTAATGGTCTGTGTGAGGCTGGTAAAGTACAGTCTGCTGTGAAGATTATGGAGTTAATGAACCTTAACTCGGGGATTTCACTGGGACTTATGACTATGATAGCGCAGTTCGGTGCTTTATGAAGTCGGGAAGATACACAGAGGCTGTAGAGGTTCTCAATAAGATGGTTGTGAAAGGTATACATCCAAGTGAGGACGTGGTTATCGAGCGGCTTTGCGAGGTTAAGGAGTTTAAGCTTGCGGGGGATGTGATGAATCAGATTAAGAAGGTTAATTCATCTGTTTACAAGCCTTACGTGGTATCGTTGTTTAAGGCGGGGAATGCGAGAGAGGCACTACAGTGGTGGGAAGGGATGTTTAAATCTTCGAAACAGTTGAGTTTGGAGCTTGTAGAGTGTTTTCTGGAGGCCGGACTGATGAATGAGGCATGTCATTACTACAGAGAAGTTAAGGAAGGAATGGATTTTGCTAATGGATGTGAAGTTGTGTGCGAATGAGAGGGAATAGAGTGATGGAGTTTGCGTGTAAGCTGTGGAGGAGAGTGGCGTAGGCGTTGTTGGATTTTTGGGGAGCTTATGGATTGGGAGAGTGGATCTGGCTGCTGAGTTGCTTGCTGGGATTTGTGAGAATGGCAAGTCGGATGTACTGACTTGGTGTTATGGAGATGTGCAAGGTTGGGAGGTTTGAAGATGCAGCACATTCTTGAGTATCTGTTTGGCAAGGGTGTACTCAGGAAATATACTGTTTCTTCTATTTGAGATTATCTCGCATATTCTTAAATATTTTGGAATATTCAATTAACAGTTTAAGAATATTCTGGCATATTCTAGGGCATATAGAGCCCTAAAAACAGGGGAGGATAACGAGGGGAGCGAGCGCGCCAGTATGGACGCAAGCCACAGTCCGCGGCAGACATGGGGCCGGGAACAATATCGTGCCCATGGATTCGGATAACGACGGCATTTACTACTACGACGAGGCAGTGCAGAGCGCAATCCAGCAGCAGAAGCCATGGAGCCGCGATCCGCATTTCTTCAAGAAGCTGAAGATTTCCGCGCTGGCGCTGCTGAAAATGGTGGTTCATGCCCGCTCTGGAGGTACCATTGAGGTTATGGGGATCATGCAGGGTAAGACCGATGGGATACGTTCATTGTCATGGATGCTGTTGCGCTCCCGGTTGAAGGTACCGAGACCAGGTTAACGCTCAGGCTGATGCTTGTGAGTACATGGTCGGGTTCACTCAGGCTAACAAACAGGTATGCACCCCAAAAGCTGGTCTTTTCTGTGTAAAACCCATGAAAAATTTGGCAAATGACACGCTCGCGCACACACACACACACACACACCACACACACACACTATATATATATATATATATATATATATATATATGTAATGTGCAAAGTCTCATCTTCGGTAGAACCAGTAGTTTACAACACACACACACATTCAATTACAGGTAGGAAGGCTAGAGAATGTCGTGGGTTGGTATCATTCCCATCCGGGTTATGGTTGTTGGCTTTCCGGGAATCGATGTCTCCACATAGATGCTCAATCAGCAATATCAGGTGCTTATGTGTCTCATATGTGTATGAACATGAACATATTGCATAAATAGTGTAGTGTAATTGTATATTGTGATCTGTTTAGGAGCCGTTCTTGGCCGCTACGAGGACTGTTTCTGCCGGGAAGGTGGAGATTGGAGCATTTAGAACTTATACTCAGGGTTACAAGCCTCCGGATGAGCCTGCTTCCGAATATCAGACCATTCCGCTGAATAAGATTGAGGATTTCGGTGTTCACTGCAAGCAGGTGTGTGTATGTGCGCGTGCGCATGTGCATTACCGACTAATCCTACATCTTTTGCAGTATTATCCTCTGGACATCACGTACTTCAAGTCTTCCCTGGACTCCCATTCTATATATATTTATATAAAAGAAACAAGTTTACCTAAATTTAAAATTACAAAAAAATCTCAAAGCGATCTTATATAACATTTGAATTAAATATTTAATCACACATCACAAAATTTACATACTTTTACCAAGTTGGAATATAAACACATAATTATAAATTATAAATTCAAAACATTTTAAATTCAAACCAGCAATGATGAGTGATCGACTCTCATTAGATATGTATATATTCATAATGTTTTCTCAGAATATACTTATATGATAAATATAATAAAAATCTTGCCTCTTAATTTTATATCCTTTTAGGGCGTTTTAGGGCGTGATGGTTGAGGATCTGACGAAGGAAGTATTGGGCTGTCTGAGCGCGGAGGAGCTTCTTGCGGTGCGGCCAGTCTGTAAGGAATGGAGCGCGCTGTTGAGAGACGACGATTTCAAGCGCAGGTGGGCAGCAAAGCAGAATAGTGGCGATAATTCTTCATTCTCCGGCTTCGAGATGGGAAGTACTCGTTCTGGAAGGAGGAGGAGCCACCATCTACGGTGAGATGTTACAGCTGGGGTAAGAACAGATTCCAAAGCATCCCATTCTCATGGCTTGCACCAGATGGTTCATATCCACGTGCTGCTGGTGATGGACTCATCTGCTGCTGGTATCCACAGCCCCTCTGGTCCAAAGACAGGGGATTCATTGTGGGGAATCCCATAACAAGGAAATGGGTGAGAATTCCAGGTGCTCCGTATCCTTTCTTTTGTTTCCTCCGGACTTATAGAGACACAGAGAGCAACAGGGTGTTTTCAGGATCATATGTGATACTCTCATTTTCGACTCCAAGCTCGGCTTTTGGAGGAGGCCCAAGTGTATGGAGACGAATTCGATACCCATGGGTGTGGTCACTAGCTACGGGGACTACTTTGTTATTACGGGGGAACACTGCCTGGTACAGATAGATCTCGACAACATGGAACTGTCTAGGCAACTGTGTGAATGGCCTGAGTTACCCGTGGTGTGTGCTGCGATCGGCAAACACATGCTGGAGATTAATGGTTGCCTCGGGCTCATAGGCAGCTGTCGTGTATCCAACAAGCTGAGTATCTTCATACTCGACACCCAGAACTGGATCTGGAAGCTTTATTCGACAGCACCCGAATACATACAGGAAATGGTCACGGAGCTCGAGCAAAAGTCGTGCCGCATTCAAGTTCACACCTTCCACAGCTTGACGTTCTTTGCCCTCGAGATGTATGCAGGTCAGTAAAACGTGTGTGTTCGTGTTTGTGTGTGTCTGATACATTATACGCACAGGTTGTCTGTTGTTCGATCGATAAGCATGCTGTGGTACTGGTTACACGATGATGCAATCGATGAAACTCCGGTTCCGGCTCAACTTATAAGCTTGGAGCTGGACTTACAAGCGGCACCCGATATGAATATGAATGATGAAGGTTATAATGAGGACTGGGAGTTATATCCTCGGTTGCATAAGAGACCTCTTCCTGGCGAAGAGGAAGATGAGGAGATGTATGAGTGACTCTGCCCATGAGCAGTCGCCAATAGTTTAGTTTAGGCTATTTATTTGAACACAATAGGTAGGGAGTCTTAACGTGCAAGGAACAACAAAAGAATTGCATTAGCGAAGTTATATTCTTTCGATAAGGTAGGTGTGTATGTATCTGTGCGTGTGGGAGAGAGAGAACAAGTTCCATATTCTATATATGATACCAATACATGTTCATTATATCCATGTACCCTTACGCTTGACTTCTTAATTGTAATAAGGGTTTAAGGTCATTTGTTTTCACAGGACTTTCATTAAATAATTTAAGTATATACAATTTTATATTATCCTTAAACTTAAGTTAAAGTAAATGCCATTTACATATTGTTTAACAGGCAATGAATATATATATATATACAAGACTGCATGTTGTTCACAAGAAGGGAAAGTTTGGTATATGTTGCTTGTCTTCTTGCCTTGGTCTTCCCCAAATTTTTGCAATGTTTAAAGAGAAATCTAAAGATTCTTTATATTCAATCCCCACCTCTGTAATGTTTTGCCTGCAAAAGAGCATAACTTATGTTCTGAGGTCTCCCTACTTCTATATATAACATTTGTGATTTGAATGTCAAATGTCTTTCTCACTCTAAGTGTTATCATTTTTTCTATCCATGTATGTCTCTACATTCATAACCTTGAATTTTACTTCATCTCTCTCGTATAACCATTGTATAAAATATGTTTGTCCATCTATTATCATATTTGTTTACCTTGATAAGTAAGGTGTTCAAATCCATTTTCATCTCCATTGTATTTGGTTAAGTCAAATCACCTTGTACTAAAACAAATATTCTTCGAGTCTTTCATCATATCATAAGCCAACTTTAATGCTTGTACATTCAATTTTCATTTACATACTATAATGCATATTTTGAAACTTCAACTTTCATTCCATACATTCATGTTTTTCTTATTGTTAAAGCATATAATGTTGTTATTTGTACACTAAATTTTATTGTTTTTAAAGTTCTTAATTAATTATTTCATTTTTTTTTCATTATGCTTGGTTTGTACACTAAATTTTATTGTTTTTAAAGTTCTTAATTAGTTGTTTCATTCTTTCTCATTATGCTTCGTTTATACATTAAATTTTATTATTTTAAAGTTCTTAATTAGTTGTTTCATTTTTTTCTCATTATGCTTCATTTACATTCTCAACTTTCCTTGTAGCTACTCTCTCCCTCTTGCATGCCATGGGTTTCACCCATGTATCACATACCCCATGTATTTTTTATGTACTTGCATATCTTGTTTGTGTACTCACATATCCAACATATTTCATAATTTTTACCTAAGTAGTTAACCTACTAAGTTATAATTATGACACTCTTTACCTATTTGAGAAAGTGGATGCCCTCATTCATGAACTCAAGAGTTGTTATTATGCTTTCTTTCAAAAAGTACAATTCAGAAGCGGTTCCAAAGATACTATACCCAACTCAGAGGCGATTTAACATTGTGTAACTGCTTAGTTGTACTCGCATCACATGTTAATTGGGCCAGAAGCAATCCCAAATACACTTGGTTGTACACATGTGACAAGGGTTTAGTTAGACAAAGATAAGTGTTGCATGAGCTTTACTCAAACATTACTTGATAAGCAATGTGGTAATTTGATGATTACTAAGTGTTTAAAATGAATAATGTATCTTAGTTTAATGTATTAAACTAAATATTTTATTCATGTTTGAGGAGATATGTTGAATTATAAAATATGATTAAAACATAAGTTAGTATAACACATATTTCTGATATTAATTATTACAACTTTTCCCTCTCCCCTTAAACAAAGGCTAATTAGTGTTTATAAGAGGACCCATAGTCATGATGTGCCAACATATTTCACATATCCCACAATTTTACTAAGATAATCAACTTACCAAGTTAAAACTATGACATGCAAACTAATTATTTACATATTTAATAGTCCTTTAGTTTGCATGATTCTCTTAAAGGCTTTTATGTATAATCCAAATAATATCACAACCTTGTTTAACTTCAATATCTAACTCAAAAGTGTGATCACCATACTTCACTTTGACATGATAAAAAACTTTTCAATGATTTTATATCCATTGGTACTTCAAATTCCATAAGTCTTTAAAAGAGTTTCTTCCTTTAATTTGTGTCAAAAACCTTTAAAAGTTTACAAAACATTAGTATATTGTTCTCCATATATGTATTCTCATCCTTTCAACAAGCATTTTAAAAATAATTAATTGATGTGCACAAGTATCGTAAGCAAACTCCAGTCTGACTCTTACTCTTTGCTCTTATTTTAGTTCTCTTTATTCCCCGAGGAGCTAAATCATGTGTGTTAGAAATTAACTTTTTAAGTATACGGATTTTGAAATGTGTAGTCTCACCTCTTCATTTATATATTCAAATTTTTAAAAGTCCAAATGTCTTATCCCTTTTGAGTTTTTTGTTTCGAAGTTTTTAATTTTCTTATATATTCCTAATTGATATTTTTGAAAAATTAAATAAATTTAAATTTTATAAACTTTGCAGCATGGATTAAAAGTTGATATAGAGTTAATATGGCACACGCTTCTTGTTCATTTGCTAACGGTGCTTATCCTTCAAATCCATGGTGGTCTTGTTTCTTTGCTGGCACTCTTGTTACCCCAACTTATATATACGGGAAAACAAATTCCTTATATAATACACCTTAACTGTAAAATACACATTTTTGAGTTTTGGCGTAACCCCTCCTAAGTGCGTTTACGTATAAAAATTGTGAATAAAGCCCTTACATGTGGACTCTTATTTTTTGGCTGTCACCAAAAAGTGAACCCCCCTAGTGAGTTAATTTCGTGTCAATCATCTGAACAAACAACTTGGAGATAACATGATTATCTTGTAATTTATAGGTCCCATTGGGTTCCAACTTAAACATAAATGCTACTTTATTTATCATACATGCATGTGAAAAACTAGTTTTGACGATGTTATTGAAAATTGGGTGGAGCATCATTACGACAATATGTGAATGTATGGCATGTAGTGGTTCTACAATTATTCTATAAGCATCAATAGCTCATTTCCTTGGGAACTTCTCAATTGCTCCAACTATCTCATCTACAGTGTGTTCCATCTCTCTTCACACTTTATATCTAATACGAGTTTGGCATCATGTGAGTAAAGCTCTCGCAATTAACTTTTTTATATTTCCATATTATTTAGTTGAATTGGTGTTCTCCTCTTTCCGAGGACTTTATATGCCTTGGTTAGGTTACATCATATGTCGTGAGATGCATTTAATTAAACCATAATGCATATTCTCTTTTCTTTCTTTTCAAAATCTTACGAAATCTTACTTCAATGAGTGCAATCTTCACTTCTTTTTCTCTCTATTGGACATTCATCATCCCCAATTTAGTCCAAGTACCGTTTGAGGCATTTTTTCCCCATATACCATTTCAGTCTCATGTATAATGATGTATACTAAAGCATCTCCATATTGATTCGTCTCATGTATAATGATGTATACTAAAGCATCTCCATATTGATTCAATAGGGTGTTCTTTAAAACCTCATTTCATCGTTCCACAATTTCTTTTGCAGTTTCCCTTTGTGAGCATCCATCATTCTGTAGACTAATGGCCTTCAATCGCATGCTCTCAGTTGTCTGTCTCTTAGTTTTTGTCACTAGCCTTATCAAAATCGGTTTGTGATCATATTTGGATGTGAAATACAAGGAACACAATTACAACTGCAAGACCAAAAAATAAATAAATAACAGAAATTTCAACATAAAGAATTGCAAATTGCAGAAGATAAAAGCTGTATATATACATGTTACGTGTGCGTGCTTGTTATACCAACCAACCAACGGTATACATTACGGAAGTATACGCATGTTTGAATACGTATCTCCCTATATACATATAATGTCATTTGTAAGGTAACCTACGTATTAAACAAAATAATAATTTAATTTATATATTACCTTTCAATATTATAAAAGAAAGGGCTGAAAACTACAATGTGCACAACTTCAATAAGAAAACCTGAGGTATAATGATAGAAGAATATAACACACACACACACACACACACACACACACACCCCATGAATGAATGGTTGACATGTATGTATTACAGAAAGGAGGTATGTACACATCATGTACAAGATACCCAAAACCTTAGATTACGTATCAGACGGATATTAAAATCCCACTAATTAATAATAATAGTGTTTTTTATATTTATCTAATAAACCTTTGGAAACCCTTTAAAATTAAAGAAAATATTAATTTCCTTTCAATTTTTTATATATGGGCCCATAAATTCGGGCATGGCGTTTTAGGGCGTGATGCT
Source organism: Selaginella tamariscina (assembly GCA_003024785.1). Lineage (NCBI taxonomy): Eukaryota > Viridiplantae > Streptophyta > Lycopodiopsida > Selaginellales > Selaginellaceae > Selaginella > Selaginella tamariscina. The sequence goes on along the minus strand of PUQB01000055.1, from coordinate 212,437 downwards.
TGAGGATCTGACGAAGGAAATACTGGGCTGTCTGAGCGCGGAGGAGCTTTTTGCGGTGCGGCCAGTCTGCAAGGAATGGAGGGCGCTGTTGAGAGACGACGATTTCAAGCGCAGGTGGGCAGCAAAGCAGAATAGTGGCGATAATCTCTTCATTCTCCGCCTTCGAGATGCGAAGTACTCGTTCTGGAAGAAGGAGGAGCCACCATCTAAGGTGAGATGCTACAACTGGGGTAAGAAGAGCTTCCAAAGCATCCCATTCTCATGGCTTGCACCAGATGGTTCATATCCATGTGCTGCTGGTGATGGACTCATCTGCTGCTGGTATCCACAGCCCCTCTGGTCCAAAGACAGGGGATTCATTGTGGGGAATCCCATAACAAGGCAATGGGTGAGGATTCCAGGTGCTCTGTATCCTTTCTTTTGTTTCCTCCGGACTTATAGAGACACAGAGAGCAACAGGGTGTTCTTCAGGATCATATGTGATACTCTCATTTTCGACTCCAAGCTCGGCTTTTGGAGGAGGCCCAAGTGTATGGAGACGAATTCGATACTCACGGGTGTGGTCACTAGCTACGGGGACTACTTTGTTATTACCGGGGATCACTGCCTGGTACAGATTGACCTTGACAACGTGGAACTGTCTAGGCAACTGTGTGAATGGCCTGAGTTACCCGTGGTGTGTGCTGCGATCGGCCAGCACATGCTGGGGATTTGATTCTCTGGGCTGATAGGCAGCTGTCGGGTATCCAACAAGTTGAGTATCTTCATACTCGACACCCAGAACTGGATCTGGAAGCTTTATTCGACAGCACCCGAATACATACAGGAAATGGTCACGGAGCACGAGCAAAAGTCGTGCCGTATTGAAGTTCACACCTTCCACAGCTTGACGTTCTTTGCCCTCGAGATTTATGCAGGTCAGTAAAACGTGTGTGTGCGTGTGTGTGTGTGTGATACATTGTACACACAGGTTGTTTGTTGTTTGACTCGATAAGCATGCTGTGGTACTGGTTACGCGATGATGTAACCGATGACACTCCAGCTCCAGCTGGAGTACTAGGTGGGAATCAACTTATAAGCTTGGAGCTGGACTTACAAGCGGCACCCGATATGAATATGAATGAAGATATAATGAGGACTGGAGTTATATCCTCGGTTGCATAAGGGCGAAGAGCAAGATGAGGAGATGTATGAGTGATTGCGTACATGAGCAGTCGCCAATAGTTTCGTTTAGGTTATTTATTTGAACACCATATAGGTAGGGAAGCATGGATAGAGCAAACTTCTTCTGATATATGGTCAGTTGCGTGACCAATACATTTGTATCCCATCTGTCTGTAGGATACTGTGTACTGCCTCAAATCTCTTATATAATATATACTGTTATCGAAAGAATATCCTTCTGCTGGAAGCTGTCCCTCCTTGCTTGTATACCTGTTGACTGTGATTATCACCTGTTACGTCAGATTATATATGCATGATCACTGTGTAGCTTACCATCTAGACAGAGAGAGGAGAGACTAACTTCTGAAGCATGGGAGAAGATTTTATGTATAACCTAGACGCAGCATGTGCGTATAGACACATACCTACGTATATAGATAATCTGGTACAGGTAGTGAGATGGCAAGATACAAGCATGTAAATACATTCTTCTCTCCTGCGGCACGCGTGTGAAGAGATTAGGAGTCAAAGTTACACTCTGAGGATTACATATGGCATGCATATGTATCCTATGCAATGGATAGTTGGGTTTCTGGAGATGCTAAACCATAGTAAGTACTGCACATATACAATATATACTTATGCATAATTATACTGTATAGTTGCCTACATATACATCTGGATGCATGCCATATAATATACAGAATAGAAAGCATAATGCAGCTGATTCCGTATTACGGAAATGGCGCTCTGTTACAAAGTTATTAACATCCTGCCATGTGACAAGGAGTCTGAGACCGGAGGGAGGAACTGCTCCCGTCTGCAAGGATTGAGCACGCTGTTGAGAGAGAGTACCAGTGACAGCAAGTTGTTCATTCTTCATCTTCAAGAGCATTTACATCCTGCTGTCCGTGCTGCTGTTGATATCCACGTTCCTCCTTCCAAAGGCAAGGGATTCATTTCCTGGTTTCCTAGGTACTAAACGTGTGTGTGTGACACAGACAGGTTTTGTGGTGTTTGACTCATCAAGCCTGTGGTACTGGTTATGCTCAATGCTATGTGGGTATCAACTTATAAGTTTGGAGCTCGATGGCAATTATATCCTCGGTTACATAAGAGACCTCTTCCAGATGAGCAGCTGCCAATAGTTTAGTTTTGATAGGCTTTATTTATTATTGAAGCACTTTACTGTACAGGGAAGAACACGGCATGAATACAGCATAACAAATGCATTCCTCTTGTTTTTAAACCCATATCTTTGTTTATACATGCTTACTGAGTTGTAAATATTTAGTACATCATTCTGTATCGCTATAAGATTGAAAATGTTAACTCCCGTTTCCATGGAATATATTAGGATACAAATTTAATGTATTAATTAACTTCATGCTCTTTGAACAACATTAATGCAAATAACTTTAGTGTATATATGTTAGTGTCAAATAACAAATATTAGTAGTGGTTGAGATGTTAACTTAAGTTTTAATTAGTGAAATTTATTTTCACCAACCTTTAACTTTAATTTCCTTTACTTAAAACATTTCAATATTTAATTATTAAGTGTGAGGCATTCACACACATTTCCTTGAGTAACTCAATTCATTTTTGAAGTCACCTCCCAAGGTCACTTCAAAATTTTCTTTGTATTTAGTTATATAAAAATGTTTTTAAAATACTATGCACATGTAAAAAAGTTTACAATTTTTAATTGTTAAAAGTTTAGACACGGAACACATGCGGAGATTGGATTGGGGCAGTAGGATCAAGCACCAGGATATGCCGGGCAACATCATTGTGTTAGACCCATATAACGAATCAAAGAATATTCTTTAAAAAGGTATAAACTAGAATATTCTAAGGAGCTATACCTAGATCTAAGAGAGAATTAAGGGCACACTATTATTGGAAGCCTTTCTTGGAGAGCAGCGTGTGGAGACTAGAGACAGCTCGGGGGAGGTCGGGTGGTATTGTGAGGGTCTCTAGATTGTACGTAGGTGCCTAACAATTTGGTATCGGAGGAGGTTCGAGATGAGTGACCGTGGGAAGGAGAGACAACACCAATGAGGAGTGGACGAACCAGGAAATCGTGCTCGAATTATACGCTATGGCGAAGGATTCCAAGCAATTTCAAGAGTACGTGACTGGTTCCTTGGAGGTGATTCGTGAGCGGTTGGATACTATTGAAGATCAACTTGCTCAAGGAACCGTGACTGGTAAGAGCAGGGTGCTAGATCGTCTTCGCGTTCCACCTTTTACCGGTAAAGAATCGCGGATGAGGCTATGAGTTGGCTTGAGATAGCAGCGAACTTGCTCACTGCACAGGGAGTGACTACCGAGCAGGCTATGATAGCTGTATCAGTAGCCTTGAAGGATAAAGCTGCGAGGTGGTGGACACGCATTCGAAATCAGCGCCAGTTAGCTCACCAGGAGATGATTGCAACTTGGGAGGAGTTCTCTGAGCTATTTAAGAAGGAGTATGCTCCTCGGTTCGATGTGTCTCATGCAAGGCGTGAATTGCGACATTTAGAGCAAGGGAAGATGACCTTGGACGATTACATTGAGAAATTGAGTCAATTACTTTGCCGTGTACCTGACGTGTCTGTCAACCAGCAGAAGGATTATTTTGTAGATGGGCTGCGAAGTGCTAACTTGCGTAGACATCTTAACTCGGTGATTCAGTCCAAGACTTTAGAGGAGCTGTTCGAATATGCTCGCTTGCTAAATGAGGAGGATAAGGTGTTTAAGGAGAATGAGCGACATGGCAAGAAGCGTGGTAGGAGCACCTCTCCAAGTCCTCGTGAGCACCAGGAGTATAGAGGGAATAGCCATCGTGCTAGGCCGAAGTCCAAGCTGGTAGCTTCTAGTTCTTATCACCGACAATCGGCCTAAGAAGATTGTCAAGGTGTTTGATAGTGAACGTTGCCACCTGTGTGGAGAGGTGGGACACTGGAAGGCCAATTGTCCAGGAGGAACAAGCCCAAGGGCAAGGGTTCAATGGTGACAAGGACAAGGAGACACCTAAGAAGCTTCAGGAGATGGAGCGTGGAGAGGAACACAAGGGAGATAGTTCTAACCACGAGGTAAATTTTGTCTGTTCTTGCTCGACAGGTAAACTGCATGGCACGGGAGGAGCCACACACACGTGCTATTGTGGTGGAGGGACGACTTGGTGAACGTCCAGTGCGAATCCTCTTGGATAGCGGAAGTAGCGATAACTTTGTATCAGCAAAGTTAGTGCAGGAGTGCAGCTTGCCCATGAAGACTGTGCCTCAATACGAGATTGAGGGCTCAGCTACTGTCACACAGAGCTGGAATGCTTGTGTGGAGGAGTTACAGCTGACGGTTGGCAAAACTCAGCTGGTGGAGACTTTCTTCCTTGCGGAGCTAGCGCGTGTGGACCTCATCCTTGGGATGAGCTGGCTGGACGTGTGGATCCTGAGATCAAGTGGAGCATCAAGCGAGTGAAGCTTGAGTACAGTGGAGTGAAAGACACTTGGTTTGGAACAAGGCTTGAGTCTCCAAACAAGTATCTTTCTACTATGTCTTTGAAGAAATATCTCCGTAATAAAGAAGATCAAGTCTTTCTGATGTATATACGTGAGTTAGATTCTTCTAATGTCACATTGGGCGAGCTGCTGTGCAAGTTGTCCTTGAGGAATTTGCTGATGTCTTCCCTCCGAGCTACCTCATGGCTTACCACCTGCAAGAGGTGTGGAGCATGAGATTGTGTTGGAACAGGGTACGAAAGCCATTTACCGTAAGCCGTTCCGACTGAGCCATGCTGAGGAGCAAGAGGTTAAGAGACAAGTGATGGAGCTATTGGAATATGGCTTCATACAACCGAGCAAGTCTCCATTTGGTGCACCAGTATTGCTTGTCAGGAAGAAGGATGGCACCATGAGGATGTGCATAGACTACAGAGCTCTCAACAAGCAAACAGTGAAGGACAGGATGCCCATGCCACGTGTGGATACTATCATGGATCATCTCGGTGGAGCCAGAGTGTTCACCAAGATAGACTTGCAGCGGGTATCATCAGATTGCTGTGAAGGAGGCAGATATCTACAAAACTGCTTTCAACACTAGCTTCGGGCATTTTGAGTTCACTGTTATGCCATTTGGCTTAACAAATGCCCCAGCCACATTCACTCGGTTGATGACTGAGGTGTTTGGTGACTACTTGCATGACTTTGTGGAGATCTTCCTCGACGATATTCTTATTTACAGTAAGAATATGAAGGAGCATGTGGAGCATTTGCGGAGAGTTCTTCAATTGCTGAGGAGAACAAGCTCTATGCAAAGAAGAGCAAATGTGCATTTGCTCAGTGCGAAGTGGAGTATTTGGGTCACATTGTGACGCCAAGTGGAGTGAAGACTGATCCACAGAAGGTGGCAGTGGTGGAGCAATGGCCAGTTCCTAGCAATGCACAAGAGTTACGGAGTTTCTTGGGCATGGCTGGTTATTACCGGCGGTATGTCAAGGATTATGCCAAGAAAGCTTCTCCGTTAACTAGGTTGCTAAGGAAGGACGTTCCCTTTGCATGGAGTGCTTCAGAGGAGAGCAGTTTCCAAGCTTTGAAACAAGCTTTGGTACGTGCACCAGTTTTATGTATTGCAGATCCCTCTAAGCCTTATGAGGTATCGTGTGATGCAAGTGGAGTGGCCATTGGAGCTGTACTTATGCAAGAGGGAAGGCCTATTGCTTATGAGAGTCGTACTTTGAATCCTGCAGAGCAACGGTACTCAACGTATGAGCAAGAACTACTGGCTATTGTTAATGCATTACGAGTTTGGAGGCACTATCTTTATGGTGCAAGTTTCAAGGTGTTTACAGATCACAAGCCTTTGGTGTATCTGTTCACACAGAAAGAGTTAAACTCTCGGCAAGCTCGCTGGATGGTTAAGCTCATGGAGTTTGGCGAATTTCCTATTGAGCATCGCGCAGGAAAGCTAACGTGGTGGCAGATGCTTTGTCACGCGTTAGGAGAGCCACAGTAGTGGGAGAATTCCAAACACGCTTATGTAATGCATTAACAAGGACGGTCAGTGAGTTTAGCCAAGTAGTTCAACATGCTCAAGCACAAGACGCCGAGGTGCAGGAGCTCAGAGGACAGCTAGAGCCACCATTCTCATTTCAGGATGGGGTTTTGTACTACAATGGCCGTGTGTACCTTCCTCGTGTGGACCATTTGATCAACCAGGTACTATATTTTCATCATGATCGCCGGAGGCTGGTCATTTTGGGGGGAGGAAAACGTATGAGTTGATCAAGAGGAGGTTCTACTGGAGGAATATGAAAGCTGATATCATAGAGTACTGCAGGACTTGTGACAAGTGTCAGCAAGTAAAGGTGCCCAGGGAGAAACCAGGTGGGCTATTAGTACCATTGCCTATTCCAGACAGGCGATGGGGCAGTATCTCTATGGACTTTGTCACCCATTTGCCAAGGACACAGAGGCAGAATGAACAGGTGTGGGTCATTGTGGACAGGTTGACAAAGTTTGTCAAGTTAGTTCCCTTGGGGAAGAATGTGAATGCATCCGAGCTGGCTACGATGTATTTACAACATGTATTTCCTATCCACGGATTTCCAGATGATATTGTAAGTGATAGGGACTCCAAGTTCACTTCTAGCTTTTGGAGAGGCTTTTCTAAGTGCATAGAAGTGAAGCTTAAGCTGTGTAGTGGAGATCATCCCGAAACAGATGGGCAAACAGAGAGGGTGAACCAAGTTCTGGAAGATATGCTAAGGTGCACTATTAACCAGAAGGAAGGTCAGTGGGATAAGTATATTCCATTACTCGAGTTTGCTTATAATAACAGCCAGCACAGTGGCATTGGAATGAGTCCATACTATGCTATGTTTGGACGACATCCCAAGACAGCTTTTGAGCTCGGTTTAGCAAGTAAGAAGGCTCAAGGCAACATGGATGAGGAAGCTAAAGATCTGAGTGTTGAACTTGAAAACATTCAGAGTTTGTGCAAGAAGAACTTACAAGCAGCTCAGAGCCGAGCTATCAAGTTTGCTAATGAGCACAGAAGCTTCCGAGAGTTCCAGGTGGGGGATTATGTATATCTCCGAGTGGTATTTGCCACACATGTAAGGCGGAACACAGTTGTGGCCTTACGGAAGGGACGCAATGATAAGTTGTCTCCCAGGTACTCAGGTCCTTATGAGATTCTGGAGCGTATCGGTAAGGTGGCATATCGACTACGGCTGCCAGAAGGAGTGAGGGTGCACCCAGTGTTTCACGTTAGCCAGTTAAAGAGAGTACTCACAAGGAACGAGTCCCGGGTAGATTCTTTGTGGATGTACGAGGCTAATGATACAGGACCAATTGAGTAAGTTATACTGCCCTTGAGGACAAGGACTTGCTAATGGGGGAGGATTGTTATGACCCATATAACGAATCAAAGAATATTCCCCAGAAAGGTATAAGCTAGAATATTCCTAAGGAGCTATACCTAGATCTAAGAGAGAATTAAGGGCACACTATTATTGGAAGCCTTTCTTGGAGAGCAGTGTGGAGACTAGAGACAGCTCGGGGAGGTCGGGTGGTTTGTGAGGGTCTCTAGATTGTACTAGGGTGCCTAACAAGTTGAACGGAGGAGATTGGAATGCCACACGACAGAAGAAGAATGCGTGATCTAGGTTCCTCATCCCATGTATGCATTCAACATCATACAGTAGGCATTGAGCATTATACAAGACATCGTACATGGCATCGTACAAGAGCCATTCATGGTGGATTCTCAAATGGGTAAGTCCAACTAAATTTTCAAATGGGCTTAATATTAAAGTATGACTAAACAATTTTAACACAGAAAAATCAACCAATAGTTGATGTTAAATTGAAATATTAAAATCTTAACTTTAGTTCTTTTGTATATATGAAGACTTAACATTTATAAAGTTTTGATTCTGAATTTAAATATGAACTTTTGGTTTTTATTTTGGATTTGAATCTGGATCATCAATTTTTAATTTTAAAATATTTTAAAAAAATATTTTAGTGTTGACATATTTCAATAATAATGTTAGCATTGACTTAATATATTGTGATTTTGGTGATTCATTACACCATCCGTCCTCTTCTGTAATGAATTTGATGAGTTAGATTAGAGTGAAATTTAAGCTATATAGGTATTAAGCATGAAATGGGATAATGACTTATTGAGATTACTCAAGTTCTCTATAAGTTCTCAAGTGTGGTCACTAAAAGAGTAACCAACAATGTCATAAAGCTTACCACAAAGTCCAAAATAACATGAATTTTATATTTAAGTTCATTACCTATTGCATTTGATGATGGTAGTGACACAATATGATTAGGAATGATATTAAGTGTATATGACTCAAGAATGAAGATGTGAAAAACATGGTGAATCTTCATGATAGGAATGGAACACAACCTTGTTGATTTTGTCGATGATTGGAAATGGTACAAAGCATTGATATCAAGCTTTTAACATGGTCGGGTGACTTGTAAACTTCATTGCAAGAGCAAATCCAATCACCAACTAAGAAAACAAGAGCAATTTGATGGTATTAGTTGGTAGTTACCTTGTGAGAGGCTTGGGCCTAATATGAGTCAACTCCTTATGACACTGTCTTTTATTGATGGTTTGATTAGAACATTAACACAAGTGTACAAAACCAATATGGATGATGACCATGGACTGTAAAGAATGATGATTGACCTATAAAAGTATTAAGTTGTTGTACATGAACTTTGCAAGGGGCAAGAGTTCGACCCAATTGTTCTGGTGGTAGTTATTAAAGCATGAAAGGTACTTTTCCAAAGTATGTTCAGCTTGATTGTTGGTTTATGGATGATACCTCAATGACAACTTATACTCAATATTCAAAAGTTAGAATAGTCGCTTTCAAAACTTAGTAACAAACTAAGGTTCATGATTGATGACAATATTGTTTAGTAGGTCTATCGAAAACTATAACATTATGCATTTATCATACTTAAATTAACCACCATGCAATCAAAAAATCTTTTTAAACACTAATTCTAGTGTTTCCTCACTTGTGATGAACTTTATGCACAAAAGAAAATGAATCACCACATGTTTGAGCTCATTTAAGTTTAGGGTTTAGGGTTTAAGAATCAAAGCTGCATCAACCCTTAAATTGAGGGAAGTCAATAATGAAGTACATAGAAATTTACTTCTAAGGACTAATTGAAATTGACAATGGTTGAAGTAACATGTAAGGACAATGGCGAGAGGCAACAAACATCACAAGTGAAAATAAAGTTTGTTATATAATTTTGAAGTTGGTACCATTAGTAATCCCGAATAACCAATTCAAATGTCTTATGTATACCAAAATGTTTAATAACATAATTATCATGACAATCTTGTAACACTAAAAAACGATAGGGGCCATTTATAATATAAACAAAATTATTGTATAACAACAACCTGTTTTGGAACTTGAACCAATTATAGTCACCAAGGTTGTGTTATGAACCAAAACTCGAGATTTTGTTAGAATATGGTTCATAATATCTTAAACAACTAGATCTATTAGTAGTGTCACATGAACCATGTTAACATGGCGAAACTTTCCTATGTGCAAAAATCATTGTTCATAGTGCAAGAAAAGTTCCCAATTAAAGATTGGAGAATTTAGTCCTAATAATAATTTTATATGTCACTTATCTCGTCTCTGAAGTTAAGGATAAGATTTTGCTTTGGTCATTACTATGTTATAGTATTTACAAAATATCTAATATATCATATATCATAATTATGCACTTGTATTACTAAATGATTACAAAAGATAACAAATGTGGAGACTTACTTCTCTCCTAAAGATTCTCTCTCTCATGCATTGCTCTCCTTTATAGCTCTCCATAACTCCACTATAGCCTTCATAGCCTTCATAGCCTCTCTTCTTGCTCTAACCAAATCTTGTCCTCCTCTGCCTTCTCATATCAACCATCTTAATTGTTTGCTTCCTATCTGTGTAGGATCTATCCTACCGTTGTAGGATTTTTCTTGTACCCATAGGATTCCTACTACTCTTTCATACTAATTATTCCTCCATCATAGGAAAGTTTTATGTATGCCATGTTCCTAGATGCTCTGTTTCTGGTCCCTAATACTATTCCCCACCTTGAATCTTGCAATGTTTTCACTACATCTTCCATGTTTCTTCATTCTCCGACTAATCTTTAGAATAATCCATCTCACATTCTTCCTTATACCTAGCAAACTCAGCCTTCAACTTCTCTATTTCCTGTACCATGGAAGCCATTTGCAGTCAAAGACTCTAGTTCTCCATCTACAATTGCTGAAGTTTCTCTTCTAAGATTCCCCCTGACAGAGTTCCTCATGTGTCTTTATAATCTTCAAAGCCATTGGCATTGGCTCAGCAACAGTCACAGGCTTGCCTTTCAGAATCGATGGACTAGGAGTCCTCACCTTCATTAGTCACATTCCCATCTTGCTAATCATTGCCTGCATTGTGTTCATCTTTAGCATTACCACCGAGTCCACATCATTCTACAATAAGCCTCTTAATTTCTGCCCTATCTTTCACCGTGTATCCCATGTTCACGAACTAGTTGTAGAATGAGGAAGCTAGCTATGGCACATCCTGCGTTGCAAAGCCCCCCTAAGCCAATTTACCTAGTATCTCTTGCTGCATCTAGGACAAAGCCTGCACCAACTAGACTTTAACTCCCATTAACACCTCATCTTGTCGAAAAGGCTTCTAACGCTTACCACTCTTTGTGGACATCCCATGCTCCATGTACTCCATTGGAATTTCCTTTGCCTTAGACTCGTAGCATTGACTTGCTACCACACATGTCTGATGCTTAGGATAACCTCCCCGTGCATACGTACCTCGTCCTCGCGACAAGTACCCTGTAGCTCCCCGATTAAACCATGGCTGCCTCACTACTAAAACACATCCCATCCCTTCTCCTAGTGAAAGAACTTCCTCAATGTGAGGTAATTGTAACAAGCTGCCATTGCCCCTAGAACCATTTCTGGGGAATATCCTCAAGAATCTTGTCTTGCTCATTACCTAACTATTGTGGCACTTGCTCCACATGCTTCTCCAATTGTGTTCCTAGCATCTTCTCATGTGGTGTCTCTTGTGGTTCCTCATTCGACTGTTGCACCTTGTGCCTCTTGTGACACCTCTTGCACCTCCTCATCTGATTGCTACACCTACTTCATATGTGGTTCCCACTGTAGCTGTTTCTATAGCTTCCCATTTGTTTGCTCCTCATGGCTTAATGGTAATTGTTCCTACGATTTCTCCCCTGCCTTCTATACTAGTTCCTCCAACGTCTTTTGAATTAGGTTTTTCATTTTCTTGTGACGCCCTAGCCATGAGCAGCTTCACATTCAAGACCTTTTTTGAATGCTCTTACTCTTCTTCATCCCCCATACCTTTTGAAGCCTCATCATCCACCGAAATACTCTCCACCACCGGCTTCTTCTTCCCTTTCCTCACCGATGTTCTCATAGGCATAAGCTGAGAAGTCTTTTGCTTCTTCGATGGTGGTAGTTTTACAGTCTTACTTGCACTTTCCTACCGCTTACCATTGGTTCCTTCCTGAACCTGTTTCCCCTCTGACTTTTCCTGCGTTATAAGTGCAATCATTGGAGACTCCTTTCACTGCATTTCCTTCTCCTATGCAATGAAGATGTATTCTCCCAATTTCCTAAGAAGATACCTTGCCACTCTTGTGCACTTTCCTCCCTTCAATTCCTCATACAGAGACATTACTATCTTTGATGTTGTATTAGAGGAAAGACAAAACTCAAAAGAGTTCACAAGGAAATTAACTAGAAGCTCCACTTCCTCCTACAGCAAGCCAAGCTTGCTATTATTATATTGATGCCCTTCTTTCAAATACATATCTAAGTTCTTTTTATCAATTTTAAGCTCACCCTTCTCCAAAGGTAGCTAAAAAACCTCTGCGATAACTATTCATCAATGATCATCCTCTTTCCCTCTCATATGCCAAAAAATCATCTCCATCCTCTTCTAACCTTTCTACCATCATCACGAAATAATAACATTGAAGCACATCAGGATTCACCTGACCCAAAACATCAGCATACGAATCCAACCCAAACTTCGACAAGGCTTTTACAAGGTCGAGGCCTATCTCCCACTTCATGACCATGACTGTAAAACACTCACATGCTAAATTCTCCATTGCCTTATGCAAGGACTGACAATTCTTCACCACTAATGTATTTCTTCCCTTGCCATAGCCACTACAAAGGAAGATTGGACCCTAGATTTGGCCCTTGCACAAATTTCCAAGTGTAAGGGAATATCCCTTTTTATAAAGTATGCCTCAACGTTTATAAATGGCACTTCGTATTTTCTTAATTTATTAATATTAATTCTTTCCTCCATAACGTCTCCTTTTAGGGTTTCTACCAACACAACCCCTTATTCATTTATCTCTTTAACTCTAAATGGGCCTAACCATTTCATCTTTAACTTGTCATATGGTCTTTACACACTTCCCCTATATCATAAAACCAAATCTTCTTCCTATATATCATGGTTCTTCTTTTTCCTATTATATTAGGCTTTTTTTCTTTTCTAGATTGCTTGCACAATCCATAAGGCATATAGCCTTATCTCATCAAATTTTTTCAGTTCCCGCAACCTACTGTGCAAAGATTCTTTCTTATTCAAATTATGCTTTACCGCGATTCTCAAATATGGTACAATGTACACAACAAGAGTTATTACCTTAATTCCATAAGCCAACTTAAAAGGTGTCATTTCTATCACAACTTTATAAATTATCTTGTAAGCCCATAAGACTTTAGGAAGTCTCTTATTTCAATCTTTTCCATTCTCTTGAATCACTTTCCTTAAGACATTCTTAAGGATTTTATTTGTAAATTTTTAATAAGGTGTGAATTTCTTATGTTTTATAACGAACTCCTTCATAAGTGTTTGAATTGTTTTATTAATAAAGTGTTTTCCTTTATCACTTATTATCTCTGTAGGAATTCCATAGCATACTATAATCATATAATATATAGCACGAGTTGTGTTATAAGCATTAACTTTCCTCATAGGTGCTACTTCAACCCATTTAGTTATATAACCCGTAAGTACTAAAATATATTGATTCTTTTTGTACTCGTAAGATTTATGAGTCTTGTAAAATTCATTTCCCATCTTTGAAAAGGTTCAAGTGAATCAGATTTAACAAATATGTATATTTTTTAGGTGGTAATTGTGCTCTTTGGCACTTATCACATTTCCTACAAAAATCTCTTATATCTTACTATAATGTAAGCCATCACAATCCGACCTAAAATATTTTTCTGGCAGTTATTTCCTCTGCGAAATGTCCTCTTGCCAGACTCGAATGGGCTTCTCTTAGAATATCGAAACCTCAAAAGGTTCCACACAACATCTTAGCACTCCATCCTAACTAGTCTTATATAACTTTCCACCCACCAAAGAAAAATGTTGTGTCCTCACAATAAATAACTTTTTTGGTTATTTGTCTTATAGGATGGTGGAACTAATCATGTTGACAAATAAACTTTTCCACGTAGGAAGAATTTACACATAAAATAGATGTGCGTTAGGAAAGTCATTCATATAATGGATTGGAATTTCTCCTATCTTAATATGTCTCAGATGGTTAACCTGTTCATGCTGCCTTCCTAGCTTATGTATTATTTGAAGATCATATTCTTGTAATAGGAGAAACCATCTAGCCAACCTTTCTATTAGGACTGGTTAATTTAAAAGATATAATAAAGCCTTATGATCTATAAAGATTTTGACTTTATTAACTAATAAACAATGTCTGAATTTATGAATTGCATACCTAAAGCTTCTTTTTCTGTGGTAATATAGTTCATCTCTGTTGGTGTCAACCTGCGACTTGCATAATAAATAGGACGATCCTTTTCATTTTCCTATGTTTGTGTAAGGATAGTTCTTATCGTAATATTTGAAGCATCTACCTACACATGGAACTCTCAAAAGATTTACTAATATAGGTGCTGTAATTAAGGATTTACTAATATAGGTGCTATAATTAATTATTTTCTTAGTTTATCAAAGGCTTCCTAACACTTAGGAGTCCAATCATAGGATATTTTTGCCTTTAAAAGATCAATTAAAGATCTGGCTATCCAAACATAATCTTTAATAAATGTTTTGTGATAATCAATTTTTTTTAAAAATTGTCATAATCCTTTTAAATCATGTGGTGATTGTAGAGTAAATATAACTTTAACCTTATCCTGATCAATCAAGATTCCCTCCTTACAGAACTCCGAATTTTATAAAGAAGTCACATTTTTTAGGATTTAGAGCAACTTATTTTGCTTGCATTTTTGAAAACATTTCTTTAAGTAATAAAAATAATTTTTTTTATCACTATACACACTAAAATCATCCATAAAAACTTTCATAAAATCTAGTAAATATTCATGGAAAATGTTTGTTATAATTCTTTGAAAAGTAAAATCCTCAGAAGCCACTAAAATCTGGTTATAGCCTGATAATCCATTCATAAAAGAATACATTTCATGTCCAATCACACTATTCAACATTTCCTTTATAAACGGAATAGGAAAAACAGACATCATTTAATTTCTCATAATTTACACATATTCTTAACTTCTCATTCTATTTAGGAACAATTACAAGTGGTGATAACCATTGTGCACCTTGTATAGGATAAATGAAACCAACATTTAATAACTTATCTATCTCCTCCTTAACAAGTTGTGCATAATTAAAATTCATCATATATGCTCTTTATTTCACAAATTCACTTCCTAGTAATAATTATATATAGTGTGTACACAATTCATGAGGTATTTAAGATCTTTATAGAACCATGCAAAGACATCTTTTGAAGCAAGTTCAATCCTTTTTCTTAGAACTTTTTGTCTAGTTCCTGAGCAATAAATAAGACCTTAGGCTTATTTTCCATGCCTATATTTACTTGTTCTAAAGGTTATGTGGTATACGCATATGTATACTCTACAAGTTGTTCCTGTAAATCAATCTTATATCAGATTGCTTTATAGAATATCATTTTCCTTTTGCTGAATATTTTCATTTATTTCAGCACTACATGAAGGTCTATGTCAGTTAAAACCTTCAAATAAGGATATGCTTTCAAGATTTCTACTTATTCTTGATCATCTAATCCATTAAACTAGTCATATACTTCTAAATCGAGAGGTCAATTTTTCTTTTTAACATACTTTTTAATATAATTATAGATCACTAATTTTCCTTCTCCTAGCATCATCTTTCATGTTCCCCAGTCCTGTATAACTTTAGCAAATTTCAACCAAGTTTGCTTAATAACATAGTATATATAGTATTTTTTTTTTCCATTTGGAGGACAATGAGTAACACTTTATACTTAAGACCTTTTATGAATATAGTCACTCCTCTCACTATATCCACACATGCTTAATACTTCTCTAATCTACCATTTTTAAATTAAAAAGAGTAGGCTCAATAGGGCCTAAACCATTTTCTTAAAGCATGTTTCTACAATAAAGTTAACTTTTGAACAAGTGCTCATTTTATCTTATTTCTACCAATATATATTATGATATTGGGTACATACCCATCATAATCACCTTCTTTTTTAAAATGCTTCTCTACTCGGTGAATTTCTTGCCATGTATAAATAGGTAAAGATTTTGTGATAATGTTCAGCATTTGCAGAATTTGATTTTTAATATATGGGACAATATATATTAATTATCCCAACGTGATTGTGATTTCTTGACTCAATGCACTCTGAGTCATTGATTTTGCCATGATCTACTTCACCGAATCACTCTGTTTTATAGGAATATTTTTTTTCACAAGAATATCCTTTTCCTCCAAAATATTCCTTCCTAAAATAGAATTGATTATTTTTAGTTCCTTTAGTCTATTCTTGGTTTTTTTTTATCATGATCCTTAATAGACTCAGGGAGATATCGTTCCTAGAGATGAATGTTCATCTTTTCTCTTATCTGCCTACTATCTTGTGATAAATATACAGAATTTCTTTCTTTTACAGTCATGAATTTTTGTTTTTGACATTTATTTTCTTTTGAACAAGTTGTTGCTCTCATAGCAAGTTGATTTTCTATCTCCTTCTCTTCCACATCAATTAATCTAGCTCCAAGTTGATGTTTAGAAGCATTGTTTAAAGTAGAAGATTGATTCCTAGGACAATTTGGAGAATATGTCATTTCTCTTCACATGTATAACAAGTAAGATTAATGAAATTCCTTCTTTGCACTTTCTTTGTTTATATTTTAATCTTTATAGATTTGAATAGGATCTTTCTAGTCCTATATAGGAAGTCTCATTCCTTCCCATATTAGGTTTGTATGCTGGAGCATAATTAGTTTGATTCCCTTCATACAGCTTATCATTTCCTCTTGTGTAAGAAGCATTCCTTTTATTATTAAAAGGATTTTTGTTTCTTCCATAATAAAGCTTCCTACTATGAGATGGAAATGTGGTAACAGGAGGTTGTCTCACATAAAGCAACCTGGCATACCGACTTTACTTCCTCACTTTGTTTCTCTTTTCTCTTTCCACACGTGCCACATTTTGGTTAATAAAATATTTATAGTCTTTTGTCAAATGTCCTTCTTTATCACATATTTAACATTTTGGCAACTTTAGTCTGCATTCATCTATAGTATACTTAGGATTCTTACATTTGACACACCATATCCTAGCATCAAATTCCTTATATGTAAGATTGTTTTTCAAATACTTAACTAACTATAGTAACATTTTCTCATTAGCTTTATAGTCCCAAACCTTAATAGGTTCTTCCTCATCGTTTAAATTAGTATCTTTCTTTTTGCTATATTCTTTATTTGTCTCCTCTTCTTCTCATAATCTTTCAAATACTTTACAAGATCTTTCATATCTACTTACTAAATCGTTATTGCATAATGCCTATATAACTTCTGCAATCCTTATTTATACCATTGAAGCAAAACATCTTCCTTAACATATAGCTTACATTTCTTTTCATGCTTCTTAAAACGATGTGTATATTTTTATATAATTTTAATTTTTCCTTGGATATTCCTGAACTTTTCTAAGTGCTCTTTGGGCAACTCTTTATTTTTAAAGTATTTTTTAAAAGCTTTTGTAACTTTCTCATAATCTTTTTTCACATCTTTCTCTAATTCATAATACCAATCAGATGCATTTCCTTTTAATGTATAAGGAAATATAAGCAACTTATCTACATTGCTTACTTTATACAACTTTACAACTTCCTCAAACTGTAACAAGTGTCTTTTAGGATTTTCCTTCTTTCTTATGGAAAATATTGGGTACATTAATGTTCCTCTCAACATTTCAGGGAAAAGTGTCATATTAAACATTCTTGGTGAGCTTTCTCTACCACCTTCCTTTGCACTAAGACGAGAACTTTTAGGAGATCCTCCTCTTGGTCTACTAGGAAATCTTATTTTCCAAAGAGTTTCTTCCAACTTTTCCTCTACTATAGTATGATAGTCTATACCACCTTTAGTGGCACTTTTTCCTATTTGACTAATGAGTCTTATAAGAGCTTCTTGCCTAATAGTAATATTTATTTACTCTCCACATGCAACCTCTCTCTCGACATACCTATTATCTCTCTTGTTAGAGATGGATTAGAATTATAATACCTCTAAGGCTTCATCCATTATCATATAAACACACTTCTTTTTCCACTTAAACTCTAGTTCTTTTAGAGCTATTTCACATATATTACTCCTTATTTAGGAATTTCACAAATTCCTACACAACAATGGCGAAATCTCTCTGTGGTTGCCATGTGTTAACATGGCAAAACTTTCCTATGTAGAAATCACTATTCATAGTGTATGAAAAGTTTTCTAATTCAAAATTAAGGGATTTCATCCTGATAATAGCTCTATATGTCACTTATCTCATCTTTAAAGTTAAGGATACAATTTTGCTTTGGCCATTACCATGTTATAACATTTATAAGATATCTTGCTCATAAGACAAGAATATATTCAACATATTATATATCATAATCATACACTTACATTACTAAATGATTACAAGAGATAGCAAGTGTGGAGACTTACTTATCTCTTAAAGATTCTCTCTCTCATATGCATTGCTCTCCTCTATAGCTCTCCCTAGCTCCACTATAGCCTTCATAGCCTCCCTTCTTTCCCTAATCAAATTCTATCCTCCTCTACCTTCTCATATCAACTGTCTTAACCATTTGCTTCTTACATGGGTAGGATCCGTCCTACCACCATAGGATTTTTCTTGTCCCATTGGATTTTCCTACTACCCTTTCCTACTAATTATTCCTACACCATAGAAAAGTTCTATGTAGGCTATGTTCCTACATGCTTTGTTTTTGGTCCTTAATAAACCATGTCAAGAATGCTAAAATCCGCTAGAGCTTATAACACCTCAATAACAATCAACTTTAGCCGATTTAATCTTAGAAGAACTTGCCGTTGTTGATCAAATGCCAAGTCATAAGGACAAGGAGCCAAGTAAGATTGTCAAGAGCATCTTCTTTACTATGTTGCAAACATGATACATAATAACAAAATTGAATCGTGTTAAGAACTAGGCTCAACAAAATTGTCAATGACCCTAAACTCGTGTCAACTAGACGTTCTTAAAATCTTTATAATTGTTGTAGACTATTGCCTTGTGTGGCGAACCCTCCAAGAAGTACCTCCATTTTTTAAATGAATCCACAATAGTCAAAAGCTCTTGATCATGTACCTCGTAATTGATATTTGGTGTAAAAAACTTGTGAGAGTGAAATGCTACTGGGTGGAGTTGACCATCTTCATCTACCTAGAACAAGATGCTACCCAATGCAAAGTTCAATGCATCAGCCTTGATGATAAAAAGTTTATTAAGATCTGAGTGAGCCAATATCAGAGTGGAGGTGAATGATTGCTTTAAGGTGTTGAAGGCAGTCTCTAGTGTCCACACAAACGGCTTGCCCTTCTATGTGAGTTTGGTAACTAGTAGTGCTCGGTGAGCTTGTGATAGAATTGGCAAAGCCAAGAAAATATTGAACATTTTGTACAAACCGAAGGACATGCCAATCTAGCACACTTCTCACCTTGGCAAGATCCATTAAAACTCCTTTTAGCGAGACAATGTATCCTAGAAACTCCATAAAGATCATGTTCAAAACTGCATTTCTCAAGCTTAGAATAAAGGGGCCATGGTCCTTCAATTTTTACAATACCTATTAAACATGCTCCCCGTGCTCCTTCAATGTCTTGGAATATATGAAGATATCATCAAGGTACAATATCATGAACATGTCCAAGAATTTGTGCAAGATCTCATTGGCCATGTGTTAAAAAACAATTGGTGTATTGGTGAGACCAAACGACATCACCATGTACTCGAATTGTCTATATTGTGTGCGAAATGCAATCTTTCACTCATCCCCTTGGTAGATTATAACTAAATTGTATGCACTTTAGAGGTCAATCTTAATGAAGTACTTAACTTCGGCAAGATGCTCCAACAAACTTGTATCAGTGCTAAAGGGTATTGGTTTCATATCATTACTTTGTTGAGCCATGATAATCCATTACAAAACACAAAAAACCATCCTTCTTTTTGATAAAGAAGATGGGTGCACCAACTGGACGCTTTAAGTATTAGATGAATTTGGTGGAAAGGTTTTCCTCAATATATGTTCGCAAAACCTTAAGCTTTGTTAGAGAAAGTTCATAAATTAGTCCCATGGGGGTTGACCACATTCCACCAAATCAATGGGACAATCATACGGCCGGTGCTTTGGGAGCTTACTAGCCTTGACTTTGTCGAAAATATCAACAAACTTATTATTCTTAGCTAGTAGCTAGATTTAGATGTTGAAGTGATGATCACAACAAAAATTGATAAAGGATCCCATAGATGAATTCATCCAAAGAGATTTATAAATTTGCCATGACTTCAAAGTTGGGTCTAGAGAATTGGAAACCTTTACCTTCTTCAGCAAGTTAAAACACCACTTGCACTAGTTGATGGTCAGATTTTGCATCTTAAACTATGATGTATCAAAGATAACTAGATACTCAAGATTACTAATCATGTTGAAAGAGATCATGCATGAAGTATCTCCCAAGATGACTTGGATGAGCTCAAACTCCTAAAAAACAACACCTAATGTCATAGGCCGAAAATCCATGACAAAAACAAGAACTTGCTAAAGGAGCTTATTTAGGGAAATGAAGTATCAACACGCAAAGGTATGATCCATAAACAAGTGTTAACTACAAAGTCCAGCTGTCATAGTTTTTACTACGAGGCTTGCTTAGTGCACTTAGGTATCTAGTGATGGTTCGGCTGGGTGTTATTAAGTATTTACATATAACTCTAAGCAAAGCTAGAACTTACCTTTTGAAAAACCCACCCCCAATTTTAACATTCCAGTTAGGCTTTTGATTAAGTTTAGATGAGTTCAACAAGTTAAATAAGGTTAGAAACGCCCCTAGGGTTGCCCTAACCCACATCCTAAAATCCCCACCCCTCGGGTAGGGTTTAGGGGTAGGAGTTATATTCAGTTGGAAACTCATCTTATAACTAAGGGGCTAGCATTTTGTGCCAACCCACTTACACATATAAGAAAGGGGGGTGGGGGGGCTCCGTTACATAAATAAGGTAGGGTATTGTCATGA